>JAGDQO010000427.1:3000000-3386735 GCA_018342035.1 Solanum appendiculatum
CTTCATGAGTCGGGTTATGGAACTACCCGAAAAAAAACTTGAACATTGGAAGGCAAAATTCATAGATGGCCTCCCTTCGCTATTTGCAGAGAGAGTTAGGAAAATTCTAAGAGGAAATTTTGGTGAAATTCCATACCAAGATTATACTTATGGAAAGTTGATAGGAGTTTGTACACAAGAAGAATTAAACTTGTGTAACGAACTAAGGTTATCCAGACAACTCAAGATGGATAAGTTAAAAGAGAAAAATTAGTTCGGAGACTTTTGTGCTCAGTTTAGTTTATCCGAAACTTTTGGTCATACCAAGAGAAGAAAGGACAAGTATTATAGATACCCAAACCCCGATAGTCCTTACAAGAAAAAGAGATCTAGAAAAAGATCCAAAGAAGAACGGGAAGCTAGGAAAAGCTATCGAAAATCAAAAAAAATTGCCAAAAATAGATCAAAAAGAGATCTAGCATAATTGAAATGCTATAGATGTGGAAAGTTTGGACATATAGCTCCAAATTGTAAACTTCAAAAGCTAAAAGCTTTAGAACTGGACAAAGAGCTCCATGATCAAATTTATGGTTTGTTATACACTTCTGGGTCTGAGTCAGATTATGATTCTTCCTCTGATTCCGAAGTAGAAGTAGATTTACTTGATTTATCTGATGATAATTTGCAGGTAGATAATAGTGCTTCTTGTACTACTTGCAAAGATGATAATTGTGTTTGTGAAAATGATGAGTCATATGACACTCCTTGAGAGTATTTCCTTTGTTGGGATTGGGAGGATGATCTTCCTCCTCCTCTGTTTCTGCCTATTCCTCTATTCGAGGACTCTATCCTGCACATATAACCAAACTCTTTATTCTGATAAATATTCATATATTGATTCATCTCTTACATCGACTTCCCAATAGCTATAAATAGCGAAGTCTATGCTTATCTGATAATCAAAAGAAATAAACAGTATGGAAAAGAAAATACCTTTAGCCTGGATGCAAGGCTAGCTGGATTCTTCTAAAGTTGAAAGATTTTTATAACTTTAGATGGGTGACAAAAGAAGGACTACAGATGAGAATTTTTAGAGAGAAAACTAAAGACTGAAAATTAAGGTGTTTTCTAATGGAGAAAGAGTTCTCCTTATATAGAAAAAAAAAACTTTTTCTACAGTAGTTGGGTCCCATTATCTGGGGACCTAAACAGTGTATCTACTGTGCTCCATGTTTATCCGCTTTCTTTGATCTCAACTCCTTACTGTTTCATTTTAGCCAGTAATATTTTTGCTCTTTTCAAGGCTTCTTGAGATATCATCTCTTCTGGCTCTATAGGTTGAGCATCAGTGATATCCTCTGTGCTTGCTTCACTTCTCATTGAAGTGTCCGACTTCTTGTATTGATTAAGTGTCTGAAGCAAATTTCTCTTTACTTCTTCTAAATAATCATTTATCATCTCTTCTTTATTACCATCTTGTACGAAAATCTTCCTGGCAATATGTCGAACAGAATTGTCATCTATTATCCCTTTTCTCTGGGATATTTGTATAGTCTTAGATCTTCATTTTAATGGACTCTATTAGGTCTTGTCCATGATATACCTTCGTCTTTGGGTCAATTTTAATCAGCTTGTCCCAAAAATTATTATAAAAAATTCGATATAAATAGGGGATTTATTCTTCAGTAAATCCCAGCTCCGGAGCCCACTTATGGATCCAGGGAATGGAAAACTCTATGAAAAAAAAATATTTGATCGATTTTTTCAAGATGGCAGATATGATCTGCATGATATAATTGACTTTAAAATGGAGAAACTTTTGTCCATTCTTTGTATAACTTAAAAAATGGATCTGGAAGAATTTTCGTGGTTGGTCCATGAAACGACGACCATCTTATAAACCAATTTGGGATGTTTTGTTCAAAAATCTTTGAACATACTTTAATGAACCATGTATGTTTGTGCTTGTCATTATTGTAATAAAGGACTTTATCAAATGCCTGAATATAAACCCAATATGTGAAGTTCATTCGTGATTTGTTAAGGCTTATCTGCCTTTCTTTCATTGTGGATATCCCCCAATCTTCTATGGATATAATTTGTTTTATCACAATTTTTGAGAAGTTATAAACATTCTCACTTGAGTTATAACCTGAGAAGTGCTGAAATTTCGCACTACCTATTTCTTTTAATATCGTTTCGTAATATGAACGGGTTTTGTATGACTCACCCGGATAGTATAACCCATTAAGCAAATACCTCTGGAATATCTTCCAAGGGTCATCTTTTCTTTGAATCTCAGAGTTTTCAACCAGAAATATCATTTCCTTGGAATCTACCATTTCGTAGGATTTGATATCATCATTATCCTCTTAGGCGATAGAAGCAAAAGTATCACTTTGCTTTTGAGTAGCTAAATATGCCTGTAAATGGGCATATAAAGGATTATCTTCTGGAATATCTTCCAGATGGGTTGACGGAGCTGTCTAAGAAATCTTCTCATTTATCAAACTCTTCTTTTCCATTTGTATAACTGGGAAGTTTGACGAAGATGAGCCATATGACACTCCTTGAGAGTATGTCCTTTGTTGGGATTGGGAGGATGATCTTCCTCCTCCTCTGTTTCTGCCTATTCCTCTATTCGAGGACTCCATCCTGCACATATAACCAAACTCTTTATTCTGATAAATATTCATATATTGATTCATCTCTTACATCGACTTCCCAATAGCTATGAATAGCAAAGTCTCTGCTTATCTGATAATCAATAATTTCATCAAGAATAATTACTTTCATATCTCTTGGTAAAGGTATAACCTTTAGAATAGTAACTAATAGTTCTTCTTCTAACCACATTGTATAAAACGTCATTTTTGGAGATATTCTCAAGATAAGAAATCTGGAAGAGAGTTATCCACTCCCTTTTTATACTGGATTTCAAAGTCGAATGGGGCCAGCTGAGCCTGCCACCTTGCAAATATCATTTTTGATGCATCATTCTTAAAATCTTTGTTAAACATAAATTTAACAGATTGAGCATTAGCTTTTATCAAAAACTTCTGATTATATAAATCATTTTGAAATTTTAAAACACATTTTACGATAGTTAACATTTCATGAGCTACCGTAGCATACTTTTTCTGAGCTTCAGTCCATTTACCGGAATGGAACCTTATCAGATATTCATTTTTATCATTGGGATTAATTTGTTTCAATATCCCACCATAACCAATATTTGAAGCATCAGTCTCGATTATCTTAATCCATGAAGGATTAGCAAGAGTTAGACTAGGAAGAGCATTAACACGCTATTTAACCGTTTTGACTAAGACAGTTAGCTCATTAGTCCACGGTCTTTTATAATCCTTTTTTAGCCTATCATATAATTGGGCTAAGTCTCTAGACAAATTTTTAAAAAAAGGAGAGATATAATTTAAGCTGCCCAGAAATCTCTGTAATTGAGATTTATCAGTAATTATATCGGGGAATTTTGATGCAAATTCAATAGACCTTTGAATAGGAATAATCTTCCCCTGGCAAATATGATGTCCTAAAAATCGGATTTCAGTTTGTAACAAACTCATTTTTGGTTTATCAATTACTAGACCATTTTGTATAACAATTTTCTTAAAAATATCAAGATGCTTGATGTGAGTTTCTAAGTTTTTAGAAAATACTGAAATTCAGACGGAGCATTTTTTTAGTCCAAATGTCATTATATTCCATTCATACTGTCCAAATGGGACATTAAAGGCAGTTCTATAAGAATGCTATTTGAAAATCTGAATTTGCCAATAACCTGATTTTAAATCAAATTTTGAAAATATATTAGCATTATAGAATCTTGAAAGCAAATCTCTTTTGTTTGGAATTGGATATCTTATCCATTTTAAAATTTTATTTAAAGGTTTGTAATTAATTACTAACCTGGGGACTCCCCTTTCCTTTTCAGCTGCATTATTAACTTAAAAAGCAGTACACGACCAAGGAGATTTAGAAGGTTTTATCAAACCCTTTTTCTAGTAAATTATCAATTTCTTTTTTACAGAATTCAACCAATTCGGCATTCATCTGACAAGATCTTGATTTTGTAGGAATATCAGTTTCCAAAAAATCATCCTCATAAGGAAGAGTAACAATATGCTTTTTTCGATTCCAAAAAGCACTAAGATGATCCGCACAAACATCAACAGCCATTTGTTCAGAAATTAATTTAATTTTTTCTTGAACTTTGGGCGACTTCATCGAGTCAATAATATTCATGCTAAAAATCTCCAGCTGTAAAGAATCAACATGCTTTTGTTTTATATCAATTAAAGCATTTACATCTCTATTTTTAACTAAAGCCATTCCAAGGTTATCAATTCATATGGTTAAACTTTCTGCAACAAAATTTATTATTTATTGTTTACAAAAACACTAAATTTGCTTTTTGATACCTTTT
Source organism: Solanum appendiculatum (assembly GCA_018342035.1). Classification (NCBI taxonomy): domain Eukaryota; kingdom Viridiplantae; phylum Streptophyta; class Magnoliopsida; order Solanales; family Solanaceae; genus Solanum; species Solanum appendiculatum. The sequence goes on from JAGDQO010000427.1 coordinate 3,004,424, forward strand.
TCAAATTTCAAGCACTTCCAACAAGTCAATATTATTTCAATACCATTATACCAACTTATCAAAAATCCAGCATAGCACATTATCACAACTTATCAAATCTTTAAAACTTTATATTATATATTTTCATTAAATTTTGTATAACTTACATTCTTATATAATAAGACTTGCATATATCTTAACCTCTTTAGATCTCACTAAGATTTTTTTATAAAATTTGGATTTAGGCCTCCAATTTTGTCGAGACGACCCGGCGGACAATAGCAAGTACGAGTCTTGTGGCTACATTTTGGTTTCCCAACTTCGCATATCAATTGGTGATCACAGTCTTCATCCACATCGCACACAAGCCCCCCATTGCTTCCTTGTCCTAATAACACCATTAACATTATTGAATAAGTTATTAAAAAAAAAAACTAGAGTTATCATAATTAAATTAAATAAAAAGAGATTAAATTTGATTATAAATGGAATATTTATAGAAGAGAGTTGGATTAGTACTTAATCATACCGAGAAAAATAATCAAAAAGGACACCAAGAAAACCTTTAGGAATGTGGCCTTATTCATTCTCTCTTCCAAGTACTAATTTGGTTGCACTAAAATAATTATATGAATTTTTTTATTGATATCTCTTTGTCAATAACTTAATTGTTTATCTTAGCAATGTATTTATAGGGAAAATTGTTGACCAAGGTTAACTAAAATCTAACTATTTGGATAAGTTAGCTATAACTTTTAATTTGCCTTTTAATTTTTGGGTTAATTTCAAATCAAGTTTTTTTTATTTTTGCAATAACACTTAACATGTTATTATTGACTGATTAGGATCCAATTCTTCTCCATTACTTTTTTAATCCATTTCATCAAGTACATAATTAATGATATTAATGGGTCTTCAAAATTCGTGGGAAATATCTTTTTTCTTATCAAATTTAAGGAGTATTTTTCTAATTTTATTTACTTTAACTATGATTATGATACTTGTTAATGTTATATAATCTTGACCTTTAAAAATTAAATAGGACATATGTCTCTCATCTAAGGACCCATTTGGCCATATATATTTGAGAAAAACTTGAGGAAAACTTAGAAAATGATGTTTGACCCCTTATATACAACTTGCCACTACTTGGCAAACATATTTGCCAAATTTCTCAAGTTCTCAAATACTAGGGAAAAAAATTGTATTCGGGCTAAGTTCTAATATTTGGAAATTTTTAAAAAATTAAAAAATGACCCCAAATTTTTATATTTTATAAAAAAAACACCCATCATTTATTAATTCCAACTAATATCTATCTACCAAATTACTTCATTAATAACTAATAACAAGATTGAGAAAAAAGAATAATTTGTTTTTAATGGGTTATAATTCGTCATGAATCAGTGATAACTTTGAGTATGCAATTAATGTATTGTTCTTGCAGGTATTGCTATTTTGTTGTTGTTGATTGTTTTCAATTATGTTATAAGGTTATTATTTAACGGAACATGTTCATTATAAAATGATAATATAAACTTAAAGGTATTTTTAATAATTTTTAGAACTTATAGATATAACTCATATTTTTTGAAGTAGTCAAATATTTCTCTCAAAATTTATGATCAAATGCATAGTGAAACTTCACCCAAAAATGATTTACCAAGAATATTTGAAAATTTGACACTAAACGCTAGCTAAATGTGTATTTGACGAAATGAAGAGAAAGATAAATAGAGAGAAACCGAATCCAATTATTATTGTCGTTACAATTAATTATAAAAAAAACCCTCTGTTATTAATGCTAACCTAACAATAACCATTCCTACTTGGGGGTGTTCAACAAAAAAAACAAACCACACCGAAAATCGAAATAAATCAAAGAGGTATATATATATATATGTATAATTTTTAAATATTATTTACAGTATATATTAATTTAGAGTGGTAAAATCAAATCCAATTTGTTCAACCTGTTTAAGTTTGGACGGTTGATATGTAACTCGAATTGGTTATAAGAAATCTTGTCATAATATTTTTAATTTTTTTTTTTCAATTTGATATGTTATATGTAGCCATAATAAAGAAAAAATAATTTTATTAGGTACTAAAATATTTTAAAAGAACAAATAAAACAATTAAGCTTAATAAAAATTGGGTTGGGTTGGGTCCTGACCTGGTATATAACTCATTACCTAACCCGTTTTGACCCAAGTAAATTTGGATTGGTTAGATCTTGACTCGATTATTGTCTTAACCCATTATGACCCCGTCAAATTTAACCCAACTCGCCCAATTGTCACCCCTAAATATTAATCTTTTACAGACTTGGTTCGTAATTTAAGTTGTTTGTCTTTATAGTAATCAAATTTTCTACCATTACTTTCTAGTTTGATTTTTAATTTTTATTTTACACAACTAAAAAATTGTGTTAAAGGGCACGTTCATGTATCATGCAAAAAAAAAAAAGATATATTATTGTAACGCTATAAGAGCCTAAAAAAATATTTAAAAATATAAAAACCATAATATATAGCCTTATCCACGTATAGCCTTAACCATTCAAAATATATGGATAGTAAAGTTAGAAAACAGAGCAAGAACAGAGCAACACCACTTTACAACAATGGAGAATTCATTAACACTTTCACTACTCTCCACTATTTCAGTTCCCAATTCAGTGCTACTCTCAACAAAATGTAGTGTTAGTTTTCGAGGAAATCGGTGTTCGATTTCCTCGAAAATTGGTGAAAAATGTGGTGGAATGAGGTCATCAACAAGATTGTATGCAGGGTTAACGGAGATAGAACCAGATATTAATGAAGATCCTGTAGATCGATGGAGAACTAATGGCATTGACATTGTAATGTTTCTTTTCTTCGTTTTTAAAAATAATTGTGGTGTTCGAGTCACATAGATATCAAATAACTTTTTTCAACCAAAATTTCTGACAGATGAGAAGAAATCGTCTACTAATATCATTGGCATGTTAACAAAAAATTGCTTTTTTTTTTTTCTATTAATTTCAGGAAGATTATGTGTTTGGAAAGTACGATGATCATCATACCTACTTTGAGAGTGAAGATAAAAAAGGTACCTAACAATATGTGATTTTTTTATTTTTATTTTTTCTCTTTTTAATTTGTAATTTTGATTTGGAAAAATGTCTACATTTGCCCATGTGTTATATGAATTCAATCAAGTTAGTCTTTGTTCGACTTTTGGTTTAGTAAATCGTTTCATATTTGCCTTTGTCATTAATGGGATTTCAGTGTGAAATCGATGGACTTCACGTGTCTAAATTCTTCGAAAAACGTAAAATTAGATCTTTTTTTCCTTCTCATAGTGCTATAAGCAAAAGTTGAATATATCACATTAATAGTTCTTATTCCTAAATGAGTAGCTATTCTTACAAAAATAGATAAAAAGATTTATACTTAAAACGGTGTCCTTAATTATGTGCAATAGTTCGGCCATGGAATTATTTTGTGTCACATCTGTGTGATACTATTATTATTTGTGGAGTCGAAACTACAATCTTCTCTTCTTTTTTTTGAATTATTAAGTAGGGTGGCATATAGTATTTTCCACGTAATTTGCAAATGTAATATCTGTTGAGTATAGTAAGAACAAAATGGAAAATGGAGGGAATATAAAGTGTTCCGAAAAGCATTTCTCCCTCGTTGGTGGTGGAAAGAAAAATTCAAGTTTTTAAATAAGAAAACACTTCTACTTGCTGTTAAAAGGGTTGGAAAGAGAGGCCCTCGCACCACCTTCGTCGCTCGGCTACACGGCTATGGCTACGGCTTTGGAAATGTACATTCAGTGGCCTCGATTTTTCTTCTTTTCAATATTGTTTCTAATTTTCTTTTCTTTATTGTTATAAGTATCTTAGAAATACAGATTACTTAACCATTTCTTTTTCAAAAAACTTGAAGAATTTATGTCTATCTGTTAAGTTTGGCTTTAGACTTTGATCTATTCAATTTCATAATTTTGTACTTGCATTTTCAGCATCATTTTGGGGATCCATAGGAGAAGATTATGCTGCTATTGCACCCCCAACAGGATTTCAAGGTATGTTACAAATTACCATGATCATTAATTAACATCTGTTTATTTAGTTATTTACTCTTTTTTTTATGATTGTGGTGTGCGAACCAGCTTTCTCGCACCTCGATTAATTTCACGGAATACCTCTCCCATCAACAACAGGACCATCATGTGGTATCCTAGTGTTTTTTGTCTCTCCACTGAGAATTAAACATGAGACCTCATGGCCCTCAACCACTTCATTGACCACTAGGCCACACCCTTGGGTGCAGTGGCGTAGCCACATATAGCTAAGGGCGGCCAATCGAACACTCTTCGTCGAAAAATTATGCTATATATATAGAAAATTGTACAAAATATATAGGTCAAAAATTATATTTCATGCATATATATAAAACGAAATCTCTAACTTCGCCACTGCTTAGGTGCTTATTTAGTGATTTACTTAAGATAACTTATTTTCTTGTGTTGGACAATAGGTATTATTTCATGGCTATTTCCTCCAGCAATTGTTGCAGGAATGTACTTCAATGTTCCTGTAAGTTCATGATGAAATCTCTACTATATTTCGAGGCTCGAAAACGCCATTTTCCCAGGTAAGTAAAGCCTTGTATTTTCACTTGTTGACAATGCAGGGTGAGTATTTGTACATTGGAGCAGCTGTATTTACAATTGTGTTCTGCATTATTGAGATGGACAAACCAAGTGAAGCACACAATTTTGAGCCTCAAATATACAACATGGAGAGAGGCGCGCGAGATAAGTTAATATCAGATTATAACACTATGGACATTTGGGAATTCAACGAGAAATATGGCGATTTATGGGATTTTACTGTTAAGAAGGACGATATAATGAAACGATAGAAGTAAAAATGAATAACGAATTTATGTGTTCTCAATCATTAAGGTATATATTCGATTTTACATATTTTGTTGATGTTGTAAATTAGTTTTTGCTGGAAAATAGGAACTAGAGCAAAGACAAAATCGCCTTTTGAATTCTTATAGTGAAAAATCTGATTCCGCGACTGCTATGAGTGTTCTATAAATCAAAAGTGCATAGGATGTTTAAAGTTACTTTTAGAAGGAACTCAAGAGTTGAAAAGTTCAGGTAGTATATATATGGAAAAACTACTTAGACATACGATATATACTACTATTATGTAAATATATTTTCAAAATATTACATATTTTACCACTAATTAGAGTTTCCTACTATATATTGAGGAAGATAAATTAAGATACATGTATTTTTGCTATAAGATATACTAAAATAGAAAGAGAAGTGAGCGAGATAGGGAGGGAGGCGAGCGAGATTCGTTATGTATCCCAGATATATGTGAATCACACTAAATACACATTAGATACATGTATATGGCGTCCTAGATACATAGGAGACTGACGAGCGAGATGGGAGAGAGGCGAGTAAGATTTATTATGTATCCCAAATACATGCGAATCTACTTGGATACAATGTATCTAGAATAAATCATACCTATTTTTGACCCTATGTATCCCGAGATACATATATCTAACGTATCAGGAGGCACCAAAATATGGTAAGATACATATTATTGCAAACTAGAGTGTATCTAAGTAATTAGCTTCTAAACTAGTGGGATTAAGTAAGTTCCCCTATATATATTAGGTTGGTTTTAATGCCAAAAATTCAAAGCTACAAGGAAAGTTTGATTGCATGGCAACTAACATGATTGGGTTACTTAGTTTTTTTGTTTTCTATTTTTTTATGAATGTTGTAAGTTGGTGTTAATACACCTACTGCATTATCATTTCTCAAAAGATATAAGTACTATTTTTATTAAATTTTAACACATGGGCAAAAAAGAGCATTGGATGTTGTGTTACTTCACACTTAAAAATTCTGAATTCGTCTTTGTTAAGGGTAATTGAAGAGCGAAAGTACATACAAGTCGCTTGGATGACCGCTATCTATGACATAGCAGAAAATAATCATCTTGATATTCACAGGATTGAAATTTCAGACTTCAAACTTCAAACATACGAGTCTGAAGTTAAGTTGGACTTGCGAAGGATTTGATATGGGAAAAAAATTACAATTACTAATAAAATTGGGACTTGGTAAAAGAGGTGAAAATAGAAAGTTTGGTGAGGGTGCAATAAAAATGATGACATTTTTCATGACTTAAGAAGTTATCAATCATAGTAAAGGGCAACAAATGCACAAATTGAAGACTTGATTGGAGCAAAAAAAAAAATTGAGGTTCAACTAACCTATGTGCATTTTTTCTGTATGTGGGCTCTTTCTTGTTAATTTAATTAGTGCTTTCCGATTTTTAACTCTTGACTAAAACAAGATAAGGTATGACTAATTCAAATGGACTTAGTCAAAGATCATTTTCACAAATACAACAGTGAATAGCATAGGTGTATGCAAAATTATTTTGCAAGAGGTGTCATTTTTTTGTCATCACAATTTAGCTTATAAGTGGATTTTTCATCCGCGGAGTTGGTACAGGTTTAGTAAAACTCAATAACTTTGACTCAAAATATGTATATTTATTGAGAAATCCATTAAATATGTATATAGGATAAGCTTCATAATACTGGATCAACCTCTAAGATGGGGGATTTCAAGGCTTTACTTTTTGTCTTATACAAAATTGTTTAGCTAAACTTTCGAAAATGTTGAAATTTCATATATTATATGCATATATAAGAAATAAATTAAAAAAATAAAGCGTGTCAAATAATACCAAGCATTTATGTGTCACTATTTGATGGCAAAAGTCCTTTTAATGACCCGTCCAATACTCTCCAAAGGATCCCATTGGCTTCTATAGTCAAGTTTAAAAGTCTTGGTCTTTCACCATTTGTTGGTTAATTTGGAGATTAATCGTGTGTCACCCAATTATCCTCCAAGTATTTATAACCAACAAAGTCCGCTGCTATTTTGTCGTGTAAGCATCTTCAATCTATGGGTAAAGGTAGTACACCAACCCAATAGAGAAACGCGCAAAGGCCTTATAAGCACACCCCTACATCATCACTTCGTCATCTTCACTCGTGTCATCGAACCATTAGCTTTAATATTAGTTGTTGGACCAATACTTTTACATGGTATGATATTGTCTATTGAGACCAAATTCGTAAAGTTTTCCAAAAAAAATCTCACACCATTAAGAGAAACATACACCTTATATGTAGTGTCTTTTTTTTTTTCAACTTCATTTGTAAAAATTATTTCATGCGCTCAACAATTACAGGATATATTTTAATGTCCAATTGTGTTAATTTTCATCACTAGAAAGGATCACTAAATTAAAGGCAGATAGAAATGATGACTAATGATGTTACCAACCATAGTAAAGGTAACAAGTGAACAAAGGTGAAGCTTTGATTGGAGCAAAAATTTTATAAGTATGTACTTTCCGATCTTTAACTCTTGAAACTCTATATGTGTAAGCTCACTTAGATTGTCAGTCTTAAGTTCGGATAAAAGAAGAGGATTATCGAGAATCAATTGAAAACAACTTTTTTATCCCATTAAATTAGGATAGGGCTACACACATTTTATCCCTCTCAAATCGGACTGTGGTTGATTTTTAACTCTTGAATGGTGTATGACTTGTTCAAATGGACTTAGTCAAAGATCACTTTCACAAAGACAGCAGTGATTTAGAGACTGACAAGAAGTGTTATCTTTTTGTTATCACAATTTAGCTTGTAAGTAGATTTATCATGCGGTGAGTTTCAATTCAATAATTTTTGTTAAAATTTTATATAGTTATAAATTTTAAATTTTAGATTTTTCTGTGTGATTTAAAATTAAGACTTTGGTAATATTAAGGCTTTACGTTCGAATTTATCCCTTGTTTTGTCAAGTTTATGGGACGAATGAAAATTTCAAATATTATATACATACATAAAATAAAATAAAAATTACGAAACAGTATAAGATAATATCGAATATTTATGTGTCACTATTTGATGGCCAGAAGTCTTTTTAAATGACCTCTCCAATACTCCTCAAAGGCCCCATTGGCTTCCATAGTCAAGTTTATAAGTCTTGGTCTTCCTAAATAAATCCAAAGTGGAATTTGGGTGACTATTAGGACAGTAGACCAAAGTTGCGTTTGATTTGGAAAATAAAGTTTGGCTTAATATTGGCTATTAATATGCCGAGTTTAGTTATTTATATATTAGTTATTAAATATTCTATGATGTATAAAATAATATATAGATTGTCTCATAATTAATATTATGTATTAGCTGTTTCATCTTCTATCATAATTATTGCATAAAGTAATACATAAATTCTTTCCTAACTTATATATGTCTTGGTTATGCAAGTTTCTAAATTGCAAATCAAACATCAGACTGATATTATACATGAACAACTTCTCTCATAACCAGCCATCAAACATGATATTACTTATGTAAAATTTGATATCTGCATAACTCAACTCCAAACGACCTTGAATGAAAAGTATTTTCCATAATTATTGCAAAAGTTTTACATACCTTGGAAAAAGATGTATGTAAGAAATAGCTCTAAATTGTGTATAAGAATAATGCTAAATAGAGTTAATTAGTAATGCTTGCATTAATAATGTTTGTATTAGTAATGCTTGCATTAATTATACATAAACTATTTCTTATGCATTGTTTGATTTGGTATATTAAAAATAACATACATTGTATAAAACTATTTATTAACAAAGATACCTTTTACAATTGAGGGGCAATGAAATCTTTAATCATACTAATGCATGCATTAAGACCCCTTACATTACTAATACCTAAAAATCAATTTATTAATAATACCCAACGGGGTGGCCGAGTGATTTGGGCTTGGGATTTCCATGTTGGAGGTCTCAAGTTCAAAACCCTTTGCCAGCAATACATACATTATTTTTGCTATGGTCAAAACCAAGACTATATATGAGAAAAAACAACAAGAACTTTGGTATATAAACCTCATTTAACTTCATCATATTTTATACAAACACACATCTCTCCTTCAACAAAAAACAAAGCAAAAAAATGATAACAAAACCAAAATTTGGATTTTCACTTCTTCTCTTCTTATCATTCATATTCAACCAAAACATATGTTATGCACAACAGCCACCAAACATAACAGGATATACTTGTAATCCTAACCAATTCAATCCATGCCAAACTTATGTCTTATACAGAGCTAGAGGACCAGAGTTTCTTGATTTAGCCTCTATTGGTGATCTTTTTTCAGTAAGTAGACTAATGATTGCAAACCCAAGTAATATTTCCAACCCAAACACAACTCTTGTTAATGATCAATCCCTTTTTATCCCCATCACATGTTCTTGCAACAACATCAACACAACTTTTGGTAGCATATCTTATGCTGGCTTAAACTATACTTTCAAATCAGGTGACACTATGTATCGTATATCAACATCCGAATACCAAAATCTTACAACTTACCAATCTGTTGAGGTTGTTAATCCAACCGTCGAGGCAAGAAACATTGACATAGGTCAATCCATAAAATTCCCAATTTTTTGCAAATGTCCAAACAGTACATCCTCGCAAAATCTACCAAGACTACTCATAAGTTATGTTTTTCAACCTAATGATAACATTTCTTCTATCGCATCAAGATTCGGGGTAACCCCACAATCTATAACACAAATTAATGGAAATAACACCAATATTCTTGATACCCTTTTCATCCCTCTTTCTAATCTACCTAATCTTACACAGCCAACATCCTCAACCACCCCCACCCCCACCCCCACCCCCTGCACCAGCTGCACCAGTAAATCAAGAAAATGACAGAAAAGGGACTGTCATAGGGTTAGCAATTGGTTTAGGGGTTTGTGGGCTGCTGTTGGTTTTGGTTCTTGGTTTGTTTTATAAGGAGAAAACAGTAAAGAAAGAAAAGTATAGTGATGTAGAAAGACAAAAAAGTTTGTATCTTGGATCAAAAAAGGGGTCTTTTGTTGATAAAGATGTTGAAGTGAATTTGATGGCCGATGTATCAGAGTGTTTGGATAAGTATAAAATGTATAAAATGGTACAACTTTGGGAAGCAACAAATGGATTTGATGAAGGGTGTTTGATTCAAGGGTCTGTGTCTAAAGGAACAATTGATGGAGAAGTGTTTGCAATCAAGAAAATGAAATGGAATGCCCGTGAAGAACTCAAAATCCTGCAAAAGGTAAAAAAAAAGTTACGTAAAATTCTACACATATAGGTATCCACTCAAGAATTGCTTGTGTAATACTCTCCCTCGTCCCAATTTATGTGACGTAAAAATCATTTTATTAAGGATAACATGAACATTTTAAAGTTAAATTGTTACTGGATAGAATATATGTCATTCTTTTCAACTTTTTATGTTTGTGTAGGTGAACCATGGGAATTTGGTGAAGCTAGAGGGTTTTTGCATAGACCCTAAAGAAGCAAATTGCTACTTAGTCTATGAGTATGTTGAAAATGGTTCACTACATTCTTGGCTTCATGGTGAAAAACCTGAAAAATTGAGCTGGAAAACAAGACTAAGAATTGCCACTGATGTTGCAAATGGTCTCTTATACATCCATGAACATACAAGGCCACGAGTTGTCCACAAAGACATCAAGAGTAGCAACATTCTCCTAGACTCTAACATGAGAGCCAAAGTTGCCAATTTTGGTCTAGCTAAATCAGGTTGCAATGCAATAACAATGCACATTGTTGGTACTCAGGGGTACATCTCCCCTGAGTACCTCACCGATGGGATTGTATCCACCAAAATGGATGTTTTCTCATTTGGGGTTGTGTTGCTCGAGCTCGTGTCAGGGAAGGAGGCTATCGATGACGAAGGGAAAGTCTTGTGGGCAAAAATTGGCGATTTCTCGGAAGGGAGTGAAGAGAGGAAGGTGAGGAAATTGCAAGAATGGATGGATGAAAGTCTTTTGAGGGAGGAATTAACAATGGAGAGTGTTGTGAATGTGATGTCTCTGGCTATTTCTTGTTTGAATAAAGATCCTTCAAGAAGGCCAGGCATGATTGAAATTGTGTATGCCTTATCTAATAGTATTGATCTATTTTCTGATGTTTCAGAGGAGGGACTATCTCCAAGGCAAGTCACAGCAAGATAGACTACATAATAGTACTAGCAATAGCATACTATGAAAAGTTGTTTTGAAGTGGAGTAGCATTTTGTGTTTTGAGGTTTTTATTTTACATTAAAGTTTGCTTCTATATATGTGTAATATTACTCCTATATAATCTTTTCTAATAGTAGTGGTAAATCCAATTTCGAATAAGAGGATGTTTAAGGTTGTTCTACTTGAATATATATTAGTACCACATAAGACTCTTGTAATGAATTTATTTTTATGTTATGTTGCTTGGATTCTTCAAAAATGATGTTGCACTTGTGTCAATTCTTTAAAATTACATGTATTTATTAGTTATGCAGTTTTCTAAATTGCAAATCAAACACCATATTGATTTTATAATGAATAACTTACCTCCTAAATCAACTACCAAACATGGTATTACTTATTCAAAATTTGATACCTGCATAACTCAACTCCAAACCAACTACCAAACGACCCTGAATGAAAAGTATTTTCCCTGATTCTTGCAATAGTTTAATATACCTTGGAAAAAGATGTATCTCAGAAATAGCTAGTCCAAACATGTGAAAACATCCTGCAGAAAAACAACAAATATAAACATGAGTATTTTCTACAATATGGTTGACCAAAACTCTTCTAGGTGGGACCATCAAATTGAAAAAAACCCTATCTTCCTTTAATGTTAAAGACAATACCATATGAGAAATTAAACAACAACAACCAATCAAATAATATAAAAATCCTCATCACTCATTAAATGGTCAAAAACCAAGACTATGACAAAAAAAACAAGAACTTTAGTATATATAAACTTCTTATAACTCCATCATATTTTATGCACACATCTCATCTCCCCTTCAACAAAACCAACAAAATGATAACAAAACCAAAATTTGGATTTTCACTTCTCTTATTCTTATCATTCATATTCAACCAAAACATATGTTATGCACAAGAGCCACCAAGCATAACAGGATATACTTGTAATCCTAACCAATTCAATCCATGCCAAACTTATGTCTTATACAGAGCTAGAGGACCAGAGTTTCTTGATTTAGCCTCAATTGGTGATCTTTTCTCAGTAAGTAGGTTAATGATTGCAAACCCAAGTAATATTTCCAACCCAAACACAACTCTTGTTAATGATCAACCCCTTTTTATCCCCATCACATGTTCTTGCAACAACATCAACACAACTTTTGGTGGCATATCTTATGCTGGTTTAAACTACACTTTCAAATCAGGTGACACTATGTATGGTATATCAACATCCGAATACCAAAATCTTACTACTTTTCAATCTGTTGAGGCTGTTAATCCAACCGTCGTACCAGAAAACATTGACATAGGTCAATCCATAAAATTCCCAATTTTTTGCAAATGTCCAAACAGGACATCCTCGCAAAATCAACCAAGACTACTCATAAGTTATGTTTTTCAACCAAATGATAACATTTCTTCTATCGCATCAAGATTCGGGGTAACCCCACAATCTATAACACAAATTAATGGAAATAATACCAAGATTCTTGATACCCTTTTCATCCCTCTTTCTAATCTACCTAATCTTACACAGCCAGCCTCTTCAAACACCCCACCCCCACCCCCACCCCCTGCACCAGCTGCACCAGTAAATCAAGAAAATGACAGAAAAGGAACTGTTATAGGGTTAGCAATTGGTTTAGGGGTTTGTGGGTTTTTGCTGATTTTGGTTCTTGGTTTGTTTTATAGAGAGAAATCAGTGAAGAAAGATAAGTATAGTGATGTAGAAAGACAAAAAAGTTTGTATCTTGGATCAAAAAAGGGGTCTTTTGTTGATAAAGATGTTGAAGTGAATTTGATGGCCGATGTATCAGAGTGTTTGGATAAGTATAAAATGTATAAAATGGAACAAATTTGGGAAGCAACAGATGGATTTGATGAAGGGTGTTTGATTCAAGGATCTGTGTATAAAGGAACAATTGATGGTGAAGTGTTTGCAATCAAGAAAATGAAGTGGAATGCTCGTGAAGAACTCAAAATACTGCAAAAGGTAACTTTTTTGCTCATTTTCTATACATTTGGTATTATTTTTTTTCAAGAATTGGTTTTGTGTACTAATTGATATTGAGAAAATGATAAACATGGGCCAACAATTGATGGGATGGTGTGTAAGTACTTCTTTGTTTTTAATTAGAAATTTTGGATTTGAATTCTCTAAGTAGTATAAAGTCATTTAAGTTAGGAAGTTTTGAGTTCTTGGCATATGAAGTTGTCTTTGTTAAGTAGCGTTCTATCCTCAATATATAATTTTTTGACGTAAATTAGAATTTAATTGGACTTAACATGGATATCTGACACTATGAAAAATAAAAAAAAAAAAAGAAAGAAGACAAACATGGTCCATAGGTAAAGGGTAAATTCAAAATAGTTTTTAAGCGTGTATTTGACAGCTTTAATCTTTTAAGTTTATCAAAAGTTAATATTTTTAATTTTTCATATGGTAAGATACATATTATTGCAAACTAGAGTGTATCTAAGTAATTAGCTTCTAAACTAGTGGGTTAAGTAAGTTCCCCTATATATATTAGGTTGGTTTTAATGCCAAAAATTCAAAGCTACAAGGAAAGTTTGATTGCATGGCAACTAACATGATTGGGTTACTTAGTTTTTTTGTTTTCTATTTTTTTATGAATGTTGTAAGTTGGTGTAAATACACCTACTGCATTATCATTTCTCAAAAGATACAAGTACTATTTTTATTAAATTTTAACACATGGGCACAAAAGAGCAGTGGATGTTGTGTTACTTCACACTTAAAAATTCTGAATTCGTCTTTGTTAAGGGTAATTGAAAAGCGAAAGTACATACAAGTCGCTTGGATGACCGCTATCTATGACATAGCAGAAAATAATCATCTTGATACTCATAGGATTGAAATTTCAGACTTCAAACTTCAAACATACGAGTCTGAAGTTAAGTTGGACTTGCGAAGGATTTGATATGGGAAAAAAATTACAATTACTAATAAAATTGGGACTTGGTAAAAGAGGTGAAAATAGAAAGTTTGGTGAGGGTGCAATAGAAATGATGACATTTTTCATGGCTTAAGAAGTTATCAATCATAGTAAAGGGTATCAAATGCACAAATTGAAGCTTTGATTGGAGCAAAAGAAAAAATTGAGGTTCAACTAACCTATGTGCATTTTTTCTGTATGTGGGCTCTTTCTTGTTAATTTAATTACTGCTTTCTGATTTTTAACTCTTGACTAAAACAAGATAAGGTATGACTAATTCAAATGGACTTAGTCAAAGATCATTTTCACAAAGACAACAGTGAATAGCATTGGTGTATGCAAAATTATTTTGCAAGAGGTGTCATTTTTTTGTCATCACAATTTAGCTTATAAGTAGATTTTTCATTCGCGGAGTTGGTACAGGTTTAGTAAAACTCAATAACTTTGACTCAAAATATGTATATTTGTTGAGAAATTCATTAAATATGTATATAGGATAAACTTCATAATACTGAATCAACCTCTAAGATGGGGGATTTCAAGGCTTTACTTTTTGTCTTATACAAAATTGTTTAGCTAAACTTTCGAAAATGTTGAAATTTCAAATATTATATACATATATAAGAAATAAATTAAAAAAATAAAGCGATGTCAAATAATACCAAGCATTTATGTGTCACTATTTGATGGCAAAAGTCCTTTTAATGACCCCTCCAATACTCTCCAAAGGATCCCATTGGCTTCTATAGTCAAGTTTAAAAGTCCTTTTAATGACCCGTCCAATACTCTCCAAAGGATCCCATTGGCTTCTATAGTCAAGTTTAAAAGTCTTGGTCTTTCACCATTTGTTGGTTAATTTGGAGATTAATCGTGTGTCACCCAATCATCCTCCAAGTATTTATAACCAACAAAGTCCGCTGCTATTTTGTCGTGTAAGCATCTTCAATCTATGGGTAAAGGTAGTACACCAACCCAATAGAGAAACGCGCAAAGGCCTTATAGGCACACCCCTACATCATCACTTCGTCATCTTCACTCGTGTCATCGAACCATTAGCTTTAATATTAGTTGTTGGACCAATACTTTTACATGTATGATATTGTCTATTGAAACCAAATTCGTAAAGTTTTCCAAAAAAAATCTCACACCATTAAGAGAATCATACACCTTATATGTACGTCTTTTTTTTCTCAACTTCATTTGTAAAAATTAGTTCGTGCGCTCAACAATTACAGCATATATTTTAATGTCCAATTGAGTTAATTTTCATCACTAGAAAGGATCACTAAATTAAAGGCAGATAGAAATGATGACTAATGATGTTACCAATCATAGTAAAGGTAACAAATGAACAAAGGTGAAGCTTTGATTGGAGCAAAAATTTTATAAGGTTCAACAAACCTATGTACTCTCCAATCTTTAACTCTTGAAACTCTATATGTGTAAGCTCACTTAGATTGTCAGTCTTAAGTTTGGATAAAAGAAAAGGATTATCGAGAATCAATTGAAAACAACTTTTTTATCCCATAAAATTAGGATAGGGCTACACACATTTTATCCCTCTCAAATCGGACTGTGGTTGATTTTTAACTCTTGAATGGTGTATGTTCAAATGGACTTAGTCAAAGATCACTTTCACAAAGACAGCAGTGGTTTAGAGACTGACAAGAAGTGTTATCTTTTTGTTATCACAATTTAGCTTGTAAGTAGATTTATCATGCCGTGAGTTTCAATTCAATAATTTTTCTTAAAATTTTATATAGTTATAAATTTTAAATTTTAGATTTTTCTGTGTGATTTAAAATTAAGACTTTGGTAATATTAAGGCTTTAAGTTCGAATTTATCCCTTGTTTTGTCAAGTTTATGGGACGAATGAAAATTTCAAATATTATATACATACATAAAATAAAATAAAAATTACGAAACAGTATAAGATAATATCGAATATTTATGTGTCACTATTTGATGGCCAGAAGTCTTTTTAAATGACCTCTCCAATACTCCTAAAAGGCCCCATTGGCTTCCATAGTCAAGTTTATAAGTCTTGGTCTTCCTAAATAAATCCAAAGTGGAATTTGAGTGACTATTAGGACACTAGACCAAAGTTGCGTTTGATTTGGAAAATAAAGTTTGGCTTAATATTGGCTATTAATATGCCGAATTTAGTTACTTATATATTAGTTATTAAATAATCTATGATGTATAAAATAATATACAGATTGTCTCATAATTAATATTATGCATTAGCTGTTTCATCTTCTATCACGATTATTGCATAAAGTAATACATAAATTCTTTTCCAACTTATATATGTCTTGGTTATGCAAGTTTCTAAATTGCAAATCAAACATCAGACTGATATTATACATGAACAACTTCTCTCTTAACCAGCCATCAAACATGATATTACTTATGTAGAATTTAATATCTGCATAACTCAACTCCAAACGACCTTGAATGAAAAGTATTTTCCATAATTATTGCAAAAGTTTAATATACCTTGGAAAAAGATGCATCTAAGAAATAGCTCTAAATTGTGTATAAGAATAATGCTAAATAGAGTGAATTAGTAATGCTTGCATTAATAATGTTTGTATTAGTAAAGCTTGCATTAATTATACATAAACTATTTCTTATGCATTGTTTGATTTGATATATTAAAAATAACATACATAGTATAAAACTATTTATTAACAAAGATACCTTTTACAATTGAGGGGCAATGAAATCTTTAATCATACTAATGCATGCATTAAGACCCCTTACATTACTAATACCTAAAAATCAATTTATTAGTAATACCCTACGGGGTGGCCGAGTGATTTGGGCTTGGGATTTCCATGTTGGAGGTCTCAAGTTCAACACCAATACATACATTATTTTTGCTATGGTCAAAACCAAGACTATATATGAGAAAAAACAACAAGAACATTGGTATTTAAACCTCATTTAACTTCATCATATTTTATACAAACACACATCTCTCCTTCAACAAAAAACAAAGCAAAAAAATGATAACAAAACCAAAATTTGGATTTTCACTTCTTCTCTTCTTATCATTCATATTCAACCAAAACATATGTTATGCACAAGACCTACCAAGCATATTAGGATACACTTGTAATCCCAACCAATTCAATCCATGTCAAACTTATGTCTTATACAGAGCTAGAGGACCAGAGTTTCTTGATTTAGCCTCAATTGGTGATCTTTTCTCAGTAAGTAGACTAATGATTGCAAACCCAAGTAATATTTCCAACCCAAACACAACTCTTGTTAATGATCAACCC
Organism: Solanum appendiculatum; assembly: GCA_018342035.1. Classification (NCBI taxonomy): domain Eukaryota; kingdom Viridiplantae; phylum Streptophyta; class Magnoliopsida; order Solanales; family Solanaceae; genus Solanum; species Solanum appendiculatum. Next base: position 3,021,839 of record JAGDQO010000427.1, read on the forward strand.
CTTTTTATCCCCATCACATGTTCTTGCAACAACATCAACACAACTTTTGGTGGCATATCTTATGCTGGTTTAAACTACACTTTCAAATCAGGTGACACTATGTATGGTATATCAACATCTAAATACCAAAATCTTACAACTTTTCAATCTGTTGAGGCTGTTAATCCAACCGTCGTGCCAGAAAACATTGACATAGGTCAATCCATAAAATTCCCAATTTTTTGCAAATGTCCAAACAGGACATCCTCACAAAATCTACCAAGACTACTCATAAGTTATGTTTTTCAACCTAATGATAACATTTCTTCTATCGCATCAAGATTCGGGGTAACCCCACAATCTATAACACAAATTAATGGAAATAACACCAATATTCTTGATACCCTTTTCATCCCTCTTTCTAATCTACCTAATCTTACACAGCCAACATCCTCAAACACCCCACCCCCACCCCCACCCCCTGCACCAGCTGCACCAGTAAATCAAGAAAATGACAGAAAAGGAACTGTTATAGGGTTAGCAATTGGTTTAGGGGTTTGTGGGTTTTTGCTGATTTTGGTTCTTGGTTTTTTTTATAGAGAGAAAACAGTAAAGAAAGAAAAGTATAGTGATGTAGAAAGACAAAAAAGTTTGTATCTTGGATCAAAAAAGGGGTCTTTTGTTGATAAAGATGTTGAAGTGAATTTGATGGCCGATGTATCAGAGTGTTTGGATAAGTATAAAATGTATAAAATGGTACAACTTTGGGAAGCAACAAATGGATTTGATGAAGGGTGTTTGATTCAAGGGTCTGTGTCTAAAGGAACAATTGATGGAGAAGTGTTTGCAATCAAGAAAATGAAATGGAATGCCCGTGAAGAACTAAAAATCCTGCAAAAGGTAAAAAAAGTGACGTAAAATTCTACACATATAGGTATCCACTCAAGAATTGTTTGTGTAATACTCTCCCTCGTCCCAATTTATGTGACGTAAAAAACATTTTATTAAGGAAAACATGAACATTTTAAAGTTAAATTGTTACTGGATAGAATATATGTCATTCTTTTCAACTTTTTATGTTTGTGTAGGTGAACCATGGGAATTTGGTGAAGCTAGAGGGTTTTTGCATAGACCCTAAAGAAGCAAATTGCTACTTAGTCTATGAGTATGTTGAAAATGGTTCATTACATTCTTGGCTTCATGGTGAAAAACCTGAGAAATTGAGCTGGAAAACAAGACTAAGAATTGCCACTGATGTTGCAAATGGTCTCTTATACATCCATGAACATACAAGGCCACGAGTCGTCCACAAAGACATCAAGAGTAGCAACATTCTCCTAGACTCCAACATGAGAGCCAAAGTTGCCAATTTTGGTCTAGCTAAATCAGGTTGCAATGCAATAACAATGCACATAGTGGGTACTCAGGGGTACATCTCCCCTGAGTACCTCACCGATGGGATTGTATCCACCAAAATGGATGTTTTCTCATTTGGGGTTGTGTTGCTCGAGCTCGTGTCAGGGAAGGAGGCTATCGATGACGAAGGGAAAGTCTTGTGGGCAAAAATTGGCGATTTCTCGGAAGGGAGTGAAGAGAGGAAGGTGAGGAAATTGCAAGAATGGATGGATGAAAGTCTTTTGAGGGAGGAATTAACAATGGAGAGTGTTGTGAATGTGATGTCTCTGGCTATTTCTTGTTTGAATAAAGATCCTTCAAGAAGGCCAGGCATGATTGAAATTGTGTACGCCTTATCTAATAGTATTGATCTATTTTCTGATGTTTCAGAGGAGGGACAATCTCCAAGGCAAGTCACAGCAAGATAGACTACATAATAGTACTAGCAATAGCATACTATGAAAAGATGTTTTGAAGTGGAGTAGCATTTTGTGTTTTGAGGTTTTTATTTTACATTAAAGTTTGCTTCTATATATGTGTAATACTACTCCTATATAATCTTTTCTAATAGTAGTGGTAAATTCAATTTCGAATGAGAGGAGTAAGGTTGTTCTAGTTGAATATATATTAGTACCACATAAGACTCTTGTAATGAATTTATTTTTATGTTATGTTGCTTGGATTCTTCAAAAATGATGTTGCACTTGTGTCAATTCTTTAAAATTACATGTATGTATTAGTTATGCAATTTTCTAAATTGCAAATCAAACACCATATTGATTTTATAATGAATAACTTACCTCCTAAATCAACTACCAAACATGGTATTACTTATTCAAAATTTGATACCTGCATAACTCAACTCCAAACCAACTACCAAACGACCCTGAATGAAAAGTATTTTCCCTGATTCTTGCAATAGTTTAATATACCTTGGAAAAAGATGTATCTCAGAAATAGCTAGTCCAAACATGTGAAAACATCCTGCAGAAAAACAACAAATATAAACATGAGTATTTTCTACAATATGGTTGACCAAAACTCTTCTAGGTGGGACCATCAAATTGAAAAAAACCCTACCTTCCTTTAATGTTAAAGACAATACCATATGAGAAATTAAACAACAACAACCAATCAAATAATATAAAAATCCTCATCACTCATTAAATGGTCAAAAACCAAGACTATGACAAAAAAAACAAGAACTTTAGTATATATAAACTTCTTATAACTCCATCATATTTTATGCACACATCTCATCTCCCCTTCAACAAAACCAACAAAATGATAACAAAACCAAAATTTGGATTTTCACTTCTCTTCTTCTTATCATTCATATTCAACCAAAACATATGTTATGCACAAGAGCCACCAAGCATAACAGGATATACTTGTAATCCTAACCAATTCAATCCATGCCAAACTTATGTCTTATACAGAGCTAGAGGACCAGAGTTTCTTGATTTAGCCTCAATTGGTGATCTTTTCTCAGTAAGTAGGTTAATGATTGCAAACCCAAGTAATATTTCCAACCCAAACACAACTCTTGTTAATGATCAACCCCTTTTTATCCCCATCACATGTTCTTGCAACAACATCAACACAACTTTTGGTGGCATATCTTATGCTGGTTTAAACTACACTTTCAAATCAGGTGACACTATGTATGGTATATCAACATCCGAATACCAAAATCTTACTACTTTTCAATCTGTTGAGGCTGTTAATCCAACCGTCGTACCAGAAAACATTGACATAGGTCAATCCATAAAATTCCCAATTTTTTGCAAATGTCCAAACAGGACATCCTCGCAAAATCAACCAAGACTACTCATAAGTTATGTTTTTCAACCAAATGATAACATTTCTTCTATCTCATCAAGATTCGGGGTAACCCCACAATCTATAACACAAATTAATGGAAATAATACCAAGATTCTTGATACCCTTTTCATCCCTCTTTCTAATCTACCTAATCTTACACAGCCAGCCTCTTCAAACACCCCACCCCCACCCCCACCCCCTGCACCAGCTGCACCAGTAAATCAAGAAAATGACAGAAAAGGAACTGTTATAGGGTTAGCAATTGGTTTAGGGGTTTGTGGGTTTTTGCTGATTTTGGTTCTTGGTTTGTTTTATAGAGAGAAATCAGTGAAGAAAGATAAGTATAGTGACGTAGAAAGACAAAAAAGTTTGTATCTTGGATCAAAAAAGGGGTCTTTTGTTGATAAAGATGCTGAAGTGAATTTGATGGCCGATGTATCAGAGTGTTTGGATAAGTATAAAATGTATAAAATGGAACAAATTTGGGAAGCAACAGATGGATTTGATGAAGGGTGTTTGATTCAAGGATCTGTGTATAAAGGAACAATTGATGGTGAAGTGTTTGCAATCAAGAAAATGAAGTGGAATGCTCGTGAAGAACTCAAAATACTGCAAAAGGTAACTTTTTTGCTCATTTTCTATACATTTGGTATTATTTTTTTTCAAGAATTGGTTTTGTGTACTAATTGATATTGAGAAAATGATAAAAATGGACCAACAATAGATGGGATGGTGTGTAAGTACTTCTTCGTTTTTAATTAGAAATTTTGGATTTGAATTCTCTGAGTATAAAGTCATTTTAGTTAGGAAGTTTTGAGTTCTTGGCATATGAAGTTGTTTTTGTTAGGTAGCGTTCTATCCTTAATATAGAATTTTTTGACGTAAATTAGAATTTAATTGGACTTAACATGGATATCTAACACTATGAAAAATCAAAAAAAAAAAAAAAAAGACAAACATGGTCCATAGGTAAAGGGTAAATTCAAAATAGTTTTTAAGTGTGTATTTGACAGCTTTAATCTTTTAAGTTTATCAAAAGTTAATATTTTTAATTTTTCATGAAGTATTTATTATTTTGAACATATTCTCCAACCTTAGAGGCCATTTTTGTCATTTTGTCAATTGATATTTTAGTAAAGTTAAAATTCCACTGGAGAATTGTTTTTCCTCCAATGGATTAGATTAAATATTTAATTAAAAAATATACTTAATAATTTAAGTGACCTGTCGTATTCTTGAGACATTAGCACTATATTATATAAATATTTAAGTGGACCATTATGCCCGTTGGGATTTGATAATTTATAATTTAAGCTAATCAACATCATTTAATACTCAATTTATTTGTCTTCTGATGTACTCTTATCTTTTCATTAAATACTCCTCCTCTTTTTGTTTCTCAATTATTCACTTTTTGTTTTTCCTTTTTCATTTCCACAAGGAGACCCTATCACCCCAACAAACACCACCCCCCCTCAAATCCCTTTTAACAAGAATTTTGAATATTTTTATTTGAATCGAATGTCTATCGAGAATAATTTCTCTATTTTCACTAAATAAGAGTACAACTATTTATACCACTTTTTTTAGATTCTATTTCGTGAGATTTTATCAGATATACTATTCTTTTTATTGTTCTTGCGAGAATTGGGGGTATTAAAATAATAACAAAAACAACATTTTTTTGTCATAGGATAGAGCATCTTTTATTACTTTATAAATAAACTCAAGACAAATTTCAAAATAAATTTTCTTTCCTAAATGAAATTTCTTGTCTGTGACCTCAATTTTGTTATCGTACCCTGCCTGCTTTCTTCCAAAAATGCGTCATGTTTTTAGCTTTGGTTTGGCTGTACTACTTTGACTAGATTTATTAGTTGTCCAATTAAATAAAGAAAACGTCATCAAGTCCAATTTTGCAACCGTTACTATAATTAGGGTGTCGCCACAATATTAGGTACCGGTCCGAATAAATCAATAACTTTTTTTTTATCATGTATTATGTATTATTCTATTCAATTTCAAACAGTCTTTCTATTTCTAAGATAGTGATAAGATCCGTGTATACTCTACCCTCTCCAGATCGTACTTTCTGGGATGACTCTGAGTATGTTGTTGTTGTATTGTCCAAATTAATTATGTCTAATAATTTCTCCCTTTTTGTTTTGTGTAGGTGAACCATGGGAATTTGGTGAAGCTAGACGGTTTTTGCATAGACCCTAAAGAAGCAAATTGCTACTTAGTCTATGAGTATGTTGAAAATGGTTCACTACATTCATGGATTCATGGTGAAAAACCTGAAAAATTGAGCTGGAAAACAAGACTAAGAATTGCCACTGATGTTGCAAATGGTCTCTTATACATTCATGAACATACAAGGCCAAGAGTTGTCCACAAAGACATCAAAACTAGCAACATTCTCCTAGACTCCAACATGAGAGCTAAAGTTGCCAATTTTGGTCTAGCTAAATCAGGGTGCAATGCTATAACAATGCACATTGTAGGTACTCAGGGGTACATCGCCCCTGAGTACCTAACCGATGGGATTGTATCCACAAAGATGGATGTTTTCTCATTCGGAGTGGTGTTGCTCGAGCTAGTGTCAGGTAAGGAGGCTATAGATGATGAAGGGAAAGTCTTGTGGGCAAAAATTAGCGATTTCTCGGAAGGGAGTGAAGAGAGGAAGGTGAGGAAATTGGAAGAATGGATGGATGAAAGTCTTTTAAGGGAGGAGTTAACAATGGAGAGTGTTGTGAATGTGATGTCTGTGGCAATTTCTTGTTTGAATAAAGATCCTTCAAGAAGGCCAGGCATGATTGAAATCGTGTATTCCTTGTCTAAAAGTATTGATCTATTTACTGATGTTTCAGAGGAAGGACTATCTCCAAGGCAAGTCACAGCAAGATAGGGGGCCATATGCTAAATGGTCCTTGTGGAAAAATTGGTTAATGAGAGTCTATTTAAGTAGTAGTTTAGCATAATATGTTAAGTAGTTTTGAAGTGAGTAGTATTTTTGTGTTTTGAGGTTTTTACTTTACTTTAAAGTTTGCTTCTATATATGTGTAGTACTCCTATATTATCTTTTCTAGTGGTTGTGGAAAATCCAATTTCAAATAAGAGGATGTTTAAGGTTGTTTGAGTGGAATGTATATTAGTACCATATAAGATTCTTGTAATGAACTTGTTTATTCTTCAAAAATGATGTGGCACTTATGTTAAGTTCTGTAAAACTACAGAACTTTTGCAGGATTATATTCAACATATATATAACCGATAATATATATTTGAACAGTCTGAATAATATAGATTGCTTTGCCAAAATTGGGGGGGGGGGTGGTTTGTTTAATGTAGAAGTGAATTGCTTATTAATTGCAAAATGTATATCGTTATAAGATAAAGTATTGTTGAAGACATAATTAAATAAATGAAATTTGTTCATTTTAATCGTTTAAGCTTTTAGATGAGATATGCATATACTTCAATATTATCTCATAGTCCAACTCATTTTAATTCTTTTTTTACTGATGTTAAGGTCCAATATAGTGTTAAGAAGTCATGCATCGATAGTAAATGGGTAATCAGTCTCCTTGTATGATTTTGGATAGTTTCACCTCATAAGCTAATTTTTAAAATTGAATTATGTGCTTAATGAAAACTCCCCCATATTTGTTGATGAGGGTAGTCAAATTCATTTATTGATAGAACTATATAACAAAGAATTTTCAAATGCATATGATGTTTAGATAGTCAAATACGTATATGCAACAAGTCTACTTTAATTTGTTTGTTAACTTCTAGAAGAGAAGTTTTAAAAGTTTCTCCTATCTCCAATTTCAACCAAAATGTCAAACATACTTGGATTATTTTTCTCATTTATTCTTAATCTTATTGTGTTTGAAAGATACATTAACCATAAGTCAAAAGAGTAAAGAAGAAGTGCCTCAATATTTGCTGCATTTTAGGATTGCCAATATAAACAAAAACAAACTACATAACAATGATAATTAATTATATGCACTCTACCTTTTAAAATTTGATCAAGGTGATGTTCAATATGGACCACACTATTATACGACGAGACAAGAAAGACGTAGGATACAATTGCATCATGTGAGGGGCTAAAGGCAACTTATTGCACATAATAACGCAAAGAATTAGTACACCTCTACTATTATATCAAAAACTTGTTATATTTCATTATTATAAATATCGAGTAACTCTACCGCAACACGAATTAATTTGTGTTTCAAGAAGTTGAAAACATTTATGTTTCATAAGGAGTACATACACTTACTTTTAATATACATACACACAACACACACGTCATTTAAAACAATTTATTATTTTAAGCAATAACTAGCCAAAATTTTCAATGTGCCTTGATGTTCTATAACTTGGAAATTAGTCAGAGTCGATTTTCAAATATTTTCTTCATCAAATTTAATCTCCTTACTATAAAATGGAAACACAATCTATTTACACTATTACACACTTAGTAACAAATATAGTTAATACTTATTACTTCACAATATTAAATTTGTAAGACAAGGAATGTCCTTTCTATGTCAATAGAGGCGTAGCCAGAATTTAAATTCTAATTCTACAAATTATTGGGTTCTAAACTAATAATGTGTATATATTTAATATGGTTTTTAATACAAATTTAAAATTATATCTAAGCTACTAAATTTGACCTAATCCATAACCAAAGAGCTAGCTCTGACCTTATCTGCCAATATGTAACATGTTTTTGTCAACACTCGATCAATAATAAAAAGTAATGAATAATTTGATCGCAAGACTTTTGATTTAGTGATGAAAACGTATGTATTATGATTAGACGTATGTCATTGATTCGAACTCTACTATACATAAAAATATGATATTTACACGAAGAAGAATGAATAAACAGACTCATTATCTACCAAATTTTGAAAGATGCGCCGTTAGCAGATCTTTGATTAAAAGAAAAGAGCAATTTGCCTATTTACAAAACCTATAGAGGCAAAAGACAACATTACAATGAATTCCAGGGGGCCACAAGCAAAAAATAAAGCAATCAAAAAATCATCACACTTTTTAAACGCATGCCACAAAGCACGAATGCCAAACAGAGACATTCCATTACAGTTCCTCAAAACCCTTAACTTCTTCTCGCCGGGTAAAAAAAATAATTTCGCCGGATAAATCTCCGGCATGGCAGCTAACCAACCGGAAGGCTACGCCGATGATTTCCTCGAGCAAATTCTTGCTATTCCTTCCTACTCTGGCTTGCCGGTAGCTGATGTTGGTACTCCATCAGAGCCGACGTCGTTTACCTCGGCGTCTGTCGTATCTCATCTTAACTCTGCCGCTGCTGCTGGTCTACAGCAACCGTTGTTCCCGTTGGGATTGAGCTTGGATAACGGCCGTGATGACGTCAGCGATGCTGGTGCTTATGCAGTGAAGCATGTAAGTTTTTTTTAAAATTTTTGCGTTTGGCATTTTCCATTTTTTACCATAGTTATGATGGCAAACTGACGAATTTAACTTATTGTTTATTTATTATGCAGGAAAGAGATGGAATGAATATCGGAAATTTATATGCAGGCCTAGAACACTTGCAATCTCATGCAGTTCGACACTCTGTGCCTTCTGTTCACCATGTCCAGGTTACTCACTGTCTCTCTGTGTGTGTGTTTTGATTGAGAAAGTTATTGCTAAAAAAATTTCTCCAGAATTGCTCATTATTATTCCTGGATACAAATAATGTTTCGATATAAATATCTGGTAATGTAAAATTGAGTTCATTTCAGTTTTCATATGTTGATTCTTTTTTTAGAAAAAGAAAGATTTTGATAGGTTTCATATGTATTGTTAGTTTTGTTGTGATTTGTAAATATTGCAATTATTTAGCCCGCATAAGGATTTTGCTTCCCAAGGTTTTATGAGAGATAACTTTGTGGTCAAGCCCTTTGTAGACTATGCTTAAATGATTAAAGGTTTAGAAGCTGAAATTTAAATGCATATACAAACCTTGTAGTCGGTGAGCTGTCTGAAACTAGTCTAGAATCTGTATGTACACAATTTTAATGCTCCTTGCGTACGACTACATGGAAAGTGTATGGGCTTGAAGAGTAAATATTTTTCTAATTGAGGCATATTATCTGATAATAAGAAGGTAGAAACACTGTTATATATTTATTCTTTTAAGATGGTGGTGTTCAAGACCAGCTTGTGCTCATCTCGACTATTCCACCGGGTATTTGCTATCTCCCTTCAATACGGGTGTCGGGTAACTCTACCCACCAAGGCTTGGATATATAGGAAGAAATTACCTGGTGTTCTTTTGCCCTAACAGACCTTAGACCTCATGGAGTCATGGTTCTTCTCCCACCTCGTTGATCGCTAGACCACACCCTTAGGTGCTTGGTATTGCATCCATTATTCTGTTTAATCTCTTTAGTTTTGAAGTTCAATTAGTTGTATGATTCATGCTTGGTAACTATGATTTGACCTATGTTTCTCTAAGACGAACATGGCCTCTTTGTCAATGAGGGGAGTAGATAATTACTGCATTTTTCTAGCTTATAATTTCTCTTGGATTCTTGCAGCCTTTTCAAGGCCCACCAACAACGAGCACAACAGTAACTGTACCGCACCCACCTTCAATTCGTCCTAGGGTTCGAGCTCGGAGGGGACAAGCCACAGATCCACATAGCATTGCTGAGAGGGTAAGATCTACGTTTCATAAGTACAAACGTGAATCACGTGGTATAATGGAAGGTGTTGTGAGAGTCCTCTAGAAACAAGTAGTACTAGATAATGATCCGTTTTTTTTTTTTTTTTTTTGCAGCTGAGAAGAGAGAGGATATCAGAAAGAATAAAGGCTTTACAGGAACTGGTACCCAGCTGCAATAAGGTGCGTCCAAGTGCCTAGTTACCTGCCACAGGTTTTTATTTTCGTGAATAGGGTTGTCCTTTTCTCATCGCAAATGTTATACTCAGGCTCTCTAAAAATGAAGTTTTATGTTTACAAATAATAGTAATTTTTCTTTTTTGTTCACATCATGGCCATAAAATGCTAATACGTAAAACTAAAACAGGTATAAGATGAATCATCTTGTAGGCAAGCTTTTATTTGCAGTGGAGTGTGTCTGAAGGTTCAATTTACATTCTAGTAATTGGGCTTTTTGAAATTGGACTTTGTCTTAGTTATTCAGCATCTAATATCATTGGGTTCTTTATATAAAGGGTGAAATTAAAAAGAATGTGGTAGCTTGGGGTATTGAAATGTTATATTTCTCTTGCCAGACAGATAGGGCCGCAATGCTTGATGAGATTCTGGACTATGTGAAGTTCTTAAGGCTTCAAGTTAAGGTAAGATGTCATTTTTTAAAGTTGATCTTAATTGCTAGCTTAGTCATTCACTCTTCCTACCATGTCCCAGAGCAAATGAGGTTCTTGGCTTCTGAGTTCTGTACAATGAAGCTGCTTTCACAATTATTCCTCTCGATATGATTTAATTCTCACTTTAAAATTGTTGGAACCATTATCATTAATCCATTCCCGTAGATCTCGCTAATTCATCTTGACCATCATGTCGGACACTTCCTGAATGGGGGTTTAGTTTTTTTGAATCATGTGGTTTTCTGATTGTTGGTTTCTCTAACAGTGATTGAGTTAACTATCTTATCCGTGTTACGTATCTTGAGCTATGTTTTAGCTTGATTTCTTGGGAAATAGTTGCCTTATTAGTTTTATATTAAGAACAGGTTAACGGTTTTGCTTGTATACTAATTTCAGTTTGCAAATAAGTATATTTCTATATCACCTGGGTAATTTGAAACTAATTCTTCCTGGCCTGTTCTACCAGCTACTCCCCTGGTCCCGATTTACATACACTTCCTATTTTGGTTTCACATCACTCTGCTAATTATATTTTTTAGATAAGCTTTTTAAGTTCTCATACTTTTAGTTAGAAGTCTTCTATTCTACCATTGCCTTCTCAAAAGCAGTCCTCTGTTCTACCATATAAATAACCTCTTGAAGGATGGTTGGTGCCTCAACAATAAACTTACATCTTGTCTAGTGGTCCCTAGTGATTGCTTTACTTCCACGACATCATGCCAATCATTAATAATCCTGCTCTATAACTCTTAACTTAGTAACATGTTACTGTTTGGTTCTGGTACGTCATTTGCTGTATTATATGCAAAAGTTTTAGCTATGTTAAGAGGTTGAGGTGAGTTGGTGCATGTTGTAGCCTCCTTAGTGGTTTTGAGTTCCCATTCCTTTGTGAGTTCATTGTATATTGGATTTCTTGGCCATCATAGTCCCTAGCTGGTTTTGGAGATTTCCTGGTTTTCATTCTAGTATCTGTCTTGTTAATGGTTTTCATTAAAACTGCCTAAAGGTACTGAGCATGAGTAGGCTGGGAGGAGCCAGTGCGGTGGCACAACTTGTTGCTGACATTCCATTGCAATCTGTGGAGGTAATGAATGGAATCCTGTTGCTACTAATTGAACATCTAAACCTTAAAAACAGTGTATAATAGCTTGAGTAAAAAAATTTCTTGTTTTTTCTCTATCTTAGGGGGACAGTGGTGAAAGTAGATCCAACCAGCATATATGGGATAAGTGGTCCAATGTCGACACAGAACGAGAGGTTGCTAAGCTCATGGAGGAAGATGTTGGAGCAGCCATGCAATACCTTCAGTCTAAATCACTCTGCATCATGCCTATATCACTTGCTGCACTCATCTATCCTACTCAGCAACCGGATGACCAGTCACTGGTCAAGCCTGAATCGGCAGCCCCCTCATAGACCTCCAATTCGTTGCACGTGCCTCTGAGAACTCCTAATAGCCTTGTATCCCCCCCCCCCCCTCCTCCTTGTATCCTTACCTACCATCACTTTATATTTTCCTGTGTAATTGGTGGCAATGCAATCAATGTCAGATGCCACAACTTTTGCTTTTAGCCCAACCATTGGCCCTTTTTTAATTACCTTTCTGGAGTTTCGTCAAACAAGGCATGATGTCATCATACCTTGGACAAAGGTAAAAGTATGAAAGCACCCAATCAATTAGCATCGTTTTCGGATGAGGTGAGCTTCTTTTTCAAAGTTATCTATGATTAGCTGCTCTTCTTCCACCATTTTGTTGTGGGATTGTGGGGACTCCCTTTATCCTTTGCATAGTGGATGGTGGAGCTTTGTAAAAGTAACCAACTGGTTGTTGTAAAGTATAATGTAATTTTAGTATATTATTGTAATGGGTAGTTGAAGTTGCTCTCCCTCCAAAAAGTTGTGAAAATATGATTAGTGCCTTTGTTGTACTTTTTGTCTTCTTTTGCATTTAATAGAATGTGGAGTTTCTGGTAAAAAACAACTAGGGTTTAAGTTCATCCTATTAGTTTCTTTTATCCTCTGTCTAAGTGTAAATTTGTTCACTCAAAGTTTCTTTCACTTGATACTAGCAAAAACAATGGGGACTATGATATTGCAGGGACAATTTTGAGAAAATTAAGTTGGCAACTAAAATCCATTTCTAGGTAAATTTGATCTTCCAGTGAAACCCCTCTTGCAATTCAGGTTCGTCTCTCAAGCCCTGAATTTGTGAAGGTCCGACTCTTATTATCCACTAGTAACAAGAACTGCACCCACCATGGAGTTATGTTAAACGATTTATAATGATAACCATGTTTTCAAGGATTGTTCTCTCAGCGCATTACTTTACCATCCAGTAACTAAGTCATTTGAGTTGGATTATCCACGTAAGTATCTCGATAATTATCCTTGGCTTGTGGGTTTTGTCGACGGATTGATTTGTCTTACCATTGGTATGTCACAGATTAAGACTTATTTATGTGGAATCCATCAATTTGAGTTTTGCCCATATTACAACGAGAATGGGCTTGCACGATGCTCGATTTGTTCTGCCTATCTGCATCTGCACTAGAGTCCGACTAAATTGAATTTGCTCTGTAGAACGTTTCCTCACAAATGTGTTTCTGTACTGAGGGGGATACGAACTAAAGCTAAAGTTGAATATATTTGAATGCAACATGGATCATAACTTATAACGAATATCCACATTGCCAAACATCCTATGCTTTTTAAACAAAGAAATGAACAAGAACTCAGCAATAGCAATTTAGTAGAAATATTTTACAGTCATGAAACGAAAAATAATAATCTAGTTTTCAGTACTTGTCATACAAAAATAAAGCGAAAATCATAAATATTGTTATATAATAATGGGAAAAGGGTCTGATATACCCCTCAACTTTGCTATTTAGAGTTGATATATCCCTCGTTATGAAAGTGGCTCATATATACCCTTTTCCTCTAACGGAAGTAAAAAAATAATTTTTAAATTAATTTTTAAACTTTTAAAAAAAAAATTAAAAAGCTAATACATGCAGGGGTATATTTGATCCTTCTCACACGTTTATTTCTTTTGATTATTTTTATTCATCGACAAATTTAAATTTATTACTTTTTATGGTCATATTTATTTTTTTCACTTATTCTCTTGTAAAATTTATTATAGATGCCCCAAATATTTTTTTTACGGATACAAAAACTAAATTACAATATTGTCGTAAAAAAGTTAATTTTAATTTATTTTTTAAAAAAATTAATTTTAATTTATTTTTTTTAACTTTTTAATTTTTTTCCACTCACATTTCTTTCTTTTTATTTCTCTTATTTTTATACTAAAGAATGAAAAAATAATAATAATAATAATAAACTCAAATAAAAATAATCAAAGAAGTCAAAAAAATAATTTATGTGTGAAAAAGATTAAATACATGATTTCAAAAAAAAATTTAATTGAAAAAACAAATTTAAAATTATTTTTGTTACTTTTGTAACGGTAGAAGTATATGTGAATCATTTTTGTAACGGTAGAGGTATATATGAGCTATTTTGTAACGATAGGGGTATATGTGTGCCACTTTTATAACGAAGAGTATATTAGCTCTAAATGACAAAGTTGAAAGGTATATCAGGCCTTTTTTTATTAATAGGACATTTTGTTTATCAGTCTTATAATACAGGGACCAAAACCACAATTGATCAATAAACTATGTACTGAACTCGCAAGTCTCTCAAACTTGGAGGGTTTAACGAAAAAAGAAAACATAAACCCAGTCGTGTCTATTCTCCACTGCAAAATTCCCAACTCAGATCATATTTCTGCAAACCCAAATATGGAATCCAAAGAAGATGAAATTCTCCCAAAACGGAGCAAATCCACAGAAATTCAGTCCATTTGTAGTAAAGATTCAGTCTTTTCAATGCCTAATCTTCCTGAAGAACTCATCACAGAAATCTTGTTAAGGCTTCCGGTGAAATCGCTCTTACAATTCAGGTCTGTTTCAAAATCTTGGCTTTCCTTAATCTCTAGCCCTGATTTTGTGAAGACCCATCTCTTATTATCCGTTAATAACAAGTATTACATCCACCACGGAGTTATAACTAAGGCTTCTAATACTAGCCGCGGTGTCAAGGACTGCTCAGTTAGCTCTTTACTTTATGATTCTGTACCTGAGTCATTTGAGTTGGATAATCCAGGTAAAAATCCCTATGCTTTTCCTCTCCTTGTGGGTTCGGTCAATGGATTGATTTGTCTTGCTATCAATCTGTTTTACGGATTATATTGCTTTATTATATGGAATCCATCTATTAGAAAGTATAAGAAAGTGCCTTACCAGGAGGATCTTGTTCCTTATTTCACTTTTGGTTTTGCATATGATGAATTCGAAGATGATTACAAGATAGTGGGTATTTTCCCTATTTACGGTTCTGTAAGTCTTTGTCGTGTTGAGGTCAAAATATATAGTCTAAAGAGTGATTCTTGGAAACGTGTTAAAGATTTTAAAGGTGGAGAGCTCTTGGGTGATTCTGCTAAGTTTGTTAATGGGAAACTTCATTGGCTTGATAAGCACTGGAACATTGTTTCTATGGATTTGGCGGATGAGAAATGGGCAGAGGTAGAGCAGCCCTGCAGTTTTGAAGGATGTAGATTTTTGAAGCTAGGAGTGTTTGAGAGTGATCTTTCTGTGTTTTGTAATTACGCGTGGACTCATGTTGATGTATGGGTTATGAAGGAATATGGAGTAAAAGAATCTTGGACAAAGATGTTCACTGTCAAGTCTCCTGAAGATCATAGGGGCCGTATATTTTATCCAATCATTTTAATGTCAAATGAAGGTGAAATTTTGCTTAAGTTTGGATCACGTTTCATGAAATACAATCCAAAGGATGACTCTATCAGATATCTAGATGCTACTAAGTTAGCTCCATGTCTTGAGGTACAAATCTATGTTAAGAGCCTTGTTTGCCCTTTTTACCAATGAGACCACGATTTCACCAACAACGGAGGCTGAAATAATTCTGATGAACACAACCGTGTGACTGATAACCTGTAAGAGTTACACTCTTTGCATTTTTCTCAAGTGTTGTTAAATTCTGCTTCATATTGCTTGGGGATCTTGTTAGTCAATTTCCTTTCTTGCACTATTTTCAAGAAACGATAATCTTCTGCAAAAACAGTTATTTGATTGCATTACTGATGTAATGTTACTGGACGTCGTGGAGATAAAGAGACTGTTTCCGAAAGACTGTAGAGGTTGTTTGATTGGGAACAAGTTATCCCGGGATTGATCATCTCGGGATGAGTTATTCCACCATGTATATCGGATAACTTATCCCATTACTATGACATAAATGGTAGGATAAATAATCCAAGGACTACCTAATACCTCCAACCAAATATGGGATAAAACAATCCTACATTTTATTCTGAGATTATTACACCTAATATCTTACACCAAATGACTCCGTAGAGTCTTTTAATGAAGGGCAAAAAAGTTCAATAAACATTTCTAAGTACCTTTGTGCTTTTAATATGTTATAGATAAAGATTGTGAGGTAAGGCAAAACTTGATGAAAAAAACTTTGTAATGATAATGTTTGTAGATAATATTGATTTAAAATTCACTTATATAAGCGGATCATATCTTCTCGTAAATGAAATAATTTTAGGGTAAGTTATATAAATCACATAGTGTAAAGATGAAATTACTATTTATTCCTACTTTTTTTCTAATTACAATAATCCCTTAAAATTAACTCAATCCGGATACATTAATGAAAGCGCAATACATTAATACAAACATGGATACATTAATACAGATACATTATTAAAACAAAAATTAACTCAATCCAGATACATTAATGAAAGCGCGGATACATTAATACATTAATACGGATATATTATTAAAATAAAAAGTAACCCAATCCGGATACATTAATGAAAGTGCGGTTACATTAATATAAGCACGGATACATTAATGCATTAATACGGATACATTATTAAAATAAGGGATTTTAGTTATTTTTAAAAGATATAGGGACAAATGGAAAATAATATACTTAAAAATGTGTACTTTAGTAATTTTTCCATAATTTATTAGCAATTTAAGTGGGTGCCTAAATTCTAAATTGTTTTATCTTTTTACAATTTGTGTTTAACTTTCTGCACCGAAAGAGTTGATGAGTATTGCTTGCTTGAAGGGCAAAACTGTTGTTCAACTTTTGATGGTTATTTTCGTCTCTCAATTTTTACTTTTGAGGCTTCCCACTTATAGAATAGTATACTATAGTATATAGGCGAAATGGTCTGGTGGACCCTTGTACTTGTATCAGTTTGTATTGTGAACCCTTCTACTTAGCCTTTTGTCATCTGGACCCTTGAACCCATTCAAACGCAACATTTTAAACACATTTTTTGATGTGGCATCCTATGTGACAAGAGTCCACACGGAGCGTGTGAAACACACAAAACAAGAGCGTGAGACACATTGTAAAGGCACCAACGGTCCTTTTTTGTCCTTTAAAGACCATCTCTTCTTCCTTATTTGCACTCAACACCTTTATTGTGCAAATTTAAGCTTTTTTTCGATCTTGTCTCTCTAAATTTCTTCTATTTTATTTTATTTTTTTCGATTTTCTCATCTTTTTTTTTGTGCGATTCTATTGTATTTTTGTTGATTTGATTTTGTTAGTCGTCACCATGACTGTTCGATGTTGCTACTGTGGAATCTATGCTGAACTTAAGACGTCAAGGACACCAACTAATCCTGGAAGAATTGTTTTGGGGTTGCCAAAAATATTTATCTGGTAATGAGTGTGGATTCTTTCGATAGGCTGATGCAAACGATTCAACATGCCAAGAACAATACAACATCAAGAATCCATCAACCAATTCAGGGCAAGGAAGACAAGCAAGACATAGAAGACATGGAAGATATGGAAGGCAAGGAAGACAAGGATCAAACACTAGTATTGACATCATTGTTATTGTGATTGTTGTGATTTGGTTTCTAACTGTTATTTTTAAGATATATTGATTTGTATTAACTGTTATTTGATAATGAAAGACATTGACCTTCATTCAAACACAAATCTGTTGTCAATTATATGTAGCAGTTGTCAATTGCACAACAAAGACATTGGTTTCAGAATAACCTTTGAACACAAATCTGAATAGCAACTTAACAAAGGCATTGACTTCATTCAAACACAAATTTATATACAAAAACAAAGTCTTCCCAATAGCAACTTAACAATAGTCGAAAATGAAGGCAGAACCAAAACAGTTGGGATCAAGTCATTAAGCTAAATTAAGTCTAAAGTCAGTTGGGATCAAGTCATTAAGCTAAACAAAGAGAAATCTAATGTGTGCCTTGATTCCTTGGTGTGGCATGAGTGTCTGTTGTGGCTTGAGTGCTTCTGTAACTCTCCTCGCGTAGCTGCCTTTGAGTAACTGCAGCTCTTCCCTTCCACCTTAGTCCATTGGGTTTGTAACCAAGATCAATATTGGTAGGAGTTGAACTTGAAAATGTAGCACTATGTAACACTCTATCAATATTTTCAGACTGAGAAAACAACAAAAATCTTCACTTAAAAATGAACTAATATCAATTAAGACAATTAAATGTGTTTAAATGATAAAATACATACCCTCTTAATTACACTGCCACTTGATCCAAATAAGACACCATAACCAGCTGTTTTTGCATTTTTTTTTTGTCTTGGTCTCTTATATCCAAGAGCTACACAACCTCTCAAAGTTGTGCTAGTCTTTCTTTTTTGGCCAGCTGCACTAGAAGTTGATTATTGAGTACCTAATGGAGTTGCAGGCCTCACACCATTTGACGTAGCACTGGTAGGCCTTTCACCAGATGCTGAGGCAGTTTCAAGCCTCAAACCACTTGATGAAACATTTGTAGGCCATCCACCAAATGCTGAGGCAATTTCAGGCCTCAAACTACTTGATGAAGCATTTGTAGGCCTTCCACCAGATGCTGAGGCAATTACAGGCCTTACACCACTTAATGTAGCACTGATAGGCCTTCCACCAAATGTTGAAGTAGTTGTAGGCCTTACACCTGTTGTGGTAGGTGTCACACTTGGACTTGCATTTACACTTGATTGACTTTTAATTGCAGCATTTGTAAAATCAGATGTAGTAAATGCTTTATCACTTGTTCCAGCAGTTGAAGTTCCAACATTTTTCTACAAACATATCTTAAAGTCAAAAGTATAACTAAAAAGAGTAAAATTCAGTAACAGAAAGACACTAAAGTACAACTTACCAGAGTTGGACATCCTTTCTTGTTATGTCCAAAAGTCTTACACACAGAACATTTCATTTTTCTTCCCTTCCTTGTAGCCTTTCCAAACTTCTTCTTAACAGGCTCATCACTATCTTTTCTCCTGTTTTTACCTGGTCTTCCTGGCATGACAGTAATTTTAGGTGGTTCAATGGCTGGTCTTGTGCTTTTTGGCCACATCTTTATATTTGTCATAGGTTGTATAAACCTATTATATGCTTTCAAGTATGTTTCCTTCTTATACTAGTGATCAATAAACGGCTCAACAATCAAATCCTTATAATGAATTGATGTAAGTGCATGGCCACAAGGAATTCCCTTTAGTTGACATGACCTACAACTGCACACCTTCTTTTTTAGGTCAACAATATGTTTATATGGTGGATCATGAATCTCAAAGCCAAGATCACCATTAAACTTCACCTCACAATTATCTGCAATTCAACATTTTTTCTAAGAATATTCATAGTCATTGGTGATACATCAGTAATCCATTTTTCTGAAAATTCTCTCATTTGACTCATTCTTTCCATGATTTTGACTCTTATTTCCTGTAGCATAGCGATGATTGATTTGAACCTAGCACCCAAAATTCAACTATTGAAAGTCTCACACATGTTGTTCTCAACCACATCACACTTGCTATGTTCTTTAAAAAAATGCTCTACACTATGCTTCTTTGTTATACTTTAACAAATCTTCCATAATTCCTTATCCTAACTGACTCATGCCATCAAGTTTTACCTATAAAAAGACCTCAAATGATGCCTTGGCAACCTGTCAGAATTTTCTTCTCCTTTCTTCACCCCTCCACTCTTTCTTCCAATTTGCCCATATATGCCTAGCACACCATCTAATTTCAGCATTTGACAAGAATTCAGTAAGTGCAAGATGAAGACCCTGTCAAACAAATAACATTAGACATACAACAATCTTAAATATCAATTACTACAGAAAGTTTGAAAGAATAAATTTAACAAATAATTTAGTAATACCTTCTGCATATCAGACATCACTGTTAGTCCTTCACCTTCAGTTTATATAAGCTCCAAATCATGTTTGATGCACTTGAGAAACCAAGACCATATGTCCTTGGTTTCTTTATCAACTACTGCCCATGCTATAGGGTACATCTGATTATTTCCATATTTGGAAATGCAAGATAATAGTTCACCTTTACATATACTCTTGAGAAATACACCATCTAAACCAATAATCCTTCTACATCCTTCTTTCCATTCACTTTTTAAGGAACCAAGACAAATATAGATGCCCATAAACACCTCTTTTTCTGAAATTGTATTCTTAGATGTCCTAATAGATACAGTAGTTCCAGGATTTGTGATCTTTAATTCCTCAGCATAATCATACAACCTAGAAAATTCCTCTCTGAAATTTCCCAAATGTTCATTCAAAATTCTCAGTTTTGCCTTTCTACAGCTTGTCTTACTAAAATTTAAACCATACTGCTTTCTTATTAAAGATTGAATCTGATGTAATTTGATGGTAGGCTCACTCATAGTCCTCTTCTTGTAATGTTTACTAATCCAAATGAGGGTACACAGTGTGTTTCTTGTTCTTTTACAACACTTATAGACAGGAAAATATGTCTTAACACTGAAGTTTCCAGTGTTACCATTAATACTTCCAAGAATATGTCAAGGACAATCTTTTTTCTTACACTTTGCCCTTATCCTTTCCTTCTCATTAGGTTTCAACTTAATATTCACACCATTCTGAATAGAGTAAGTTTGCAGTGCCTCTCTGAACTCAATATGATTCAAAAAAATCATATACAATTGAAATAAAACCTTTTTAGCAGTTGGGTCAAAGTAGATCTTGGTACTTGTATTCCTAGGTGGTGGATCTACCACTTCATCATTCTCAACAGGATCTCCTTCATCTTCACTAATGTCACTACCAGGATCTGAGCTATCAAAATAAGGGTCATCACCACCCAAATTGCCTTTAAATCTTCCCCTCTTGTCCTTATAAATGTCTTCAAAACTAGCATCTATACCTAGGACCAAATGGTATCTCATCCAGATTTACTCTAGCAGTCTTCTCTTTAAC
This sequence comes from Solanum appendiculatum, assembly GCA_018342035.1. NCBI lineage: Eukaryota > Viridiplantae > Streptophyta > Magnoliopsida > Solanales > Solanaceae > Solanum > Solanum appendiculatum. Next base: position 3,042,778 of record JAGDQO010000427.1, read on the forward strand.
TTGTTCTTGAATGTTAGATTGTCTAGCTTGAAGCAACTCCTCATCCAAATCACTCAAATCATCAATGTTTTCATCAAGATCATAGAGTGAATCAAAATCAGAATGCAGCTTTACATTTTCTCTAGGGGACTGATCTCCAACTCTAAGAGACTGATCTTTGTTTAAATTCCTATTTTCATTTTCATCAAATGGTTCAGATGAAGACACATCAGCACTATCTTTTTGTAAGGAGGATGACACATCAACCCTATCTTTTTGTGGGGATGAGGACACACTAGCATTATCTTTTTGTGGAGATGACACATCAGCATTAGTTCTAGGCAATACAGGTAGCTCCTCAACAACTACAGGTATACTAATTTGATGTACCACAAATACATCAACAAAGTCTACACCCTTCAAACTACTAAGAAATTTTAACACATCAGAATCAGTATTTAACATGTAATAATCACCCTTCTTGTGGACTCTACATCCAAATGTTTCAACATTGTCAACACCCAATTCCTATGCTATTTTATGAAACATCATGATATGCAACTCATCTACATCTATATTAATCTTTTCAAGATCAGTGATTCCATTGGCATACCTTAGCTCAGGATCAGATAAAAAACAGCCTCCATAGTGAAATTGAAGTGTCACTATTGTTAAATCCATTTACTTACCATGCCTGTAAAGTGACACGAAAAACAATATTATTAGTGAATTGGTACGTACTTGAAAAAAGATTCTAATTTTAAAAGTAAAATTAACAAAAAATCCTAATTGTTTTTTAAGGAAACAAGGTGTCAAGATTCTTATACACCTCATATATAAGAATGGACCACTAACACAATCAATACCCAAGATAATTGACGAAAAAAAAATTAGTTTCAATCAAAATTGAGATTTTACGAATAAACCCTAGAATCTACTGGAATTTACGAAATATGCCATTGAAGTCCCTCGAAGTCATAACACCCACTACGAAAGCATATTACATTGGCATTAGGCACAAACCAAAGTAAAATCCCCAAAAATTTTCAGAAAATTCACTGATAATCGACCCTAAAATCAAACAAATACATACGGCGAAAATGCAAGAAATACAAACTAACAAATAGCTTAAAAAACTGAGAAGCTGACAATGAAAATCAAGGCAACGTCCTTCGACTGAGCTTGTGGGAGAAGGAGAAGGGGAAATTGCGGACTCAACTAAGTTTGTGGGAGAACTAGTGGGAGAAGGGGAGAAGATGAAGTGTCTAGATGAACAATGAAAAATGACTTTTCTTTGTTCATCCTAGTCATTGCCTATGTGGACTGAAATATTCCTACATGGAATAAAAACTTTTTTTAGTTAGCCAACGTGTAAGTGTTTGTGCAACACTCACAATATCACATCAAAAAATATGTTTAAAATGTTACGTTTGGATGAGTTCAAGGGTCCAGATGACAAAGGAGTAAGTAGAAGGGTTCACTATACAAATCAATACAAGTACAAGGGTCACCAGACCATTTCGCCTAGTATATATGATGATATGATATAGATATAAATGTATAATAGAGGGATCATAAACACAATTCTGCATGCAATAGCATAAGTGCTAAAATTGCTATTTCCCCAAACTTGGAGCTTTCACTATAAGAAGGGAAAAACATTAAACCTAGTCTCGAACTCCAATAGTTTAATTGCTGCAACTCAAATGGAATCCAAAGGCGATGAAATCATCGACACCCAAAACGGAGCAAACCCACAAATCCTGCCCATTTTTCGTCCATTTTAAGCCAAGATTCAGTCTTGCCAATGCCTAACCTTCCTACAGAACTCATCTTTGAAATCTTGCTAAAGCTTCCAGTGAAATCCCTATTGCAATTTAGATTTGTTTCAAAATCTTGGCTTTCCTTAATCTCTAGCCCTGAATTTGTGAAGTCTCATCTCTTATTATCTGCTAGTAACAAGAACTACACCCACCATGGAGTTATGGTTAAGGTTTCTACTAATTCTGTCAAGGATTGTTCTCTTAGGTCTTTGCTTTACCATCCTGTAACGGAGGCATTTGACTTGGATTATCCCTGTAAAAGTCCCAATCATTCTCTTTGGTTTGTGGGGGTTGTCAATGGATTGATTTGTTTTTCCATTTGTCTATTTGACGGATTGTATGACTTGTTTCTATGGAATCCATCAATTAGAAAGTATAAGAAATTGCCTAATTTTAGACTTTATGTAAGCCGCCGTTACTATTTGGATGGACGTTAATTTCAAATTTGGTTTTGCATACGATGAGTTACAAGATGATTACAAGGTAGTGGGTATTTTTCTTATTTATCTAAGGGGACATTTGATTCGTGTTGAGGTCAAAATATATAGTCTAAAGAGGGATTCTTGGAGCTGCATTGATGATTTTCGACGTCAAGAGCTCTTGCCTTGTTCTGTTAAGTTTGTCAATGGGAAACTTCATTGGCTTGACAAGCAATGGAACATCGTTTCTATGGATTTGGCGGATGAGAAATGGGCAGAACTAGAGCAACCATCTTGTTTTAAAAAATATAGATTTTTGGAGCTAGGGGTGTTAGGGAGTGATCTTTATCTTTCTGCATCTTATATGTACGCATGGAGTCATGCAGATGTCTGGGTTATGAAGGAATATGGGTTAAAAGAATCTTGGACTAACATATTTACCATCAAGTTTCCTGGTTATCCTATGACACATCCATTGCATCCAACCATTTTAACGTCAAATGAAGGTGAAGTTTTGTATATGTTTGGAGGTCGCTTGATGAAATACGATACAAAGGATAACATGATCAGCTATCTAGATGTTACCAACTTTGGTCCATGTCTTGAGGCAGAAATCTATGTTGAGAGCCTAATTTGTCCCTTTTCACTTCAGGGATAACGAATGCCACAACAACAGAGGCTGAAATTATTCAGATGAAGACAATTGTGTGACTAATAACCTGTAAGAGTTGCACTCTATGTATTTTTCGTAAGTGCTGTTAGATTCTGCTTCATTTTGCTTGGGGATCTTGTTAGTTTTTTTCCTTTTCTGCACTAGTTTCAAGAAACGATAATCTTTTGCACAAGCAATTATTTTTGTTGAATTACCAGGTGTGTTGAACTTTAAACTCAATGATACTTGATGTTGTTGCTCTTCTTGAGCTCTTTTTAAAGGGGATGTTGTCCCTATAGATTTTTTTTTTTTTTGATCCAGCGGGGTTCTCCGACTATTTTCCATAGGTGAAACCTTAATAGCTCAATATGAATTATTTAACCAAGTTTAAGCTCAGAGATAGTAACTAGTTTTGGTGTTTTCCTTGCTGCTGATAGCTAACTGTGTATTTTTCACTTCAAATTACTATATCTTCTTATTCTTTTACTTACAAAGGTTGAATCAATTTTCACATTTGCAGTAATATTGATGAAAACAAGTATCCTATAGAAGGTGAACTCACTGTAGCCAAGCATGCAAATATACAATCAAACAAGTCCTTATGAAAAAGTAATTTGACACACATACATTGACTTATAGTGGTTCTATTTGTTGATTTGCATCCCATTCGAGCCATTAAATTGAGGAACCAAGGGAGATATGGCGCAGTCACGACAACTTAAATGTATTGTAGTGGAACTGTATGAAGCAAATAAAAATAAGTCAAAATGTGTGCATGTGGTAATTCTTGCAAGTTAAGGGGCATGGTTTCTGTGTAAACCTCCAGCTTTAAGTCGATGATTGAGTTTTGACAGTGCAATGTGCTGCACATGGATCAGCAGAAAACTATTTGCTTTTATTGTTTTGGTATTAGTTTTGTTTGAAAATGTAAGAATTCTTTCCAGAAATTAGCACCAAGAGAGTGCAAAGGAAGTGGTGTTTTGGTATTTGTAATTGCCTATTGTTGACACCCAATTTTGACCGACCTATATAACCTTTTCCGAATTGCTGCTCGATTAAATATATATTTTAAAACCTTTTTTATTGTTGCATGTTTAAACTTATATTTAATGTATTTCTTTTACCTAGTAATTTAGTAGCTACCCATTTTTTTTAAAAAAAAATTGTTTTTTTTATAGATTTTTTATTCTACATTAAATTTAAATTTAGTCAAATCTTTTCATATCCCTAAAATCCTCTTAAATATTTTCTTTAGATGGAAGAATAAAATCTCTTCCCGAAATTTTACTTTGCTTCATGCACTTACTCCTCATCTAGTCTCAAAAAACATGTAAAGTGGAGATTTGAATTTTGATTTACTTGCTAGTTTTTGAAAGTGTCTTGTAGTAGTAATTTGCAGAATATTTCTCCTAAATAATGTATCTTAGATGAACACTTCATGGGTTGTGAAATGTAAATGTAGCATTTAAGTCGGTACGTGTTTGTGTGGTCAATATAATTATTTTGTTAAAATTTTTGACTAATGATGTAATAGATCCTGATTAATGTGATGTCACTGATATAATATCTCATGTAAAGATAATCTATTTTAGAGTTGATAATATTTCCATAGGTCACCAAATATCTTAGTGTCAGTCATGTGCCCTCTGATTGGTCCAATTAAGTGGGTGAGCATCTTGTTAGTTATGTGTCAAATTGTCATTCATATTTATGACCATTTTTAAACGTATATTTTAGTAGTTTTTAATTTGTTTCGCCGCTACCCCCGCCATATATTTCAGAGCTGGAGATTCTTTTAATTTTAAATTATTTTTTTTCCTTGTATCCTCACTTTGATGTTTTAAAAAAAATGTTTGTTACTTTTATTATTTTAATTAGTTAAACATTAAGAACAGACATACTCTCACCTCTTTTACTATTTTTGCTTTACATGTACATCACTTGGAGTCAACCATGGCAAGTGGAGGGGTCGTCAATCCGTGAAGCAGAGCTCAAGTGGACCAATCGCCCCAAGCGAGGTCAGGTACGCATTGAGAGATGATGAAAAACAGACAGGCTATAGCCGACTTCTTGTATGAAGCGCACATATAGCCTTTACAAAAATAAAATAACTCGTTTATTCTCTCTTATTCTAATTTTTTATGTCACTCTTTTAAAAGTTTTAAAGACTTGGCTACTCCTATTATTTTGTTAAATTATCGACATAGTTTCACTAAATTCAAAAAATCAAATATAAACATTTTTTAAGTTTTACATGACTTTTTAAATATCGAAATATTTTATTTAGTACTCTTGAATAATTTTTTTTAAAGAATTCCTTTCGTCTTGTCTTAAGACATTTAAGAGGGTCGATCATAAAAAATGGAATAGAGGGAATAACAGCGCATTGGACCCGTTTTCAGCCTTGTCGTATCCTGATCCCACAATCTCTTTTACCTTATTTATTTATTTATTTATGTATTGTTGATTTCTTACTTTATCTTAATTATTATTACATCAATTCGCCACCAAATTTGAGGTTGGACATGTTATTAATAAGTTTCTTCTCATTTTTTGCCATTTATAATTACTTTATTCTTGAACTCTAAATATTGATTTATCAATTTTGAGTTTGTCCTAACACCATAAAAAGCAAAAGAGATTGTCGGAATTCATAGTTTAAAGAGAATGCTCTCTCTCTCTTTCCTCAACACTTATCAACTTCATTTTCTGGCATCTATTCATGGATTTGTACTAAAGGGTGAATCAATGTATATTTATTAATTTGACCAGGTTAGTACCTATATCCATTACTCTTCTAATTTTCAACTTAGTTTTTCATTTATTTATGTTATTCAATTATGTAAAGTATTCTATTGGAAACAACCAGGTTAGTCTCTTCCTCTTTTATTGTCGATATTACAAGTGTTCATTTTCGTCTACTGGCCTAAGAATATGCTTCGCTTAAATGAATTCATGACTTTGTGGCTTTACTAGTTTTGTATGTGTCAATTTTTATAACTTGTGTTCTTAACCATCTAGAGCTTTAGACTTGTTTTATTTAGTAATCAACTTTACATGTTTAGATTTAATTTTCTTGCTTAAATAAAAAAATAATTTTGTATGTAATTACCTTATTACCTCGATTTGTATTAATTAGATAATAATTGATTCTACTTAGTTTATTTACTTGTCTTAAAATTAAGAATAAAGTTTAATGTATTTTATGATAAAAAATATTTTTCTCCTATCTTTGTGTACTTTCTCTCTCATCGCTTTTATTAAGTGCGTTAATGTATATTTGTTTTATCACTTAGTTCATCTAATAGATTAATAAATAATTAGACCTTATTTGCCTATTTGTAACCCCTACATAAAATATGAAATACGGCCGGAACCCACCTTTTGTGGACCTCGAAGGGTACTTAACACCTTTCCTTCGAGGTAATTTGAACCCTTACCCGATTTCTGGTACGTTCGACCTTAGTTAGATTAGAGTTAGTTAGGTTAGATAGGTGCCCTAACACGCCTTTAATTCGTTAGGTGGCGACTCTTCTTTTAAATAAACCCAAAAGAGTTGTTAGATCGTGCACTCAACCCGTTTTGCAAAAAAATGGAGCGCGACACCTATGCATACCACTTGAGACAGAATACTTGAATTGGTAATTTGGAATAGGATACTTGAATTGGTTTGCCTTGAACTGCTTGAATTTTCAAGTTTAATTTGGGAATGCTTATGATTATGTGTCCATTTTGGGTGTTCCTTCCTTTTTTTGAAAAGAAATTAGAGGTAGGGGAAGGGGAAATGGGAGAGATAATTACATAATGAGGAATTGAACCATGCCGACAAAACAAGGTGAACGTTTTTTTTATGACCGTGATATCTGAGTCAACTTTTGTGCACGTCGACTAGTTTCATTAGATATCTGCTACCTCCCACCAGCAATAGGTATTAGGTAACTCTGTCTATCAAAACTATAACAAATATCACCTATTGTTTTTTTCTCGTTGGGATTTTTGAACCAAGACTTCATGGCTCTTAACTACTTTATTGATCACTAGGCTACACACTTGGTGCCAACAAGGTGGAAGTTGAGTTAGTCTCTCAACTGAGCTACTAAGATTCCGCTTTTGCGTGTTCCTTCTTGCTTTTCACTATGTGTTAAACAATTTAAGTATGTTCTTCCCAATTTGTATGGCGTTCTTTTCATTTTAGAACATCCCAAAATGTTTGACACAATTATATTTCTTTATGCTTTCACAATTTTGAAGAATTTAGGAGCTATTTATTAAGCACTTTTTAATCCGTGTAGAAAATCACTAGTGCAATAATTTTCTTTTCTTGCTTTGGTTTCAATAATGTTCTAGCTACTCTACGTTGACAAATTGACTTTGCACCGTTTCCTTGTTACTTACTATATTTTCTTCGTTGTCTCTTTCACTTGAGCTAAGGAGCTTTCGGAAATAACATCTCTACCTCCCTGAGGTAGTGGTAAGGTCTGTGTACATTCTACCCTCCCAAGACCACACTTATAGATATCTCGTTGTTGATACTTGAATTGGTTTGTTTGAAGGGCTAAATTCGTTTGAGTACTGCAGTCACCTTTTAAGCACTTAGTATTTTAATGTAAGTCATCGTTACTATTTGAATGAACTTGTTTAATTGAAATTTCGTTTTGCGTATGATGAGTTCGAAGATGATTATAACGTAGTGGATATTTTACCCAATTTACAGATATGTATGTTTGTGCCGTGTTCTTTTGCGCCTACTGCCAAGTTAATACAATTCCTTCTGATGTAAACAGATCAAGCTATTGAATATTGGCACCTTGTATTGAATCAGAGTCCACAGCTGTTCACTTTTCACTGACATTATAAATTATAAATTCCTTATTTTAAGAAGATTTATATGTAAATGTAAATATTATTTGAGTGACCTAACCGTCTAATTTTTTTAAAAACTAATGAGGTATGTCTTCATACTATATTGAATTTACATCATTCACGAATAATTTCTGTTAGGATTTGTAGTTCCTAATATTCTACATAGGGGTGACAAAATTACCTCATCAACATATGATATGCTTAATTCACTTATATTTATCAATTTAGTATAAATATTGTACATTCATCAAAAAGGTGAAATGATCGTCAATGTTCGCCGCATATATTATTATTTTTCTTTTTAATTTTTATGTATCTTTTATATATATATAATTTTTTCTTTTAATAAAGATTGCATTCTGAGTTTTAATTAGGTATAATACATAAACATGATCCTTAACTTGACTTCAGCTGACAACTATATCCTCCAACTTTGGGTGTGCACAAGAAGACACTTAAACTTGTATAAAATTGAACAAGTAGATACACGTGTCTTATGTGGCATAATACATGTAGGATGCCACGTAAGACACAAAATTGTCATGTAGGATGAATGTGTCTATTTGTTCAATTTTATACAAGTTTAAGTGTCTACTTGTGTACATCCAAAGTTTTAAAGGTCATAATTGTCCGCAGAAGCCAAGTTTAGGGTCATGTGTATGTATTATGCCTTTTAATTAATATCGAGGGGACCAAAACAACAATTTGTTAATAACATATGTACTAAACTCGCATAGTCTCTCAAACTTGGGGGGTTTAAGGGAAAACATTAAACCCTGTCGTCTCTTTTCCCCACAGCAAAACTCCCAACTCCCAGGAGTTGATATTTCTGCGAACCCAAATGGAATCCAAAGAAGATGAAAACCCTCTCAAAACAGAGCAAATCCACAGAAATTCAGTCAATTTCTAGTAAAGATTCAGTCTTTACGATGCCTAACCTTCCCGGAGAACTCATTACAGAAATCTTGTTAAGGCTTCCGGTGAAATCGCTCTTACAATTCAGGTCTGTTTCAAAATATTGGCTTTCATTAATCTTTAGTCCTGATTTTGTGAAGACCCATCTCTTATTATCCGCTAGTAACAAGGAATACACCCACCATGGAGTTGTGTTTGAGGATTCAAATGCTAAACACGATGTGAAGGGCTGTTCTCTTAGCGCTTTACTTTATGATTCTGTACCTGAGGCATTTGACCTGGATTATCCAGGTAAAAATTCCAATAGCATCCACGGTTTTTGGGTTGTATCAATGGATTGATTTGTCTTGCTATCGATCCATGTTATGGATTAGATTACTTGTTTCTATGGAATCCATCAATTAGAAAGTTCAAGAAATTGCCTAGTTATAGACATAATCTAAACCACCACTATGATGATGGTCTTGCTCATTTTCATTTTGGTTTTGGATATGATGAGTTCCAAGATGATTACAAGGTAGTGGGTATTTTCCCTATTTACAGAATTGCACGCTCCTGTGGTGTTGAGGTCCAAATATATAGTTTAAAGAGTGATTCTTGGAAACGTATTGATGAGTTTAAAGGTAGAGAGCTCTTGGATGATCCTGCTAAGTTTGTCAATGGGAAACTTCATTGGCTTGACAATCAATGGAACATCATTTCTATTGATTTGGGGGATGAGAAATGGGTAGAGGTAGAGCAGCCCTGCTGTTTTAAAGGAAGTGGATTTTTGATGCTAGGAGTGTTTGAGAGTGATCTTTTTCTGTTTTGTAATTACTCATGGACTCATGTTGATGTCTGGGTTATGAAGGAGTATGGAGTAAAAGAATCTTGGACAAAGATGTTCACCATCAAGTCTCCTGAAGATTCTAGGGGACAGATATTTTATCCAACCATTTTAATGTCAAATGAAGGTGAAATTTTGCTTCAGTTTGGATCACGTTTCATGAAATACAATCCAAAGGATGACTCTATCAGATATCTAGATGTTACTAAGTTAGCCCCATGTCTTGACATAGAAATCTATGTTAAGAGCTTAGTTTGTCCCTTTTTACAGAAGAGACCACGAATTCACCTACAACAATAATTCTGATGAAGACAATCGTGTGACTATAACCTGTAAGAGTTGCACTCTATGCATTTTTCTCAAGTGTTGTTAAATTCTGTTTCATATTTCTTGGGGATCTTGTTAGTCAATTTACTTTCTTGCACTATTTTCAAGAAACGTTAATCTTTTGTAAGAACAGTTATTTTAATTGCATTACTGATGTATTGAACTTTAAACTCAATGTTACTGGATGTTGTGCCTATAGATAAGAGTAAGAATAGAGAGCACTATAGACATGGAAAGTTTGTAGATGAATTCACCAATAACACCAATTTCAAGGGCAAGAGTAATTTTTTAATGAAGTGTAAGCTCAAATAGTATCTGGTTTTGGTGTTTTTCATTGCTGTTAGTAGCTAGCTGATTATTTTAACTTCATATTTTTTCCCTTCAATGATATCTTCTTATTCTTCTACTTATTTGATCTTTCAAAGGTTGAATCAATTTTCACTTTAGCAGCAATATTGATGAAAGCACTTATCCATTAGAAGGTGAAAGCATTTTATATTTTGCTACTATGATACGAGTTGTGCTGGGGATAAGTAACTTTGGTAGATAGGAGAGCTTTGTTTAAGAAGGCATTGTCTATTCTAAAGTAGACTAATAGTGTAAACTTTTGTCATCTTTGTCGTTTTGAAGTTGATGTGAACAAAATTTTTTGTAGAAATTGTAGAAAAATTATATAAAAATTATATAAAAATATATATTCTTTAGGATGTTTAATAGATCATTGTCAAGTTAATAGTGTACGTATGCAAAAAAAAAACATAGCTATTTATGATGTGGGAATTCTTGCAAGTTAAGGGGCATGGTTTCTGTGTAAACCTCCCAACTTTAAGTCGACGGTCGATTTTTGGCTGTGCAATGTGCTACACATGGATCAGCAGAACTATTTGCTTGTGAGTTGTGACTTGTTCTTGGCTTTTATTGTTTTGGTATTAACTTTGTTTGAAAGTGCAAAGAAAATTGTATTAGAAGTTAGCACCCAGAGAGTGCAAAGGAAGTGGTGTTTTGGTATTTATAATAGCCTATGCATACCACTTGAGACAGGATACTTGAGTAGTTGAATTGGTATTTTGAGATAGGAAACTTGAGTTGGTTTGTTTGAATGACTAAATTTGTTTGAGTGGCTTGAGTAGCCTTTTGGAAACAACTTCTCTATCTCCACGAGGTACGGATAAGGTCTGTGTACACTCTATACTGGGTATGTTGTTGTCGGAGTAGCCTTTGGAGTGTTGATCATGACCCGAATTAGCGTCATGATGGCCACCCTTTCAAACTTGAAAGGGCTGCTAAATTGGAGGCCTCAAACCCTCAACAGCAAGCTGAGTTCAACAGTCACCATTGAAGAGAAAGGCCTAGGTGATTTGTGATGGACTAAAGCTTACTTTTGAGAAAATTACCTGACAGAGCAAATATATGTCATGTATTTATCTGAAATAGCGAGAGTCTAAAAAATTACAAGACTTAACAAGAGTTTGAGTTTTATTTGTTTTGCTATGTATGTGAATCGATACATTGTGTCGTGAGTTTTTTAAGTAACTATTGCTACGTCTTGTAATTAGCCAAACTATTGCTATGATTGGTAATTACAGCTCAAAGTACTGTTATTTATGAAATTTCCTCTTGATTTTTTTTTTCAATATTCGATATCTGAAGTCTTGTGGCTCGACTAATCAGATTTGCATCAGTTAGGCTCACTAAATATGTAAACCACTTATTTTCCAACAAAATATTTTCTAAGAAATTATTTTCCATGACACACCCTTAGTGGATTGCACTATCCAAAAAAAATTATATATATTTATATTATATATATATCAACTACATTATAGTCTTGTGTTTTATATGATAATGTACCTGTTGCACAAATATAATAATTATATAGAAAGTGAAGTGGTTGCGGTTTTTAGTCCAACTTTTTCTGTTTACTTTTGTTAAAAACAAATACTATATCTCAGTTTATTGCTATATAATGTAAGTAGATTAGGTATTCATTAGGAAAAATATTATAAAATTACTCCACCACTTGAATTCATTTTCAAATATAAAAATGCTGACAAACATTGATTAGTTACAGCTTCTTTTTTTGCCTGAGTAGTTGTATCCTTAATTGTATTGTAAATAATAATAATAATTAAAAAAAATTGTGTTGTATATTTTTCTTCTTTCAACTGTCCCCAATTTTTTTTTAAAGAAGGGTCCAACAAACCATGTGGCTTTTATTAATTTTTGTATTTTGACAATTAATTTATGAACATTAACATTAATCATGTTGGTATTTTAATAATGAACATAATTAGCATCAAGTTTTGACATTCATTTGACGGCACGTGACAATATGTTTTTTTAACTCGAGGATAACCCGCGGTCTGGTGTGTAATAACCTGCAAACCACCTGCAAGTAAACCACACTAGGCAAGCCTTATGAGACAGGTTCAATTCAGAAGGCATTGAGGGGCACGTATAACCACCCTCCAAACTAACTGAGCCATTCCGAAGGACATGTGACAATATGTTCGTTTATATTTAGACGTTAATTGGATCAAATTGTTAAAGAATCGTTTGATTAGTATGATAAAGTTATCTCAAAATTATAATATTGTTAGTCATTGTTCTTTTTTTTTTCAAATTTCATCTTACTTATACAAAAATAGTAATTCAATCTTTTCCAATAATAAACTTCTTATTCTTCTTATAAAAGTATTCGAAACTTGAAAGCCTAATAAAGGCATCTTCCTTTTCTTTTCTTTTTTAACTTTACTTTTACTTTCAAACAATAACATGTCATAACTTCTAATGCTTTTTGTGTTAATAATTTCGATTTAGAATATGAATTCAGTTTTTTTTTTGCATTGTTTGTTTGTTCTATGAATTAGAATTTCACTCTAATTTCTTTTAAATTTCAATGTCCCATTTTGCTTTATGGTAGAAATCTTATGGTTATGATAGTATTCATATTATTTTCTTTCTCATAATCTTCTTATGTCATACATAGCTTTTGATATATTTTTTACTTGAGTCGAGTGTCTATCAGAAAAAGCTTATCTACTTTTCAAGATAGAAATAAGATCTGCGTATATATTATTCTCTCAAATCTTATTTGTGAAATTATATTGGACATGTAATGTCGTCTTCGTGCCATTCATTATTCACTCACTTAATTAGTGAAATTATATATTTTCTCTATTGATCATATTTAATTCCGGACATAATTTAAGAAATATTTGTGTGATTATATAATTTTTGAAATTTGTGATTTTAAACATGGAATGATATTTGTGATATTGTAAAGTTGACATCAAAAGTAAATTAAGAATTTAAGATAGATTATTTTTAGAATTTAAAACATGTAATTCTTTTTAGAAGAGACTAAAAAGAAAATAAAGACCACATAAATTGAATTGAAATATCAATTTGATATATATATATTTATTAGTACCTAATTAGCCAAAAAATTAACGAAAATGACAACGCCCAATGAAAAAGAAGATACCTACGAATAAAATTGTTATTTGTTTTAGCTTTAATTAGATATATGAGTACATCAAATATTGAATTTGATATTTCATTTAATTTTAAGTATTAGGCAGAAGGTTAGTATGTAATCGAATGTTATCGCAAGGCACGGGCTAATCTCTACTCCTTATTAGTTAGTAATCACATAATATTTTATTATTTCGTATATATTACTATCTGTTGTTTTATTTGCTTTGTATCTTACTATCTTGCTGTCATATTTTCGAACAACCTTGAATCCTTGCTTCAAAAACTTTTATTCTTGATTCGAAGATCTATTAAAAATAATTTCTCGTTTATAATAATAAAAGTAAAATACACATGTATTTTATCTTTTTCAAACTTTACTTTCGAAACTATATTGATGTATTGTTTTTGTGGTACTTATTCAACTTTTCAGTACTTGAGATATTTCTGATAATCATGACAAATGTGAAATTTAAGAAATATTCTTTTTAGATCCCTTTTTTAATGTTTATAATATCAAAAAAATTAAAATTAAAAGAACCACACATTCATATTTCCCCCCCTTTTCTGATACTCATAAAAAAAAAACAACCCACGTTCGACGTCCAAATATATCAATGAGCAGCAACTGCTAAATTCCAAGGCTACGTATCGAACGGTTCGATTCGATTATGAAGTTTATCAGTTTAATTTAGCGGATAACAATTTGTAAACATGCTAAATAATTATAGAATCATTAAGATATAAGCTCACCAATTATTGATTTATCGGTTATTAGTTTGGATATCGATTTAACTGTTAAGATTTGACATAAAAAATTTATTGAAAATCACTTAGAAATAAAGTGACAAACCAAATGAACCATGAGCATGAATTGATAGATTGCATCTTGGACAAAAGCAAACACCGTCACATTATAGAACCGAGAGTTTGAGACCGCCAGAAATAAAAGTATGAAATTAAGACCCAAGTCAAGGACTTTATATATTTCTATCGGATTATTGGTTAAACCGTTAAGAAAAAAATCTCAAACTGTTAAGAATCAGATAACTCGATAATTAAAAAATTAAAACCATTACTGAAAATCGCTTAACCAAAAACCCATTATCGATAAACCAATAACTTTTTTTTCAATTCGAATCATCGACTTCGATTTGATTTTGAACAACTCTAGCATCATGTACGTATATTTTATTTCGTTCATTCACTTTTAGTTGTTTACTATATTAATCACTATTAATATATCAAGTGGAAGTAATATTTTTTTTGTTTATTCTTTTACAATTATTTTTCAAGATTGAAAATTTAATATTATGATAAAAAATAATAATTAAAAAAACGTGCAAAAGTTAAAGTGGATCATTAAAATTGCAACAAGGTGGGGTCTCAGAGCCATGAGGTCTTAGGTTCAAATCCGAGCCGAAATTAAAAAAAATTCGCCATTATTCTTCCCATTTATGCTAATCTTAATAGACAGAATTAACTGATATCTCGTGAAATTAGTGAGCTACGCCGGAGCTTTTAGGTTTTCAACCCATTTCTCAAATTAATCAAAAAATATTACTCCCTTGCCAACATTTTCTTTTTCACATTCCATAATTACATTCGTAGAGTGCATTTGTTATATTAGAATCTTGAAATTTTTTCGTAGAAAACAATGTATTTAATCTCTTCCTTGTCTGCAATTCTTCAAAGGGTCATTACATAATCTTGAGGGAAGAAAAGGGGTTACAGAAAAATGCTTCAATTGCATTGCCCATCAGTTCCAATACTGAATCCAAGAATTTATCAGATTTCTCCTTCTCAGAGGTTTGTTTGTTTCTATATGCTTTGTCATGAATATGTTTTGTATTGTATTGTGTGGTTAGGATGAATATAAGCTTTCGTTTAGTTATAGATTTTGAAGTTGAAACTTGAAATTTGAAAATTTGAGTTTTTGAAGTTGTGTTTAGACAAGTATTTTTGTAACTTTTCAAATTACTTGGAAAAGATTTGAACTTTTGTAAGGGGGAGTGAAGTTTCTCTCAAAAACTGGGTGCTGGTTGGTTTTTGGGAACTTGAAAATATTCCGAAGATAAATTTTCAAAATCTAATCAAATTTCATGGATAATCAGCAAAATCTATGGTGAAATGCTAGCTAAATGTGGAAATGAACTTTAGATACTTGAAAGTTCTGTTCTTGCTCTTGGGTGTGTTGAGTATTGTAAGCTTGGATTGCATCTATGTGTATTTTCTGAAGTTCTAATTGCATTAATCTTATTGTAAAAAAAAAAATACACAAGTTTATATGCTGAAGTTGACTACTTTAATCAAATATATTATAGTCCAGTGTACCATATACTTGTGATGACATATAATAAAAAGAAGTTAATGAACTACAAAGATTGAATGAAGATAACATGGATTTCGCGCAAATCTGTGATTTGAGGTTTTGTCGTCGAATTGAATATTCTATTAAATAGAAGTAAATCATCATCATTCGGATCGGATCAATCTAAGTCAGCTCTCTTACAGCCCGGTTGATTGGGGAAAGTGCTAGTCTAAATGCTGGTATGGTTAGACTTTCAGTCCTGGAATAAGAAAGTCATAATGTTAGGAGCAGTGGTATGGGATTATCTAGAAATCCTTTAAATATCTTGCATCACTAAACCACTTTGGCTCTGCAGTTTCGTCCATCTTCACAGATATAGCCAAGGCATATTGCAATGTGCGGTTATTCCAAGTCCCGTAAACAGAACAGTTAGTGTTGGACAATCCCCCATTTCAGTTAGTTACATATCTTGCTGTCTTCAAAATAGAATACTCCTTCCGAATCTCAAGACATAGTCCACTGACTATATTCCTTGAATAGATGAATTGTGTTCTAAGGTGGAAGAAACAGCTGCAATACTTGATTTGTTCAGTGCAAAAGGTTGACTGTTGGAAGTCTCTTTATTCCCAATACTCTGTGTATTTAAAATTGAACAAAGCTCCCAATCAATCTCTGTTATAATTCAGAGTACGGGTGTCTAGAAATACTGGATCTTGATCTCGTGTAGTGCTATACCAGCCTCTTTTCCACCAACATGTCTCATCTTTCTGATTTAACAAATTTGAAGAAACGCTAGATACACAATTTCATAATGGATGAATGGGTAAAGTTAATTAGTGGTTGAAAATCTCTACGGGTTCCTTCATATAGTATGTGATTATGGTTGGTTGTATTAAATAAGGGAACACTTAAGTGAATGCATAAGCTCAGACATTTGTGCATAAGGCTGCCAGGCCTTCCAGCTACAGCCAACCTATCCTTTTTGCGCACTGTTTTAACTACAGCTGTTTCAATTTCCAGAAAGTCATTGGCTTGTCCCTGTCGGAGAAACCATGCTTCTACTTTTTACATGAATGACTGGTTGGCCAAAAGTAAAGGTGAGTACCTTAGATAGTTTATTTTCAATGCTGTATGATTATTTATGCCAAAAATAAACTCCAATGCAGCTGAAGCTCATGAAAGCTGAGAATTCATCATTATGTCTTTAAGAACCTTGATGTACTGGTGGACAGTGGTCCATTGAGCTCCTATCCTCCTCTTCCTCCTTTTCGGAACTGCATCCTAGTAATGCTTGTTACTATTTTCAACCAGGAAACCTGCCAAGCATTCAACAGAAGACATGCAGACAGTTTGGTTCCCCAGGAAACATGAATATCTGGGAAAATCTGAATCATCAGCCATTGAAGATTTATTTGAAGAATATTTCTCAGGTTCCAATGCCTCTTGCACTAACTTTACATTAGTTTCAGTTTAGAACAGAATATTTTAAGGATTCTATAATACATAATATTTTATTCTTTAGACTTAATGCCGTGTTACTTTCGGCCATGTATGATATAATTTAATGGTTCCGCTACTTATCAAGAAAAAGAATTCAGTGGTTCGCGCAGGGACATGTCAGATTTCTCTCAAGTTTGTTGCTTTTGCTTCTGCTACTCAATTGTTTACTGAAGGCAAAATAACATCTCTCAGCATTATAGTATTCCCCCTAAGTTTTGGAAGTTGGTCTTAACAATAATCAAGAGATAAGCAACTGAATTTGATGGTTGTCCATAAAAAACTTAGTCATACTTATTTTCGTTGGACCCTTCTTAGAATTTCATGATATGCCTCTGATTCAGTTTTCACCTTGAATCTGAAGTTGTGCACCTTCAGAGATCTAGCGGAAACTAGTATCTGTACGGATTTTAAAAGAACTTCCATCATAGTACAGGGAAAACTCCATGATTTTTAATGAAGTAAATATTTGGTTGCTCTGTTAGTTCTGTAAATATGACACTGCACCCAGTATATTGGAAAAATCTTAACTTCTAGATGATGCCATCTTTGTCTCGAAAAACTGGCGTAGGTTACAAATTCTTCAGTTGTTTAATATAAGATTTTTGCCGATCCTGAATTGTTTGGGACTGAGGCTTAGTTGTTGTTGTTTAATGTAATTTTTTAAAAGTCTGATGAGGAAAAGCTGAATATCAAGTGGTGAGGTTGGTTCTTGATAATGTAAATTTCTGCTCCATATTGGAGCCATTGGGATTATACAACTACCTCTGTACTTCCAATGTTTCAGCTGATTCCACTTCCATTATACAAAGGAATTTTTCCATTCTGTATCCTTTGAGATGCAATTTTCTAACCAACTTTGTGCGAGTTATTCTATAAACCAATTTCTGCAATGTCGAAATTTTTGTTGGGAACTCTCAGAGGTAGATCGGTTATATCATGTAAATATTTACTAATGAGAATGTCTACATGTGCAGGACTTCCCAGCTAAAATTGTAATAGCTTTGTTCGCATCTTATTTCCTGTATAAATTGAAGCTTCTAAATCTAATTGGTAAGAAGATGGGGATGATCCGAGAGTTATTCTTCTTTGTGACTCAAACATCAGGGGCTCAAAGTTTACCTTTTGGTTGTCTTTCTAAGTCCGTGAATAAACCAATACCACTTCAGTTGGATGTGTCCTTTCCTTCACTGAAAGATATCAAATGGAGTTTATCACGGTTAATATATTTGTTCAACATACAACTAGAGAAAAATGTTGCCATGTAAGTAAGCCAATTATACCTCCTTTGTAGTATGTTACCTTTCTATGCTCTTTCTCAATGACTTAGCTCAGTGATGGGTGCAGAAATGACATCACGGAACATGCTAGAGAAAGAATAAAAGTTTGCTTTGTAAAATTAAATATAGGTGGCTTGGATCAGGAAACTCCTACTCATTACTTCTTTAATTTTTCTGGACCTGAATCATAATGCTTATAACTTTTCAAGTATTCATGGGCTTGTACTAGTAGGGTTTTAGGTCAGTCATCTGAACTTACTATCTTCTCTCATTTCAGTTGCAATAATGCACTTCCAATTGTATTCTTTGTACATGCTTACCATCTTTATAACTAGTTTAAGATTATAATGTATGAAGAGATAGGAAAACATATGTGCAGATGTCAGTTCTTTGTAGTGCATTTATAAAAATACAGTACAAGGCCTTATTTGGATTTTTTCCTGAGAAATGTGAATCATCTATTCCATTTTGTGCAGGTTTTTTGTTGTGCTTTTGGTATCATGCTTCTCATTTGTGATGATTGGTGGTTTTCTGTTCTATAAATTCAGGTAAACTCTTTCAGACATGATATTCAGTATACTTATTTGTGCTAATGTTGTCTCCAAATGTATACAACTATAAGTAGATTAGGTTTCTCGTTACCAGTGACGAGTAATCCCCCCTTGTATTAATATCCAAAGATCTTCTTAAAGTGCATTCTTTAGCAGAAGCATTTTGTAGATTTCTCCTGCCTTTGTTACTGCAATACCTATTATAGAGGTCATTAGTTTTTCAGTTGCTGAAGAACTAGTTATCTATATTAAATTGCGTAACCACCTCAGCTAATAGTTTAATCTGGTAAATAGGGTATATTTTATTTATTTATTTCGGGTCTTGTGGCATGCCCCTCACAAGTAGGCATGATTCCTTGGGCAAGCACACACGGATATTCTTGTTGATGGATGGAACTGAAACTTGAACCATGACCTCTTCTTGCTTTGACACCATGTTGAATTGGGTGAAGCACAGTAGCTAAAAAGTGAACTGCTACTGAGCAAACACTTCTACTGTTAGTTTTAGATCTGCAATAATCAAGGTGCAGAGCTGGCTGCAATTATTTTCAACTTGAAGAATTACAGAATATTGATGTTTTTGGGTATAAATACATGCTAACATGCATGTCTAACAAAACAAGCCATATATTCTATCAACTAATAGCGAAACGTATCTGGTATATTCTCAGTTAGCCACTATCAACTAATAATGACCACTTTAAGAAAGTTGAAAGTTCTTTAGGTTGTTGAATAAAATAAATACTATCTGGATTTTAATTGCACCATTGGTACAAAGCCTAGCTATGTTCCGCGGACACTTCAAAATTCCTGCCGCACCCGTGTCGACACGACATGGGTGTGGATGTGGGATCCATACCAGATTTGGTCAACTTATCTTGGGTACTTTAACCACATTCTATGACCGAGAAGTATAGATTGATTGGGTATATGGTTCGATTTTGGGTTTATGTCATATATATAGAGAGCATTATATAAAGTATGAGAATGCTTTTCTATTACGCGAGATAAGAATAAAATATTGGTCTTTATAAACAATGAAGTTTTATAGTTTTAGTTCAATAATTTATAACTAATCAAAATATATACTATATATGTTGTAATATACATTTATTGGCCGTATCCCAGAGCCCGTATCCGAACTCGGATCCATACCCTTGAATCCTAAATTTTTATGATGAAGAATCCAACCTTTAACTCCGCACCCTCATCAGATACCTGTACCTAAGTCCGAGCAACATAGAAGCCAAGCTTAAGTTTATTTCAAATTTCAACATGGTTTTAACCCATGATAAAGCAACCTGCATGTTTATTTGGTTTCAGTTATGCTATGCTCCAGTCAGTCATGTTACTTCTCTTGTGATCTTATTTTCCTTGCTTTCCCTCTCCTTTCTTTTCTTTCCCTTTTCTTTTCCTATTGCTGAAACCACTGTGTATTAGGAATCTTCTTCAATTTTTCACTTTCCCTTTTATGAAATTTGGTGGTTTAGTTGCTTTCAGATTTAAAGTAACATTTTTGGATATGATCTTAATTCTTATCCATCGAATAGTTTTATCACTTGCTTTCATTGTGTGCGTCACTATATTATCGCGTCTCATATTGTTTCTGATAGTGAATTTTGTTGAAGCCTTATAAAAGAAGTTCTTCATATTTCAATTTTCTTCTCCAGCTGTTTCCCTATCCACATGTTTGTTTCCTGATATGGATATTTTTCATCATGAAGAAAACGCAGGGGTAATGCTTACTCTTTGGAGGACTGCTTATGGGAGGCCTGGGCATGCCTCTGTTCATCATCTACTCACCTGAAAGTGTGGTTTATCTTTATCACATTTGATTTTGTTGATAAAATGTAATCTTCTTACTGATTAGCAATATTTAGATTATAACAATTATCATTACTAAAAGGACTTGCATTTGACTGCAGCAAAGAACAAGAGTTGAACGTGCAATAGGATTCATCCTTGCCATATGGGGCATACTGTTTTATTCTCGCCTATTGAGCACCATGACTGAACAATTTAGGGTAAGCTCTTGAAAAATGCTACATTCAAGCTTAATATCAGCAGGCAGTCCCCTGACAAGCACTTCGACAGAATAATATGCAAAGACTCAGAGAAGGGGCACAAATGCAAGTGTTGGAGACTGATCATATTATAATCTGTGGAGTTAACAGTCATCTGAACTTTATACTAAAGCAGCTAAATAAGTACCACGAATTTGCTGTTCGCTTAGGTACTGCCACTGCTAGGTAATATCATTGCTTACAGTTCACCATACAAAATATGCATTGTGCTGCCAATATTACAAGTGGAGTTACCTGTTTGCAGACGTCAGAGAATTATTCTGCTATCTGATCTTCCACGAAAGCAAATGGACAAAATATCCGACAACATCACCAAAGATCTCAATCACATTGATGTCTTTACTAAAAGGTCAGTCTCACTTCATAAATAAAAATATGTAAGGTTGCAGAGGTCTGGGAATCTCTATAAGAGATCAAACAAGTCCTAGTAAAGCTACTTCATCAGTTATATAGATCACCTGTGCCTAGTGAAGCTACGCCATTAATTATATAGATTACCTTTGCGTACATTCTCTATAATAAGAAAAAAATCCAGCTCCAGGTAGGAAAAGAAAATAAAGGGAATATCATAGAAGATGCTTCCTGGAGCAAAGCTGTATGCGCTACAGCTGTAAATCCTTACCTTTTTCAAGGAATTGAAGTGCTACATTTGCTGTTCCAAATCTCCAATTTGTTGAACTGCTTAGATGGAATACATGTTTTTGCTTGGTTCCCTCTTTGTAAAATGTGCTCTTTTGTAAATGATGTTATAAATTTCGCTGCATTCTCTTAAAGCTTATACTGTTTAGAGAGAGTCACCACTTGTTTATTTAATCTTATTAGATTTTGAAGTTACTCTCTCTTGTATGGGTTCTTTTCCCATGAGCTAAGCAAATCACTGTCTTTGATTATGGATGGCTACTTAATTGAGGATCTTTGTCTAATTTGAAACCTTATTGAATATTAACCTACATCTCATCCAAAAGCTTAACTGGTTTTTTCCCACTTCCAATGAATAAGATTGACTTTTTCATAAAAAGCAGTCAATACTCCCAAAACTTGATTTCATGAATTAGCATTGAACAATATCATGTTTTTATTACTCTAGTCCTGGTAATTATCAAATTCAAGCCTGAGACTTGATATGGGTGGCTGAGATACATATTTCCGTAGTGGATGCTGGTACAGTCTTACTCCAGAGCATGGTGTATGCATTTTTCTCCCTCACTTTGAAGAGGGGGAGACAGTTAAAATTCCTCTAACTTATATATATTGCTAATGGTCAAAACATCAAGTGGTCGTAGTTTGAATTTCCAAATTCCAAGAGGGTTTTGTTGTGCTGTGCAAGATCACATAAGTCGACTTAGGCCTCGGGTTCATAGGCCTCAGTCTGTCCATGTTTCCTGAGCTAGTGTATGATCAAATTGAAGTTGCTATAATTTCAGTTTCCTTTAATCTAACATTTCATACATTTTCTCTAACAGTTGCAGTTTAAGTATGACAAAATCATTTGAAAGAGCTGCAGCCAATAAGGCACGTGCCATTGTTATACTTCCAGCGAAGGGAAATAGGTAGGTGATTTGTTTTACCTTGGCCACATTACGAAATGTTTTCCATATCAATTTTCTTGTTCTTTAGTTCTCTTCAAATGGTAAGTGGTCAAAGGGATAGCAGACAGTTTCTATTGAGCTCTCTAAATACTACTATCACTTCTATGATTAATTTATCCTCACATAGACATGGGAGCACCACTCTCCCAACTTAAAATATTCTATTGACACCATGGACTTCAGGAAATTATATTCTTGAGTTTTGATAGTTTTCCTAGTTTTGGTTCAATATTTGGAAAATAACAAACAAACTTAGTATCATATTCATCAATATTTAAAATAATAGAGAGTGATTTACAACATTAGCAGCTGGGTAAAGTATAATATTCACTTGAAGAGGTTAATCATATTCCTTTATCCTAAATTATATATTTTAATTGGGTTATAAGGTTACTGAAGCATTTACTGTACGTAATTTAAATAATTCCCGTGTTTTCAAAAAAGTTAAACTTCCAGCTTAAAGTTTCAGCGTGGTTAGTTGTTGTCAGTTATGTTCTGTATTGATTGAATCAGTATGCAATATGATTCTGAAAATGATCTCTGAAAATGATCTCTGAAAAAGTGTCCTTGTAAGCCATAGACAGAATATGTGGAAATAATACAACACACGAAACCATGCCACAGAAGCTCAATATGTTATCTGCAACTTCAGTGCTTAAGTCTAGACCTTATGAAAGGCCTTATCCCCTGACGCCAGGGGACATGTATGTGATTGGGTCTCTGGTTATTGGGAGTAGTTTCATGCACGGTTCCCTGAGTCTTTTGATATCTAGACTTCCCTAATTTTAAATGAATGGCAGTTTATGTGCCATTTGAATTTTGTGTGTGTGCTTTCTTCTTAGTTTCTTATTTGCGACGTTCTTGATTTAATTAGGTATGAGGTAGACACAGATGCATTTCTCTCAGTACTAGCCCTTCAACCCCTTCCAGAAATGATCTCTGTGCCCACCATAGTTGAGGTATGTTTCTATGGGATAGTACTTTAAACGTTTTGAATCATCATTTATAAGTTAGTGACTCCTTCCCAGATTTCTTTCAGGTTTCGAGCTCCAACACATGTGAACTCTTAAAGTCAATTTCAGGATTGAGAGTGGAACCTGTTCAGAATGTCGCATCAAAGTTGTTTGTTCAATGTTCTCGCCAAAAGGGACTCATTAAAATATACAAACACTTGCTCAATTATCGAAGTAATGTACTGTTTCTCAGTTAAATCATTTTTGTTTCATGAGTTATTTTATTGAATGCATAATCTGAAAAGGAAGATTTGGCAGGTATCTCTTTGTCTTCCATTGTTTTAAGTGCTGCATTCTGATAGTGGTCTCAAATGCATTTAATTTTTGTTGAAAAGTGGATCATCCACTGGTGGAGTGGTAAACCTGAGTAAAATATCATGCAACTTGCTAGGTTATGATGGCTAGTTAGCTTCTTTTACTTCATCTACCTCTAGCCATTTGTAACAAAATCAACTTCAGTTTGATTGCGTCTTTTGTTCTGTCTGGTAAAGAGCTAAGTTCTTTAAGACATTATGAATTCTGTGGTCCACAACTTTGAACTTTGGACATCTCGTGCTTAATTCAAAGCACTAATGTCTTCTTAAGTTTCTCAATGTTCTCAGCAAAACGAACTCTGCTCTGTCCTTAATTGTGGGATAACATTTCAAGTATGAAGTGTCTGGTCGTTGAAGTTTTTGCTTCATATATTATGTTGCTTTTTTGCATAAAATCATGTCATACATCTTGCAATATCCTGAAAGTGAAATTATCATAACAATGTACATAAATTTGTTTCATGATTGGACACTTTTTTCTAAGAAGAGCACGGTTTCATCTGGCAGAGAACGTATTCAATCTTTGCAGTTTCCCTCACCTGGTGGGATTAAAATATAAGCAATTAAGACGTGGCTTCCAAGAGGTAGTTTATTTGACTAGAATGGTTTTAACTAGCGATTTCATAAAGTTTGTAGATCTTGAAGTCATATTAAATTTTGCTTTTCTTTCAGGCCGTTGTTTGCGGTCTCTACCGACAAGGGAAGATAAATTTCCATCCTAGGGATGAAGAAGTTTTGGAAGAAACTGATAAAGTATGTTCAACATTAAATATTGCAGTTGTGTCACCCATACGAATAAAATAATCCAACTGTAGATGTTAAATTAACTTGGACTATCACTGTGGAGAAACAAAAATTATACACTATCTTCCTTTGTGGAGAACTAGTTTGTGAAAGTATAGTGATACACTCAATACACTGCTTTTATACTGATCCAATTATTCTGCATCAGTCCTTTAAAGATATTGTATGCTTATATTGATTTGTAAACTGTACATCTATTATAAGCCATCGTACATTATTCTCAAGTAGAAGAAAGGAATATTAACTAGAAGCAGATTGATGGAACTAGGTGAGATGAATCCTTAGACATGTATTTATTGCTTTCATGATTGCCATTAAAGTACCCTTCGGGGTGGCCCAATGGTTTGGACTTGGGACTTCCATGTTGGAGGTCTCAAGTTCAAAACCCCTTGCCAGCGAAAGCAAGGGGTTTGCCTCCTGGGTCGAGCTCGTCGCACCGGGCTTGCCTAGTGCGGGTTACCTCTCCTGTGTGGTTTGCGAGCTATTGCATAGAAGCGGAGGTTTTACTCTATCATCACCCAAAGGGTAGCGGCTGCAGGTTTTCCTTGTCATAAAAAAAAATGATTGCCATTGAAGTGAATATTATTTCTTCAGTTTTAAGCTTTGATGATTTATCAGTTTGAATGTGAAGTGGAAACGTTTCTGCCAATAATGCCTTGCGTTTGGTCTTCCTGTGGACATCCTCATCTATCCTAGATCATGTATGAATGAGAGAGGGTAATAATAATCAGTGGCTTGTTATACCTTTTACCTTCAGTCTTAATGAAATCATCAGTTTTAGGAAAAGGATCAAGAACGTTTATAAGAGGTAAAAAGCATTACAGCACTAAATCATTCCATGGGACTCCAGCACTCCTTTCTGGCTCCAATGATTACTATCTTTCTGTTTCGGTGTGGAGATCAGGCAGTTGAGCATATGATAGTAGTTGCATTGTCATCATTATAGTGCCGAGAGCTGAAATTTTATGTACCGTTCACTTTGTTTCATAATTGACTCGATCATACAATGTTGTGTATGTTCTCATCAGAAAGTTCTGAAAAATGTACAAAGTTCAAATATTTTTTTGCTTTAGTCCCCTAATTTACTTGCATACTGATTCTTTCACTTTGAATCATACAGGTTTTGTTTATTGGACCTGTTCATGGAAAAAAATGGCCTCAGCTGGCATACTCAAATATTTCTGATGAAAGTGACAATGCCATAAATGATTCTCACACTGTAGAAAAGAATGGACAATTCCGGAGTAATACTTTGGAGATAACCAAAGCACGCCTTGAGAATATAGTGAAACGAACAAAATCAGGGTCCAAGGTATAACATATTAGAAATGGTTTGCACCTGCCACCTTCATTGCTGAGTATGTTAGCTAACTCTGTAAGTATCTAAATTCAGGCATCTGATTGGTCTCCGGGACCTAAAGAATGCATATTAATGCTTGGATGGCGGGCTGATATTGTGGAAATGATTGAAGAATATGATAATTATCTGGGACCTGGCAGCACACTGGTACGTCATGCTCTTTTGGAAGACCTCCATTTCTAACCTCTACACTATAGGCGGAGATAATTGGATGTTTAACTTCTCAATTTGTTATGGGGTAACACACTTTTCTTGATTCAGCATGACATCTGTCAGTATTTCTGAGATTCATGACAAGGAAAAATCAAGTTGTCAAACTCAAAAGGGGTACAATGTAAAATGCAACTGAAACGCTTGGTTCTAAAGTTGTGGGTTGCTTTGGATTTTTTGCTTTCCAAGTAGACACAAGGGATTGACACAAAAAATAACATGATTCTGTCAGCCCTTCTACACCATATCACTTTTTCCATGAATTACTTAACATTGCCGTAGTATGAAGAGAGGTGATTTGTGGATCACTTTTCAAGAAGATAATCCAGAGGAGGTTTCTTTCATTTGAGGTTGTCTAATGTTAATAGATTATGCTACCTTCCAATTGATTTTAAGTGTGAAATATTGTCCTTAAAAGTTTCTAGTTCATCGAAAATAGTTGATTTGATTTCCTCCTGATGAAAAGATGCTATTAATTTATTCATGTGGATCTTTGGGTGATAGTGAATGTCTCTTCAAAATCAAGAGAATTGGTAAAATGTAGAATATTCTTGTTGGTTAAGTACTGTCAAGAGAATCAAAGTGCTAATACATACTTAAATCTGTCCAAATTTTTCACGTAGCCACCTGAACTAAGCCTATAACCTGTTGAACACTTGATCTATGCTCAAACATGCCTATTAGATGCATGTGGCTGACATGATACATAGTATGGATATCACATACATTAAGCACGTGAATGCATTGAAAATGAGCTGCCATGGATTATTTTTCTTTTCACATCTCATCTCAAAGCAAGACCCATCTTCCAACAATTTTTCGCCTTAAATCTCCGCCAACAAACCACCACAGCCACCCATTCTCCCATGAAACAAAAACCAACACCTCACCACTACTATTACAGACCACAAATGACCTTGCTGCCACCAGCGTTCTTCTCCTCTAGCTTCTCCAGAAACAAATACATAAACAGCGACCCAACACCTCATCGACCCCATGGATCCCTCTCTCTAAACTCACTAACAATCTGCCATCCTTGAATTCTATATCCAACTATTAGTTCTACTGTCCAAGTTCTCCCTGGAGAATGGACAGCTTCCACCACACTAAATTCTGTTAGCACCTTCTTTGCAGCATATAAACCCGCCATCAGGATGAAGGGGTATTTCCTATCAAGCACACTGGCAGAGTTGATCAGGATGTTGGCTGGCGATTGAAAAGTTGATTCGGCCTCGTCGAAAGAGACTTTACTTTATCTTGGTCGGAGATATTGAAGTTGGAAGTTTTGGACTTGGGTATAGAGCTGATGAGTGGCAACCTCTTCTTCCACCATGATTGAAAAAAACAATGATTTCTAGAAAAAGGAGAGAGGAAAGGAATTTTGTGGATAGACACCAAATAGTGTGAAGATTATGCAAAGATATGTCAGAGAGGGTTGGAAGGGGAGAAGAAATTGGGGAGTTTGGGCCATGGAATCAATGGCGTTGTTGGGAGAAATCAATGAGCGGGTTGGAAGGGGAGAGTAGAGGAAAAAAAAACTCTCTTCCTTTTCTTAAATTATTTGGGATAAAGAGCTATATGTCTTTTCTCATTAGGTTCTTTGCCACGTCTCTAGAGTGTGAACTTCACACTTTATTTTCTTGACTGTTTCAGCAACCTGTCTAATGATGCAGTTTGAGCATAGGTCAGGTGTTCAATAGGCAAGAGCTTAGTTTAGGTGGCTGGATGAAAAATTCTGATAACTTTAGTTGTATAAGCTATTTTTGATGGTTATGTCAGAATGATTAGAATCCTTAGGGCAGGGCAGCATGGTGCACAAAGCATCTCGCATTAGCAGGGGAAGGGGAAGGGGGCTGCACCATAAGGGGTATGATGTAGACATCCTACCCTAGAATCCTTAGAATAATGAAATTGTTATATTTGTTGAAGTGTGCGGCCATCTAATCTTAAAGCTTAAGTAGTTAGAGAGCACACTTTTTATTTATTTAATAACATTCTCAACATGCCCTTCTTATGTCCGGACGTGATTCTTTTTCATGTCCAAGCACGTGGAAATTACTTTGATAATGGTGGTGTCGGTGAGATTCGAATGTTGGACTTTTGTCTGCTCTGATACCATGTTCAAGTTTGTAACCATCTCATCAAAAAATTTAAGTTTTTAGAGAGAACAACATCATACTAGTGTGATCCCATAAATGGTTTGGGGAGGGTGGGGTGTAAGCAAACCTTACCCCCTACCTTGGGTAAGGTAGAGAGCACACTTTTTATTTACCTAATTATTTTCTCAACAGTATTTCATGTACACAAAGCTTGTATAGTTCCCCTTTTGTGCATTGTTGGTAAAGAACTTCAATAAGAGCTTTCTCTTTTTTAATTTCTTCGCGGTATCAAAGCTATAAATTTGGTAGAGACAGTGCAGCCAACTCTTCATTAAGGGTAGGAAATGGAAGAAATACTATTTAGAAGTGATAATTGGCTGGGACATGGCCTTCATAAGGACATCTTCCCTGAAAGCCTGAACTTTTTAGCATAGCTTCACTCCTGAAGCAAATCTAGAAGAACTGTGGGGTGAACAAGAGTGGAATGTTGTGTTCAGGAGATTACTAAATGACTTGGAACTTGAAAGAGTAGTTGATTTCTTCAAGTGCCTGGAGGCTTTACGGAGGTTCAAGGAGGTTGAGGACACTCTCAACTGGCGCAGAAGCGTTAGTGGAGAGTTCACAGTCAAATCAGTTTACTTCTCCCTCTCTAACTCTGGCCAGGAGGCAGGAACTGGCCGTGAAGGTCTATACGGAAAGCTAAGGCACCTTTCAAAGTGGTTTGCTTCACATGGTTAGTGGCAAGAGTCAAGACAAGTAACCCAAGAAAATCTTAAAACAAGGGGATTCCAACTGTGCTCTAGATGCTCTCTGTGTGGTTCTGCTGTGGAATCTAATAGCCATTTGATCTTTCATTGTCCAATTACTGCTCAACTGTGGCAGCTGTTTATTAGCATGGTGGGTTTTAACTGGGTGATTCCGACAAATACTGCTGAGTTGTTACATTCATGGAACTATAATGAGGGAATAGTGAAGTAGAAGGGGTGGTGGAGAGTGGTGCGAACTTGCATATGTGGTAGTCTGGACTCTGGAAAGAGAGGAATGCAAGAAAATTTTCCGACAAGCAGACTTTAACACAGAAACTTAAGATGAACTGTATCTTTCACTTTTGGTGTAAAGGAAGTAGAGTAGAGGAGAAAGATTCCCTGATTGATTTTTTTTTCTTGATGAAGTGAGTAGAATTCCATTAAAAGGCATCAGGAAGATGCTGACATAAATTACTAGGAATAAAAGGAGTTACTCTGTTACACTATCTAGAGCAAACTCCATCCAGAAACTGTTCACAACTAGAATCTCATTGATAGGTTCTCTGTAAATTTTATTTTGTGCATAGCATGGCTTTTGGATTCTTTGTAAATATGGCTTTGCACTGCCTTAGTAATTTTTGAATATACTAACATGTTACCAGTCTCAAGAAAATGTCTTACTTCTAAACACAGAGCAGTTATAGATTAGCATCTGAATTTATCGCCATATCTTTACAATTTATGACTGAGTGACTGTAGATTTGCTTACTACTTGACTAAGTCTTCTCATGTATCCTTTTGTTTTGCATCCCTTAAACTTGTAGGAGGTGTTATCAGATGTCCCAATGGATGATAGACATACGGCTAGCCGACTTGCTGGCCAGGGAAAGCTAAAAAATGTTCGAGTCTCTCATAGGGTATTTCAAACTCATTATCTTATGTTGATTACCTGGATTAGATTTGGAACTGTCCATCTTAATCTGTCCATATTCATAATATTTTACAGATTGGAAGCCCAATGGACTATGACATGCTGACGGACACCATTGCAAACATTCAAAAATCATTTAAACAAGGCGAAGAATTTCCGTTCTCCATTGTCGTAATATCTGATAGAGAATGGTTACTTGGAGGTAGCAAAAATGGTGTTATCTTATATGTGATATAGATGCATGTTTAAATTTGTATTTCATTTCTCCAGATGCATCGAAGGCAGACAAGCAATCCGTATATTCTCTCCTCCTTGCTGAAAACATCTGCAACAAGCTTGGCGTGAAGGTATTTGGTCAAATTATGTCTTCACAAATCTAATTTCCTACTTCATTGTTCTTTATAAAGTTCTTTGGTATGTAGGATGCTCCCCTCTATTCCTTTTACAAATCAGAAACAAGTTTCAAGTGCATCTAATTATGCAGAGAGATTGATGGGAGATTTTGGACATGCATGAACAATGGGGTTTTAGGAATAATAAAACATGATATATTGGCAGTTTTGACCACATATATGTGCTGGTTTTCTTTCTACTTCATAATTAGTACTTTATTCGTGTGGTACTGGGGTGGGGGGTTGCCACCACGGTTTAACTCCTTTTCTTACCCTGTACTAAATTTTTGTATCCCATAGTGCAGTCGCAAACAATTAGGTATGTAAAACTATGCCTTCTTTGAAAATAAGGAGAAGAAAAAGCCAATCCGGTGCATGAAGCATATCCCGCGTTCACGTAGGATCCGCGCACCTAAAGTGAGTGTGATCTAGGCAACCTACCTTGATGCAAACATCAGTGTTGATTCTATTGTTCGAACCCATGGTCATGTCACATGGAGACAACTTTACCATTGCTCCTAGGCTCCCTTCCTTATTTGGAAATAAGAACAGAGACTAATTTAGATAGCTATCTTTGCCAATCTATACTTTTTTATATTCACTTTTATCCTAAAATGAAAAGGGTGCACTCTAGAAGATTTGCTCGGAGTTTTTGTTTATTCACTTTGTTGGTGGTATCTTGAAACCAAAAGAAAACAACTTCATTTACTTGCATCATAGAATCTGTACCGCCTTAGTGATTTCAAGATGCATGTTGTAACCTTCAACATCATATGTGTATCTAGCAACCTTCTTTGATAAAGTAACAGTCTCTTATATAGGCTTTATAATATTGCTGTTGCTGCCGGTGCTTGCATCTATGACCTGAGAAAGCACATAAAAAACTTGAATGCTACTATGTAATGGCTTGGGTGCTGCTCAAATCTTCTGATCAGGATATCCTGATGTTTGAAGAAAACATTCTTATTTCATCACTATTTTTGTATCTTTTTTCCTTGGGAAATTGTCAATAACTCTACTGATTGGTTCGATATTCTGCTTTGCGGAATCAATGATCAAATTGCAGGTACAAAATCTTGTAGCGGAGATTGTCGATTGCAAATTGGGTAAACAGGTAATTTTTTTCTAACAAAGACTGTTCTTGGTTAATTTAAATGAATGTGTCAGTTATGTCTTTGTTTTTCTCGAGTTGTGGAGTTTTGATGTCATGTGTGGATGTTCTGCTCTCCAGATTACAAGAATCAGGCCTTCCCTCACTTACATTGCTTCAGAGGAAGTAATGAGTCTTGTGACTGCTCAAGGTTTCAAATATTTCCTTACAAAGGCCAAATGGATTCTTCGTAGTGAGGTTTGAAGTGATTCCTGAGTTGTGTTTTTTTGTTTTGTTTTTGTCACAGTTGCAGAAAATAGCGAATTGAATGAGGTTTGGAAAGATATTTTGAATGTCGATGGAGATGAAATATACGTTAAGGTAATAATTTTCCTTTTTAAATATAGTAGGTGTGAAAATGGACAAAGAAAGTTGGCTTCTAAAATAAGATTATTGTCAATTATCTTGAATCTCATGTATTAAATCTTTAGATAAGCTTCACCTCTCTGCGTCTGATCTAGTTCATGAAGGAATTGGCATGTGTTTCCATTTTCCTGTAATGGTGCACGTAAACCAACTAGTACTTGTGTCAATGGTGCACTTAACAGGCATGCTTGTTGATTATTTAATTGATCTATGCTTCATTTTCCAAAAGATGTGAATATTTAATATCTAAATGTGTGAACGACAGAATGAGTTGTGACAAGTGTGAGAACAGTAATTGGAAATATGAAGGAATTTTTGTATTGAGCACGTACTTGTTTACCCTAGTTATAGATGAGATATTTAATAATATCCATTAGGTCCTATTGTGTATGCTATATGCAATGGATATTGTGTTAATTGATGAAACTAACAAGATGTCAACTAAAAGCTTGACTTATGAACAATAACTCTAGAGAGTGAGAGATTATGATAAATAGAAGTAAAATAGACTGTGCTCTGCGAGTTGGGTATTAAGAGGTGTAAAGCTGATGAGAGATTAGATGGATTGTGGTGCTTAATGTAGACAATTCAAATATGAAGGCTCGGTGTTTCCCGAGAATGATATGTTCGATGAAAATGTATAACATAGAATTTGAATAGAATGGTAGAAATGGAGAAATGATACGGGAGTGTCAAGCAAAAGGACACCTACCAAAGTGAAATACAAGTTGTGTATTGTTGTATAACCAGCAATGTTATGTGAGAGTAAATGTTGGGCCTCTTAAGGTAACATATTCACAAGATGATTGCCACAGAAATATGAATCTTAAGAAGGATGTGCACTCATATAAGATTAAGATGGTTTAGCCATATCCTACCCCTCGATTGCTGTGAATCGTGATCATTGAAAGTGTTTAAAGAGAACGAGGTAAATGTAAAATCACATGGAAGGAAGTTGTCTTTAAAAAACTACATCTTACATTCCATGCTGACTTCGAATGCAATAGAAGCAATAAGTTAATGAGGCAACATCAAGTAGCTTGGAATAAGACCTAGTCATGTCATTAGGTCCAATTTTTCCTTGTGTCAGTAAAATATGTAGAAAGCCGCTAATGAGGAGCGTGTTCTAAATGGAGTGTAATAGATAATGAGGATTCACACGACTGACACCAACTAGCTTAGGATTAAGGTGTAGTTGTCGTTGTTGTTACTTCATTTACCCTCTTTTCCAACCCCCTTCCCCCCAAGCCCAAGAAAACAAAAAATGTAAAAGTATTTAAGAAGGAAAACAAAATATAGCCAATGTAAAAATATAGTTTTCGTTTATGTATGAACATTTCTCTCTTTTGACCTTTAGACATGAATGATGTGTGTATTCCTTAGAACATCAACTGAACGTATGTAGTTTTCAAAAAATTTTCCTTGAGAGTGATGAAAGAATAGTGCTTATTTGTAATACCCCACTCGCCAAGGATGGCGAATGTGCAATACGTAGAGGTTGCTCCGCTTCCTATGGATTGTTCTATAGCACTACAATTACGATGCTTTCTCCAAGGTGGAAGAGTGACAAATTTTTCTTCAAATGTTGCAAACACACAAATAAAACATCTTAGTCAGCAGAAGAAGTCACTCCAATCTAGCACGAAATATCTTACTGATTAAGTAAAGCAAGAGACAGTCGATCCTCTCGTTCTCTACCACCTTAGCTGCCAGAAATAGCTTTTTGACTTCCTTTCCCTTTTTTTTCGTCTTCCTAATGGTGTTACAAGAATGTCTTTGAGAATTATTCTCCTTCTTAGACCTTTTAAGGACGCTACAGGTGATCGTAGAAAGAGAGACTTTACTTCCTTTTTTAATTTCCTCAGTTTCGCGCAGCATGAGTTTGACTTGATTGTAACTTTCTTTTCATCCTCCACTTACAGGACATTGGGCTTTACATGAAGGAAGGTGAGAAACCTTCATTTGCTGAACTTTCTGAAAGAGCACACTTGCGAAGAGAAGTTGCTATTGGATATGTGAAGAACAACAAGAAGGTATAGAATCTCGATTTGCTTCTGTAAATAGAACAGACATCGAAGCTCAACCTAATGCCTCACCCATTGCAGGTTATCAACCCAATCCCGAAATCAGAACCCCTTTCTCTTGAACATGGTGATAGGCTAATTGTGATATCAGAACTTGAAAACAACCCGTGATCACAGTTCAAGCAAACTAACACAGGTAGCACCTTACGTCTTATTACACCAAGTACGACGAATGCCAAGTTGGATCGCCAGTCTCAGTTCTTGGCTTCTTACAACTGATGAAGAAAGAACAAGGAGCAAACATGATAAGGAGATGCAAGTTACTGTAGATACATCAAAGTTACAAATAAAGCAAAGAAAAAAATCGTCGTTGGATTAAACTATAGTGTTTTTTTTCTTTCACCACTGGTAAAGAGGGAAATGAGAACATTTGTTAGTTGAACCATCAACTCAAAAGAGAGGCTTTAGAAACAGTTCAAATTCAAGCCAAATCTTGCAAGTTTTTTATACAGAGAATTGATATATTTATTCAGTGTACAAAGAAAGATTCGTTCTTGATAACTTGTACTTCTGTTATTCTGTATGTCAATAATTTCCAATGTATGATAAGTTAATATATGTTATGAAATATTAGGTAAATAAATATCACTCCACTATGCCAAATAATTATGGTGGCAACTCTCACACCTTCATGATTTTTTGTACGATTTTAATGGTTAATGTCATGTTTAAGACAATTATTTTGTAACCCTTTACATATTCCTATAAATGGAGGCACTAAATATGACGTGGTACACACTTGGTAAAATTCTTTAAAAAAAATGACCTTTATTGTCCATGGGACATTTGTTGTTGGCTATATCATCCATGTCCTTATACGACTTGGTTCGTTCTTCGATCCCTACCTCTTTTGCCCTGCTTGGTCACTATAAATGAATGTCATTGTAATGGC
The DNA here is from genome assembly GCA_018342035.1 of Solanum appendiculatum. Taxonomy (NCBI): domain Eukaryota; kingdom Viridiplantae; phylum Streptophyta; class Magnoliopsida; order Solanales; family Solanaceae; genus Solanum; species Solanum appendiculatum. The sequence continues at coordinate 3,077,732 of JAGDQO010000427.1, forward strand.
TCAATCCGACAATAATACTGTCCGCTCTAGGTCTAGATCTGCGTAACTTTCAAAGAAGTCATTAGTTTGTAAAATTTGCTTACTTATAGGGAAAATTACAACTAAAACTTATACCCAATAAACAATAAAATAAGTTTTAAAATTTTATATTAAGTTGAATAAAAAAACTTCAAGACTAACAAAAAAAAAATTAAAAAATACTTATTTGAAATTTCTTTAGAAAACCCCCCATCCCCAACCCACCAACCCCACAAGGCAAGTCAGCAAAAACCTAGCTTGACAATACTCCATTGGAGCACTAGAATTGGCTCCATTTCACTATTTTCTCTTTTCTAATGGCGCATGGAGGTTATGGGAAACGCAGAGTCCCTGAAGCTAATAGTAATAGAAACCGGCGACCCAAATCGTTAGGTGTTGAGAAGAAGTCTAAGCCTAAGGCTGTTTCAATCAAGAATCAAATTCGCTCTGTCGAACGCATGCTCCGCAAAGTACATACCGTTTTCTCTCTGCTTGTTGAAATTGTTACAGAGAAACAAAAATGAAGGGTTCCGATTATACGTTCATATTTCTGTCTTTTTTTTTAGGAATCACAGGTTTTGTGATGTTAGAGGTTGAACTATCTTAGTTTAGGTCTTACTTTGGACATGAAATAGTAAATTTTTGGGATTAGGAAGTATGGTATATAGTAAAAACTGTTTAAAACGTTAGTTAGTTAAAGAAAAAAAAGAAACTTTTTTTGATTTCATAGTAGTAATGGTGCATTGTAACAGGAATATCTATGCTAGAGTGGGATGAATGGGTTTGGTTAATGCTAATTTCTCTGAAAAACTTGAATAATTTATGAAAAGGGTGATTTTTTTGAATGGTAAGGTTTATCAAAAGAGTGATATGGAAAATAACCCTTTTTTTGTTTTTCCTGTCAAATATGATTTTTGATGCTGGCAAAATGTAGGTTTAAGTTTGATTAGAGTTGGTTGAGAAATTGATATATCCTGTGTGGTGTTTGTGTCTCTTAACTGAACTAGTAGTTGCACACGATGGGGTGGTTTGAAGTTGTTGTCTTTGCTCAACTTTGATGTTGTTTATCTGTCGTATTTTTTGTTTATTAGTTTAAATTGTGAACAAACTATTGTGGTAAGTGTTTCGGAAATAATTGTTGATCAGAAAGGATGGAAATTGCTTATATGAGACAAAAGGAACTTACAGATTTGAAGGAACTTCAATATATAGGAGTAATATTAGGATGCTTAGTTTTTAGCGTTTAGTTTACAGCTTGATTGTTTTCCTACCATCTTCTGGGAAAGAGTTGCTATCAGCCATGGCTTACTGGAGCAATCTACCAAGTGTAGGGATAACTAGTTTCACACCCAATAACTGATGCTCATATCTGACGATGACTTCTATCAGAAATAAGGAACAAACTAGTGGTTTTGGTAAATCTTTTTTTTTCGACCAAGCAATTTTATTAGATCAGATAAGTTAGACAATAGTTAGATAAGACAACAGAATGAATGAAGTGGATTCATATGCGGCAACTGATTTGGGATGCAGACATAGTTAATTGATTGATTGGTGTGTAGTTATGTTTGGGTTTTAGTTAATTCAAGTGTAACGTCAATTTAGTGATTATGGTATTCCTACTAATTGACAGATTGGCAGACATAACTTGATGCTGCTTCAGCTTACCAAGGACATGACCTTAGATAATTGAAGATACAAATTAGGGTAGAGGGTTAGTTAGGTAGTTGAGTGTTGTCTTGCTTATCCTTCCATACTCGTAGTCGTAGCATTACTCTTATAGTTTCATGTTATTCCATTTCTGTTACTATTTAATGTTTCTTGTACTTCGATTATCGTGTTATTTTGTTGTAGACTTGTAGTTACTGTTCCTTTTTAGTATGCTTTGTTATGCTTTTACTTGAGCCGAGGGTCTATTGGAAACAACCTCTCTTCCTCCAAGGTAGGGGTAAGGTCTGCGTACACACTACCCTCCCCAGACTCCACTTGTAGGATTAGGATTTCACTGGCTATGTTGTTGGTATTCCCACTAATTATAGTATAAAAACTTTGAAATTGTATGTCGGATAGTTATGGATTATTTTTCACATTCTACATGTCATGCTGCCATGTCCCTTTTCCACTTTAAATTCATAACTATCTACCTGTGAATTTTATTATCTGAGTTTTGACTCCTAGACAAGCTTCCTGACTTTGAGACTCAAATGTGGTTTTGCATGAAATAGATTTAAAGCAAAGTTCTATGCTTGGTATCAGCATCTCTAGCTTTGAGCTCTATCAAGTGACATAGAGCTAATGTAGGAAGCTAATGTGTTCATTTGGCATTTTTAGTCCGTAAACACTGAGATGGTATAAAATTTGAGTGCAATTATAAAAAAACATAGTAACAGGATAATATTTTCAGGATCTGCCTCCTGAAATTAGAGCAGTTCAAAAACAGAAGTTGGAGGAACTCAAAAAGCAGCAAGAGCTTCAGAATCGTCTGGCTGTAGAACGCAAAATATTTCTTCGCAACAGGAAGGTTAAGTTTTTTGGTTAGTAACTTCTTCTCTGCTTTATAGATTTGATATGCTTCCACACGTTACGCTCTAGTTGACAATTGATTCTTTGAGCTTCATTTAATGGGCAGATAGAAGAAAAATAGAGAGAAGAATAAGACGTTTGGAGAAACAACAGCGCACTTCATCTTGTAAGGCGCAAGAAACAGAAATTGCTGAACAACTTGCTAAATTGAAAGAGGACCTTGAATATGTTCGGGTGAGCTTCTAATTAGTTTAGTTGTTTCTTATGTTCTTTGATTTCCATCTCCGGTTGAGTTTGACTCTGTTTCTCACAGTATCGATCTTTTCACTAAAACAGTTGTCTACTTTTGCTGGTCCCAGAGTTAGAGTTTAGTCCATTTTCTTTGCCTTTGCAAAGAAAACTGTTTAATGAGAAGGATAAAGCCGAGTGTTTTCTAATGAATATTATCGTTGATGCCGTTTGTTTTTTGCTAGTGCGAGCATTAGGTCATCTTATCATCTCAAAATGGCATTTATGTATTGATGAAGATGCAATAGTTAGCCTAGATTTGGGGTCATCTAGTGTTCCTATAAGAATTTGCTAATGCAGAGATCGCCTGCTGTAATGGCTAACTCAGAAATCTACCTTTTATAAATGGTTTCTCATATAGTACAATAGAACTTTTCACGTCTTTGCTAGAGTGTAAGTTTAAACATAATTGGTCATTTTTTGTCTTCTCACTCTGATAATGAAGTGCTGTTTTGGTTGCAGTTTTTTCCCAAGAATGAGAAATATGTATCCTTGTTTTCTGGAGGTGACGAGCAAGATATTGTAGACAAAAGATGTAAATTACGGGAGCAAATCAAAGCCAATATAGTTGCTGCTGCCGCAAGTGGGAAAGATTTGGAAGGTACTAAGCTGTTGTTCAATCTGTAGTTCAACTTAGTTTTGACTAGCTCCTCATGAGTTTGTTTCGTTTTAAAGATGCTTATTGCAATATCTGGTACAGTCAAAATCTGTAACTAGAACATACTACATAACAACATATCATCTAAGCTGATTTTATCTTATCTTAGCTACTAAGTGATCAATCCTCATAACCTCGTCATACCTAAAAGAATCGTTCCGTTTTCTCATTTTAATATCTGCAAGACTATCAGTTATATGAAACATGTGAGCAAGAGCCTTAACTTGTATAGGGAAAAAACATTCTTTTTTACTGGAAAAAGTGTGCTTTGGTTGATGGTTATGTAGTGTTAATTTGTTATAGGTATTCAAATTTGATATGCTTATGAATGATGAATTTTGAACAAGATCTTGGTTAGCTTCAGAGAAATATGTCAGCATAATTTTTAGAGCAACATGTGGAAACCTTATTGCCTTATATTAGTAACTTACTTTTAAGAAGCACTTAAGATTTAGCAGATCTGAGTGTGGGAGGTGGACTTTGTGTCAGAAGCTGCAACATTGTGACTTTCAGTCGGCTTTACTAGATGGATAATTAGATGGAACTTCAGTTGCTCTTCTCAATTGTGTGGTTATTAATTTCAAATTTGGTATTGGCAACATTGTTTGCATCGACCAGAACTGACCCCTCTTCTTGGGCCTTTCCTAACAGAAACAGGGAGCGAAGATGATGGGCTTCTTGATTTAAGCGATGATGATTTCTTTGAAAGTGGAAGCTCAAGTGATGATGCTGATGACGAGTGGACTGATAAAAGTGCAAGGTATTGATTTGTCCTTAAAAACTACTCCCTATGTTTCAACGTTTGTGTCTTACTTTCTTTGAATGTCTTTTTTTAGATTTAGTAGCTCTTAAAACCAATATTCTGGCATATTTAAGACCATAAGATTCAAAGGGAATCTTGGTGCATTGTACACTTCTTAGTTTAAGACTACAAAATTCAAGTCTTCTTTACTTTCTTAAACTCCTTGCCCGGACAAATTTAGACACATAAATTGAAATGGAGAGAGTAAGAGCCCGTTTGGATGGGATTTTAAGTTGGTCAAATTAACTTTTAAATCAGTTTTTGACTTATTAGAGTGTTTGACAATTATAAGAATAACTTAAAATAAGTCAAAAGTAACTTAAAATAAGTTAAAGTTAAAAGTAGGGTGCCCCCTACTTATTTTTTTTAACTTATAAATCATTCTACTTTGACCAAGTATATTACTTTTTTACCCCTAATTCTTTTATAATGTTAACAACTTTAAGGGTATTTCAGACATTTTGATAAAAACAGTGACTTTCAACACTTTTTTGCCAAACACATCAATAAACATATAACTACTTATTTTTAAAATGACTTTAAAGTTACTTTTTAAAAGTTACTTATTTTTAGCCAATCCAAACAGGCTTTAATTACTATTGACTTCACACTTGCAGGACTTAGTAATGTTCTGCCTCGAGTAAAAGTATCCTTTGGGGAGATGGACTGAAGTTTATAATGTGTGCAAGGGGAATTATGACATTATATCTAGGGTCAATAATTTTCTCATGATGTTGTTTAATTTATTAGTGTTAGATTTTAGAACATAGTACGAGTTTGGCAGTGAAGTTGGTACTGGTAAATTTGCAGCTGGAAGCTGGTGTATCCACCCTCTTGTAAAACTTTATGGAATGAAGTAGGGACACAAAAACCAATCTCCTCCTAAAACTCAATGAAAGGGAGTAGAGTACGCCCCTCGTGATTCAGGTTTGAGTCCACTTGTGAATTCTTTGTTCTAGATTCTTCATTCTTAGACCAAACAAGCAACAACTATGCCTCAATCCCCGACCAGTTAGTGTCCACCTCCTACTTTAACAAGAATTGGAGTTCCCTCTGGGGTCTCTAGAAGGTGATTTAATGCTCGTGTAATGATCGATCTGCATGAAGCCTTTAGTACCGAACTTCTTTTGGTGAGCCCTTTTCTTGTTGATCAATATAACGAGAACTCAAATACTTTTATTGCAGAGAACAAGCTTCTAGTGCATCTGGGAAAGCCGCTTCTAGCATGTCCAGCGATGAAAAGAATCAGGTCTCTCTCAATTGGAATTTTCTACTTTTGCTGCTGAAAATTGACTTTGGAATTTAATATTAATGTAGTCTCTTACCATTTGAAATGATGTATGCAGAAGCAAATATCTGCCCGTGCTCTAATGCCGCCACCTCGTCCTTCGAGCAAGTCTTTTAGTCATTCAGCAAATAAAAAATCACGGTTTGGAGGATCTACAAGTAAGAAATCATCTTTCCGTGATATGTCAACCTCCAGCAACACATCAGATAGCATAAATAGATCTACCTTCAGAAAAGGAAGACCTGCAGATTCACTCACAGGCAACAGTGGAAATATCAGCTCCAACTCTGATGCTCGAAAACCCCGAAGAAAGCGGAGACCGAAGAAGAAGAAACAACAGGTTGTTACTTTTAAATGCAATGCAGCTTTTCCTTCCTGATCATCATTATGCATACTCAATTTCAAGTACACTTTTGGTCTTTTGGGCACTTGACATACTGAAGATGTCCCATATGTTTGAGGCTAATAAAGTCAAAACAATAAGTTAAATGTATTCATGTTGTAAAAATTTGAGAGTAGTCTAGTTCAATTATGTCAGATTCCAAAACATGAGCACATACACAAAGTTGTTTGGGCTTGGAGTGGGAAGAACCAGAATATCCACAGTTCCACTCATACATATAGGGCATACTACCTAGTTTACAATATGTTGAAGTATATTTTGCCTCATGCTGTTGTGTCCTCGTTCCTTTAATAAAAGGTCTACCTCTTTCTGTGCTGGTGCTCATACTGCTGCTCTTAGGTCTTTACTCTTTAAAGAAGTATATAATAGAAGAATCGTATTCGAATGCATTTTTTTTTCTCGGCTTTTTTACCTCATGTGTGAAATGCATCTTTTCATTGTTGAAGTACCAGATGATAATATAGGCTGGTTTAAAATAGGTTGCCTGTTTGTGGTACTCTTTTCTGTTACTTTGTAGGTCTTTTCGGGAGTTTAGCTCTGCTTAGAAGTGTAAGATAACCCTTCGGGGTGGCCCAGTGGTTTGGCTTGAGACTTCCATGTTGGAGGTCTCAAGTTCGAAACCCCTTCCCAGCCAACGGAAGTAAGGGGTTTGCCTTCTGGGTCGAGCTTGTCTAGTGCGAGTTACCTCTCCTGTGTGGTTTGCAAGCTATTGCATAGGAGTAGGGGTTTTACCCTATGCGCACCCAAAGGCTAGCGGCTGCGGGTTTCCCCTGTCATCAAAAAAAAAGAAAAAAGAAGTGCAAGATAGATGTATAGAAATTTATAAATGCATCTTAGCCAAATTCTATCTGTTACTTTATTTGTTCTGTATCTTTCTATTTTGCTGTCATATTTTCTTGCTACCATGCTTTGAATTCTTTTCTTTTCTGTCGGACCGAGGGTCTAAGAAGCAACCTCTCTACCCCACAAAGGTGTAGAGGTAAAGTTTGCATAGATTCCATCCTCCCCAAACCCCACTCGTGGGACTACACTTGGTATGTTGTTTTACACAGCTTCACCACCTCCGGTATAAAATACAGAATCCTTAAGACTTGTATATTAAACACTCCATTGACTTACGTTTCGGTTTATATTCATAACTAACAGGTTCCTTGTTTACAATTTTCTCAGGCTTGAATCAAGTTCACATAGCTCCAAATACATTGTTGTACCAGAGTTCTGAGGACAATTGAAATGCCTCTTAAATATTTCAAGAATTAGATAGCAAGTTGTTGAAGGCTACATATATTTGAATAACATTTGTTTGATATTGTCTTCATTTTATTATTGTAATCACTGATTTAATCTCCATCCAACCTCTTACAAAGTTACACAAGTGCCTCTCCCAAAGGAATATTTATTTATTGTTAAGACACCACAATTTCCAAATACATCAGTTTTATTTCTCAAAAGTAAAAAATGTGTATTTAGAGACTTCATTATTGAAAGTGATGATAACACACACACACACACATTCTTCATGGTTTATAAATCCCCAAGGTAATAGACACTTGTGTGAATTAATCTTGGCAATTTCAGTTTATTTTTGGACACTGAGATAAGAAAATTTCTTATTGATTTTCTCAAGATTCTTCATAATCATTGGAATTTTTCTTGTACCTTCTATTTTTGTCTCATTTAATGGGATCTAGGGTAAGAGTGTTTTACAAGATACTTAGTACTTACAATAATTCAGACCTTCAATACTTCTCAGATTTAGTTTGAGATTACAGAGTCTCGTTCCCTTAACGCACTTTAAGATAAAGATTATAAAGTAAATACATTAAAGACAAATATTGAGAGAGACTAATATATTCTTCAACTTTGAATTGATATATAAATAAAGTGAATTTGTTTCCTATTCATAGAAGAAAATTACTTGCAAGTAATCTGCTTGATTACAAACTAGTATCGAAAATTGTGCAATTGATATCCGTAATACGATGTATTTATAATACATTACTCCATTCGTTCCACAATAAGTGTCACCTTAGCTCATTTCACTCTCGTTAAGAAAATTAATAAATTGAATGTATGGTTTACTAAATTAACCCTATTTATCAAATGTTTTCTTGAGAATAAGCACTACTAAGAAGAAATAATTCGTTAATATAAAGGTATAGTTGAAAAAACATACTAATTTTTAAAAAAATTTCTAATGTGACATTTATTTTGAGATAATCTTTTTTCGATCACTAAAATCACACTTATTTTACCATGAAGAAAGTAAATTAATTTTTAAAAAAACACCCTTTTAAATTACTTTTTGGGTTGCTTGCACCTTTTCTTAAATATCTTTTTGTTCAATTTCTGGGTCTCCAAAGGATCCATATAATGCTACATTGGATTCCAATTTATTTTTATTATTATTTTTGGTCAATAAACAACATAAAATATATTACTGCAGCTCTGACTCATAATTAAAGTAATGAAGGTTTAATTAAAAAGGTGTTTTTGCTCTGTCAATAGGTTTTACACTTATTATAATGAAAAAAAAAATTTACATTCTGTGTGCACGGTGCTGACAACCATATATTAAAAAAATGATTCAAGCTATATATATATATATAAATATCAACGTCATTTTATTTATGATAATATATTATAATATATTTAATTGTCAATTTTGTTGCTCTTGAGCCGAGGGTCTTTCAAAAAGAATTTTTCTAGAGATAGTGGTACGATCAGTATATACTATATCTGTCTCAGCCTTCACTTGTGGATTTCACTAGATATATTCTTGTTATTGTTATATAATATATTACTTATCATCTAACTAGTATATATGTTCAAAATAGTCTATAGTTATCTTAACCAATATGATAATATAAATATTATACTGATAATGTATATAAATTAATCTCTTATCGAATAAAATATGCAAAATGTATTCTAAATACTAATTAAACTTGGTAATAGTTGCAGGCTAAGTGAATTCAAGTGAATCATTTCATATCTTTTCTTAAAAGCATCCATTGAAAGTAGAGATTTTCTAAAAAGAATAAGATTTGCTAAAATAATAAAAATAATAATAAGGAAAAAAGATCAGTTAAAAAAAGGTTACTTTACTTAATTTACTGTCTAAATGTTTGCTGAAATGTGAACAATTGTAACTATTACCTCGTAATTCTCACCATTAGCATGTGTTAAGATTTGAGATATTGATTAATAAGTAATCAAATCTTATTTTAGTTATTTTCAGTTAATTTTTGTTTGCTTTATGTAAGCACAGGGCTCCAAGAAAACTTATTTTTTTAAGCCTTAAAAATTCGTTTACAAACATTAATATAATTATAATTAAAATAAGTAGCAAAGCACAAGAAATATTTTCTTGATTGCTCGATAAGATTCTTATGAAAAATGTTTTAATTATTCGATTAATGTATTGTGTCCACTAATTAGCAAACATGATCCTTAACAAAGACTTTGGATTCTTATGTCAAAAGCAACCCCCCCCCCCCCCCAAAACCCTTTACAATAAAATGAATAAATTATAATTACCAAATTAACCCGGAATAAGTGATTGAAAAATTTGGTATAAACACGGGTGTGAGTAAGATTTTTCCTTCCTTTGAGTGTATAAAATATTTCACGTTCACGCAAAATGTAAAGAAGGGTCATACCCCAAGGGTGTGATGTAAAGGAGGATATACTTCTTAAATTCTTAAGTATGGTTTTCTTATATATACGGACAGTTTGTGCGTGTGCAAAAATTCTAATAAATTCTCTTTTTATTTCGTTTTATATGATGTTATTTGATTGGACACAAAAAAAAAATTAAAAAATTGAAATATGTGGTTTAGAACAAATTATAAATATATATATGTCTACAAATTATCTCGCTAAGAGCAAATTGAAAATTAAAATATTTCTAAATATTTTTTTAAAAAAAACATCTTAAAAGGAGAAATGTATCGAGTAAATATATAGGGATAAAGGAAATATAAATTTTGAACTCATATTTGCAAAACTTGAAATATAAGGGCCAAAACATATGATGTTTATATGTTTAATCCGCCTCTAAATAACTTTCTTCTACCACCTCATGTAAGTTAATCGAAGTGGAGCTAAAGGGTTCATTTGTTGTCACATAAAAACTATATATTATATAGGTTTTGTTGTTATAAGACAATGTGCAAAATACTAAAAAGATTGTTAAATTAGGTCTTGAGCTTAACTGAGACTTCAAAAACTAGCTTAGAAGAAGAAGGATTATCTAAGTCTTATAAGTTCACCGTAATTATACGAGACCCTAGGGGCTCACATCGAATTAGACTTTATACTATGATATCTAATTAGGTTTTGAGTCCAACTTATAACTTAAAAGCTAGTCAGATAAAGAAGGGATTCTCGTCCTTCACCGACGTGGGATTCATTCCATTCATAAGACAATAAAATTGATAAACAAAATAAAAAATTAATCACATGAATCATTGGAATTAGAATCTTTTTTTTCTTCCCAATTAATCTTCTTTTTCTCTGTGTGAAATAGGGAAATTCTGCAAGAATATAGGCATGTTCATTAATAGTGTTTTTTTTTAATTTTTTTTTAATTAAGGACTTTTAAGTTTAATGCATTCCTTGCATCTGTACTTTTACTTATTCTGAACTTTGACCATGTCTGTATTTAGTTTCATGTGGCATTTTTATAATTTAAAGTTTTGTTCTTTAATTATTTCATATAATTGAACTTTGACTTTTTCTTGATAGAAGAAAATTTTGGTGTGGACAGTGTATAATGATTGTTCTGAAGTAATTAAAACTTCTTGCCAACTTGTTAATTAATGTACCCTGACCTCAAGATTAGAATCCAATGAACTTAGCATTTCTCTTTGGTAATAAAAAAATATTTTTAAAAAATTTAAAAAAATATGACGGTTGTAGTTTGTTTGGAAATTTCTAAAAACTGAGCTTGTAAATTGAAAAAAAATTGTTGTTTGAATTGTATTTGTTAAATGTTGTGGAAGGATGGTAAGTATATTTTCATCATTAATTAGAAATTTCAATTTCTATAATTCGAAACTTGAGAATGATGTCGTTTGAAGTTTGAACTGTTTTGCTAAACATAGTGGTAGGGTGGTAAATATATTTTTATTCTTAATTAAAAGTCTCGACTTTAGAGTTCGAGATTTGAGAATGAAGTTGTATTTAATTAAAGGAAACGTTTTACCTTCAAAATGAAATTTTTTCAAGTGAATCTGAATTGTCGAACCTCAAAACTAACATCGAACACCGAGTGAAAAACAAAAAAAAATCTAGAACATTCTGGTTTTATTTTCGAAACCCAAAATCTATTTTGTCAAATTCATTTTTGGTAAAGTTTTTGAAAAACTTTAATAATAAAACTAAAAAAGGAACTTTGTTGTGTACCACACAAATGTGTATGAAAGATTCCAAAGGAAAAGTTTGCAACTTTTCTCCCTTTTTATCCATAGTATATACAAATAGATTCCTACTTATCTTGGTGAGCATATAAAATCTAGTGGAATTGATTGGATGAAATTTGCAGCAATTAACTAATTAGTTTTTATTGGAATTTAAGATTGAAGGAATAACCTAATGTTATTGAGTTCATATAAGTTCACCTTTGGATACAAAGAATGAAATTAAACACAATCAATAAAATGGAGGTCATGGTTTGAACAATGGGGATAAATTTATCTTTTTAGTAAATTTGTTTGGGATGAATTTATAATATTGTAGGAAGGATTTTTTCATATCCTCTTATTTTTTGTTGTAGGTGTGAATTGGAGGTCATGATTCGAACAATAGAGATGAAACTTATCTCTTTAGTAAATCTATCCGAATCAAATTCAGAATATTATTTAAAGGATTTCCCGTAAACTTATATTTCTTGTTGTAGGTATGAAATGGAGGTCATGATTCGAACAATGGGGATGAAACTTATCATTTAGTGAATCTATCCGAAACGAATTCAGAATATCAAAAAGAGGATTATTTATGTCCTCTTATTTCTTGTTGTAGGTATGAAATGGAGGTCATGTCGAACAATGAGGATGAAATTTATCTCTTTAATGAATATGTTCGATGAATTTAGAATATTGTAGGAAGGATTCTCCGCCCCGAAAACCTAAGGATTCCTACACAAGGTTTGTCCACGGAGGGTGAGTCAGGGCCTAAGATCAGGTCAAAAGGCGTAGTCGATGAACAACATGTGAATATTCATGTACTACCCCCTCTTATGTCTTATTGTAGGTATGAAATGGAGGTCATGATTCAAACAGTGGGATGAACCTTATCTCAAGCCTACCTCTTAGTGAATTTATCCGGACAAATTCACAATATTCTATAAAATATTCTCTATATCCTCTTTTAGGGGTCATTTGATAGTTGATTAAAATTATGTAGGAATTAGTTATTAAATAAATAGAGATAAAAGAGTTTTCCTGTAGAAAATTTGTTACTTGTCTCTTTAGTGAATCTAACATTTGACATGAATTCAGAATATTTTAAAGAAGTATACTCCATATCCTCTTATTTCTTGTTGTAAGTATGAAATAAAGCTCAAGTTCGAGTAATGAAAATGAACATTTTTTCTATAAAAATAATTGTTACCATCATAAATCTGTTCAGCACGAATTTAGAATATTGTAGAAAGGATACTTCTTATCCTCTTATATCTCGTTCCAAGTATGAAAAAATAGATCTCAGGTTCAAACAATGAAAATAAACATTTTTTATGTATAAAATTTGTTATTAATCTCTCTAGTGAATCTATCCAACACGAATTCAAAATATTATAGGAAGGAGAGGAGAGAAAAGGAAAGGAATGCTATTATATTCCTCCATTCAACTTTGGTCTATTGATTCTTTTGCCTTATATTTATATAAAAACAAGTTCATCAAATAAGTAATTCTCAATCCATTTCCTAAAGTCATCATTCTTATTTGTTATGATTTCTAAGGCAACAAAATCAAATGAAATCATCAGCATCATTGCACAACAATAATTCTGTTTAAAATATGAAACAAATTTAAAAAATAACAATTTTGCAAGACATTTGGGGAACCAGAAACAGTATTTACTGTAAATTTGTACAATTGCTTTCTAGCAACAAAAAACAATAAACATATATAGTTACTATATTGTATGTTTGATGAGATTATTCCAAAAACAAAAACAGAAAATAACACTTGCAGGATCTTTAAACCACCCATGGTTTGTATTTCCTGCTATACATATATATATATTAATCATATGACTCCAAAATAAAACAACAAAATTTAATAAAACTGTAACTACTAAGGTTTTTTCTGTCCAGAGAAAAAACTGTTTTGATTACAATATTACCCAAAAAGAAAAAGAAAAAAAAAAGATATCAATATTTAGGTTCTTTAATTAACTCAAGAACCTAAGGTGAAAAAAAGTCTCTCTTTTTACTGTCAAGAGAGAAAAAAAACTTCATCATCATCATAATCATCTTCTTTTTCTAGTCCTGTCATAGAAAAAGATACAATCTTTCTATTTAGGATTTTTTTTTTATAATTTATAAGTTATACTCCACATCCCAAGCCTCTTGCTTCTGATCCTTTCATTATTCTCAGTCTCTTACAAGAAGACATAAACATTCTGCAAAATAAAATTCAAAAACCCCATTAGAATTATACATAATATACGACTTTTTCTAGCCGATATACATACATTATATACATGGATTATACATTCAAGATTTCAAGAACTTACTCCCAAGGAACATCACCAACAAGCATCAAGTCACCATCTTTGTCTTCATAAGCAGGGGCAAATTCAGACCCTTTGTAGCCTTCTCTTTCTGAGTATTCACCTATGGTGAGTTTGAACATGTTTTCTAAGGCTTTTAGGAGTTCTTGATAACATTTGTATATTTTCAGATCAATTTTTCTAAGATAAGGGGCACCATCCATTCTAACTTTGACATACATTCCAGATTCAGATTCTGTTTTCTTTGGTTGGATGATGTTCTTCCTGTTAGATCTCACTGGTGGCCACCCCACAATTTGTGTCCTGCAAACATTAATCAATAAGAAATTTTTAGTCCTCATTTCTTCAATATGAGTCAAAAGGGGTTAAAAAGTTGAGATTTTTAAGGATATCTGGTACACAAAACATCCCGTGATAGCAGAGTTAGGGAAAAGACCACACATCACAATATATTCTCCACGACTCAAACCATATAGAGACAACAAATTATTGGACCGCATTTCTTCAATTGAGTCAAAAGGGGTTAAAAAGATTAGATTTTTAAGAGTATCTGGTGCACAAAACATCCCGCATTAGTAGAGTTCGAGAAATAACCACACCCCACAATCTATACTAATATATATTAGTGACTGCCTCCACGATTCAAACCATCAAAAGATGGAACCATCAAAGTTTAGCTAACAAACCAACTGAGCTATTAAATTTTTTAAAATTTCTCGAATTTCAAGAAACTTACTTGGCAACAGGTGGGGTTTTGACATGATCAGAACTAGACTTAGATTCACAATCTTCTTCATCATGAGTTGATTCAGGCAAAGCCCTTTTGTTATTATTCTTGGAATTTGATATTTCTTGGTCAGATTCTTGATCTTCTGTACCAGGCAAACCTAACCTCAACTCAGTAGCTTTGAAATTCAGATCTTTCTGATTTGCCACTATACTTGTCATTTTTTTCACCAAAAAAAACTGATTCTTGGAATACCCAAAACACCAAATTAAAACCTCAAACCTCAAAACACAAAAAACCCCAAAATTTCCAAACACTTTCTTGATCAAGATTGCAGCTTTATTTATCCTTCAAGATTTGGCACAAGAAAAAGTTATGTAAAAGGTGAGGTCTTTGCAAGTTGTTGGTTGCTGTTATATAAAGAGAAAGGAAAATGGAAACTTGTAGATTTTAGGTGGGGGTGGGGGAATTGAAGAATAATTTATTTTTTTTGAAAAACAAAATATTTGTGAAAGTGCATAAATTTGGGACAAAGGCAAGGTAAAGTTGTCGGCAGGAAGAGGAGCAGCTTTAAGACAAGCGAAGCAAGATTTAGGGGACAAGAGTGGGACAAGTTGAGCCGCCCATATGGAAGAGACTTTGAGGAAGGATTCAATGGAAATAGGTGGATGGTCAAGATGAGTTTTGGGACCTTGTGGAGGAAAATAAGGGACCTTGGATTGAACTTCTTGGGGTTTGAGAGGTGAGTGTATTTGATATTCACTTTGATTAATGGGAAAATAGAAAATTTCACTAGCGAGCTAATTACTTAGATACATTTTAGTTTACAGTATTATGAATCTTACCAAATTTTGATGCGTCTAGATACGTTAATATACGTCCAGATACATGTATCTCGCAATACATGAGGTCAAAATTAAGTATAATTTATTCTAGATATACTTTATCTAAGTGGATTCACATATATCTAGAATACACAGACAAATCTCACTCACCTTCCTCCCATCTCGCTTGTCAGGATCTCCTATGTATATAGTATCACAGATACATGTGAATCACACTAGATACATACAGATAAATGTATCTAGTGTGATTCATATGTATATTGGATACATGACTGTCTAACTTGCCTCCCTGACACTCCATCTCACTAGTTTCTCTCCTTATTTTAGTGTATCTGGTATAAAAAAATACATATATCTAAGTGTATTGTCTTCAATATATGGTAAGAAACTCTTAATTAGTAATAAGATAGTGTAATTATTTGAAAGTATAGATAAAACTAAATTATATGATATGAATATATGTATATATTTAATAAGGTAGTTTTCCTAATTGATCAAATTCGAATGGCTCGTTTAACTGAAAAATTAAGAAAAAAATAACTTCATCCATGAAAAACTCACACATGCCATTTATCGAGAGTTTTGTTGATAGATATGCACAAATTAAACGCCTTAATCAGCAGAAGGAGTAACTCTCACATCAATCTAGCAAGAAATGAATTATCAAAAAAATATATAAAGCGATAGACAATTGATTTATTTTAGGTTTTTAAGCAAGGAATTTATGAATTTATCAAATAAAATAAAGAAAATTTCCACACAATTTATATCAATTCCGTGAGATACAAAGTAAAACATTTTGGTAAAATAAGGAAAAAGAAAAAAGAAGAATGTTACTCCAACAAGGGTATAATGAAATCGATAAAATTCTCATATTTTTATTATATTCTTTATTTTGATTTGTTTGTCAGGTTTTAATCAGAATTAAGAAAATAAAGATCATATTTTTTAATCTTAAGTTAGAGATATGTTAAATATATCAAAATATTATTTAATCTTATGATCTTAAGTCTGTCACGTAAAAAGAAGAAAAACCAATAAAAAAAGTTTTTTAAGAAAAACTTGATGCAAAACTAAAGATAAACAAATTTAAAATAAAGAGAGTATGAATTATTGAATTTGCGTTTTGAGAATATAAAAGATCTTTCAATATAAAGTGTTTTATAATTCTAGTGTTCTTATTGGCCAAAAATATCTAATATAGTAATTTTGAGTACTAGATAAAAGAAATTAATATGGATTATGATAAAATTGTTGAGTTTTCTTCGTTCTTACATAGAGATCTCATATTTAAACCCCTTGGATGAAAAAAGAAATTCTGTTGGAAGCATTATTCCTAAAAGTAACTTTACAATGTGTGAATTCAAATTTAATCGAATTTTAATATAAATATCAGACATCAAATAAAAAAATAAAAAATAATGAGCTCAAAAAGGGGAAGAAGAAGCCTACCATGTGAAATAAAAAGGAGGGTCCATATGAGTGTTGGTTATGTATGGGCAAGGCATGGTATAGCTTTTAGGGGAACTCAGATTTTTGGCAGACTTCCAATTTTTGGTTAAGTTCATTGTGTGATGTCTCCACTATTATATTTTATTTGTTAATGAATGTAACTTAAATTTATTTTTAAATATTTTTTTCATTATATAGGGGATAAGGAATGAAAAATGACACACATTATGTAAATTGGTTCTTTTCTTTTGGTTTCTCGCTCGGTGTTCTGGAAAGTCACACATTGAGAATAAAGTGCTTCCTAATAAAGGCAACGTACTAAAGAGATTCAAATTCAAAATTTCAGATTAAGAATAAAGAAATACTTACTACTCTACCAGAACCCTTATCGATTGTGAATTGGCTTTTACTATACAACACTAGCTTGACTAAAAACTTTGGTTTACATGTGATAAATGATAAGTATGAAAGTCATCCTATATTGATATATTATTATATTTGTGTGTGTTGTAAGTATTTGATTTGACCCTCTCTTGAGGAATTTTATATTAAAAATTTTTTCTGTGTTTGGCTTAATTTGGTTTAAACTTGACTAATATGAAAACTCCGAATGAGATATTCTAGAAAATAATGAAATAAAAGACAATACATGGAAATGTTAGCTAAAGTGCTACACCTTTTTCAATTTGTGTTACCTTAATTTGTTATTTTTCTACTTAAAGGTCAATTTAAGTTGCCAAATAAGCATAATTTTGTGTTACCTTAATTTGTTATTTTTCTACTTAAAGGTCAATTTAAGTTGCCAAATAATCATAATTTTCTTTCAAGAATAAAAGTGAGTACAATGTTTTCAAATCATTATTTAATCCGTTAAAGGGACGCGATGCATAAATGAGATTCTTTTATTCTTAATTAATGGTCTCAAATCAAAATCAAAAGATTACTTCAAAAATATGAATTAGCTATAGAATTCATCATTAGTCTGTCATTAAATAACATATTGCTAATGTAACTTTTTAGTAATACATCGCTAATTCATTGTTAAATAAGATTAGGAATGAATTTTTTTTTTTTTAATGAAAGTCTGTTATTGTTTGCAATTCATGCTTCTTTTGTAATAGTGGAGAAATTCAATTACAAAATGCTTCTCCCTAAGTTTCATATAACGAAAATCTGAATTAATAGAGTGAGTATGCTTGAGAATATTAAATGATTATTAAATAATAATTTTTTTCTCTGAATAAATAATAGCTGAACCTTTTTTAATAGAAAAAAAAAATGGAAAAAAGCACCAACAAATTATCAACTCAATCATCATATACTTGTTGACACATCCCAAAAGAAAGAGTGAAATATACAAATTCATAATATATTTATATTTACTTTTTTATACGTATATATTAAATTTTAAATATTCTTCGTGAAATTACTAGTTTCGCTTTTGCATGTTTTTAATTGTGTATAAGAGCAAAGAGAATTTCGTCGAAATAATTACTTAAGAAAAAAAAATCCCCTCTTTTTAATCAAAATAAAGGAAAGTCTATTCTAAGAAAAATAAACACCGCAACTAAAGAATATAAATGATTAAGTCCCACATTTGTTTTTTAAAAAACATTTGTTCATCTATTTTAAGTCAAATTAGGCCATGGGATTCTCCTATCCATTTTTACTTTTATGAACATAAATATGGTCCATTATATTGTGCATGAAGGGGCGAAGCTAGAGTGTTAGTCGAGGATTCAGTCAAATTCAATAGCTTTAATTTTAATTTTTTATTTATCTTCATTTAGAACTTAATAACGTGGAAAAAAAATTATATTTTATAATTTATAAATTTCAAATACTGAATTTACCTCGGTATGCATGTGTACTCAAGTTGCATTTTTTTGGGAAAAAGTTAAGCGGCTAGATTTGTTATCTACCCACCCATTTTGTTTTCTTTCTAATCAACTAAACTTTGTAGAAAAAAATAACTAATTAATTTTTAAAAATGATTACAAGGAAGCTTAGTAGCCTAACTAGTAGAAATATGAAGGAAATTTCATTTAAACAAGAATAATCATAGATTACGCGTATCAATTTAAAAGGAAGAAACACTAAGAAAGTAAGAATTATTCCTAATGTGAAAATTAGTAATTTTAATGTGAACCTAATTAATGTATTTGAGAAAAAGTGAATTATTGACTTACTAGTTCCCATTTTAGTGACGGAGTCAGAATATTCACTAAGGAGGTTTAAAATCTGAATAAGTAAAACACACGAACTTACCAAAGGGAGTTCTACATCTACTATATATACATAAAATAATATTTTATTTTAATCATATATAGATGGTATAATTTCCGTCAAGGGATTCGAATGAACCCCTAACCACAAGATGGCTCTGCTCCGCGAAATCTCGCATTGCCCCGCACCGCTTAACCTTTTATTTTTAATTGTTTCCTATCTTAATTGTTCACAGTTAATTGTTTAATCTTATTTCTTCAAATTCTACATAATCTTTTAAGAATCTCTATATTCTTTTTAGATTTAATTTACTTCTCAACATCTTTATGCGTGCACGAAAAAATAAAAATCAATAAATGATGATGAAACTGAATTTATATATTCTGAGTTTTAAAACTAATAATTCGTAGTGTTAAACATGTAGTTTTAAGTAACATATAATTTTAGGTAAATTTACGAGAATAATATCATATTTTCATATATTTTTGTTTAAAGTCGCATAAACTCTTCGCATAGCATAAACCCTGAACCGCCTCACATCGTACCATTGCCATCCCTAGATAGAATTTTTAAAAAATAATAAAATTAGCAAGGGATCTAGTAACCATGAACAAATTATTACAAATATCTTTTAACTGTTAAAATAATAGTTATATTTTATTTAGAAATTCCTCGTTATCAATAGCTAGGGCTTTATTAAGTATTATACAATTTCGAAATATTACATGTGAATGCTGAATTTTCCCAAGATACCTCAAAGGATGCCTATATATACAATATTCAGTATACATTTTCAGACTCGATTGATGTTAATTTGTATCAAAGAGTTTCACTTTGATGGTAAAACACTTTCACCAAAAGTGATCCAATTTTCAGAATTCGAAATCGAGATTTCTAATGAAAAATAAAAGAATACTTATCAACCCGACAACACTTTCATCATCTTAGCTTGTTTTAGGAACATAATTTATTTTAGTTTATTTATACTATATGGATTATTTTTCATTTTTTGTTGGCAAAATGAAGAAAATAAATTGAAAAAGAAAGACGCGTTAGACACGAAGAATAAAACTGGAACGTGCAATGATTTTGTCTGGTGGTTCCAATTTTATTCTTCTTTTTCTTCTTCAAAAACTTTATTGTAATTTTACTTTGTTTTTTGCTTTGCTTCAATGGATTTATTTAAGAAATATGATGTGATTTATTAAAAAGCATATTTTGATAAGATTCTTTGTCTGGTCTTTCAAGTACTCATCATTGTTAAACTGAAAAAAAAAAAAAACTGAAAAGATGATAAAAGAATCTTTCGGTGAAGGGGCATTTTCAAAGAAATATGGCTCTTGGTGTTTGAGAATATATAGTCTGAAAATGATGGAAATTCTATCGATAATGAAGAGCATAAGCATTTTCTCGCGATTCAATTTATATTTTTCAGGTCTGAACACACTCTTGATATAAAAGAAATCTCATGCCATAGAGAAAATCCAAAATCTGAGTCCCCTCGATTACCCTCCTTCTCATTTTATTCGAGCTGAATTGTATTTACACGTATTGTGGATTCTTTTTAAGCAGTATTTGAGTAGATATAATAATAGCCTTTTTAATCTCTTAATTATAATAAATTTTAAGTTTGATTCTTAGTATATGTAATAACTAATTAGTACACTTTAATTTTTAAATAATTAAATACTATGTCTTTTGATTCCTTTATATAAAAAATAGGAGTATCTCATGTTTGAATTGTGGCTATTTTTCAATTATAAATTTAAAAAATAATTATTTTTACTTTTTAGATTCGTGTCACATAAGTTCCGTTTAAGAGAAAAAACGCTTCTTATTAAGAGTTTTTCCGTTTTTAAAACTCGAACTCAATTGTTTTTTTAAAAATAAAAAGAAAAAAAAGTAGAAAAACAGAAGACTTCAATCACAGTTCATCTTGTCTGTGCTGTAATTAAAAATTAGACACCAAAAATAACAAGATATTTCCTGTTTTTTTATCTTCCATTTTGAAGCTTCATAGGAATTTCTCTCAAAAAATGAAAACAAATTTCAGTACAAAAAAAATGGACAAGTTTTGCTGTCGTAATTATCCTTTTTCTTCAACTATATCATATGCTTGGTTAAGATGTCATTTTCTCATCATATGATATATTATTGTCCAAACATACATCTCCTGATATTTAATAATAAATTCATCTAATTTAGGAAATTATCTAAGTTTGCTAGCTCATGAATTTATCTCGAATCGAAATTTTTCGATTTAACTTTATCCTAATTTTATCAAGGAGCAACCTCATTTTTCACCTTGAATTGGTCAGAATATGCGGACTTTCTTAATTTTTGTGGAGGATTAGATTTAGTAACTAGAGTTCTGTGGCCGACTGATTCATGTTATTGATACTAAATTTGAATTAAAAAAAAGAATTGTAGTAAATTGATAGCTGACGTAAAATAACTTGTCAATTACATTAGATTATAATGGTTGTATCAAAAGTACATGTAAATTAATCAATCTCATCAATTTGATCGACTTTTAAAAAAGTTTTTTTTCACTATTTAGAATAGCGAAGTTTTCTCTCAAGATCTTCTCGTTTCATTCGTTTGGACTCTAGCTTGAATTAAATTGCATGTTACAGTATTTCATTGTACATAATCCTTATGAATAAAGATATCTTTTAGACGTAAAAAAATCAAATGATAAAAGAAAAAAAATGAAATATCATATTGAATTGTCGAAGCTCTTTAGCTCACATAATATTCGTTTCATGTTTGGATAAAAAATCTACATAATGAATCAAATCTACATAGAATTACACTTTTTTTGGTTTTATAGTTAGCTAACTGTAAATAAAATCGATATAATTATTTTTTTTAAAAAAATAATCCAACATTAGGCATAAAGCAAAGCCTGATCATACAATAGAAAGGATACAACCTTTCTTTAATTTTCCCCTCATTTCACTACAAAAAAACAAAATAAAAATTAGCGATCGATAAATTTCGTAGTTAAACATCAAAATATGTTACTAATTCTATTTAACAATTGACTAGCAATGAGTTGCCATAAAATTAGATTAGCGACAAAGTTCGTACCTAATTCCAATTTTTTATTAATGAGATGATTGTGAAGTATATCTAAGCTATTTTGGAGTTTGCTATAATAAACATAACAAGAAGATAT
Source organism: Solanum appendiculatum (assembly GCA_018342035.1). Taxonomy (NCBI): domain Eukaryota; kingdom Viridiplantae; phylum Streptophyta; class Magnoliopsida; order Solanales; family Solanaceae; genus Solanum; species Solanum appendiculatum. The sequence continues at coordinate 3,099,884 of JAGDQO010000427.1, forward strand.
ATAGATATATAAAGCAAAAAAGCATGTTTTTTTCTGTCTATTTTATATTTACTTGAGACCACAAGAATATTTGAACAGTTTTTTTTTTCTTTTGGATATTTGAAGTGATATGACATATCAAAAGAGATTATTATTTTAGAAGAAAAAAAAACAGCTAGCTATAGTTTGGCACAGGCAAAATTGTAGGCAAGATTTTGGTAATGTATTACTGGCAATGTACCTCTTCTTAACGTGATTTGGCTTGTTGGTGGAGTGCCAAATTTAATTTTTGTGATGGTCTCATTGACTTATGTAAAATTACCCTTTGTTACAAATTATTGAAATTAATTGTTTAATAAGTTATAGTTTTAATTTTCCTTATAATGTAGGGGACCTTTGACCTAACGTAGAATCAAGAGGTAATTGATTCAAGTCATGAAAATGATCTCTTGTAGAATTACAAGGTAAGACTGCAAATGAAAATTTCAATATGATTCAATCCTTACTCGAATGCCACATATAACAGAGGATTAATGCATCGGGCATGTACTACAGATAGAGTAATATGTTATGCTTTAGTTTGGCCATAAATTTTGAAGTTCATGTATTTTACTTAGAAAATAATTGAAATTTTAGAAGTGGAAGTCCCAAAAAATGGTTTGAATCAATTTTTTAGGAATTTGAAATTAAAATATTTGAAGATCAGATTTTAAAATAAAATAGGTAAACAAGTATTTAATTTGAAGATAACTTTTCAAAAACTACTCCCAAAATATATCTCCAATCGCTAGCTAAGGAAAAGGTATATCACTTCTAAGAAAAGATAGAAATTAGCTATAGGCAAATCCCGTAGCTAATTAAACAATAAAATTCATCACTAATCCTAATTAGTGATGGATTAATATCAAAAAATTATATTAGTTACGAGTAATTTAACGATAAAATTCCTAATTATTCCAATTTTTTAGGGAGGAATTGTAGTGCTGTTGCCTTGTTGGTACAGAACCTTACGACAGATCTATGCTTCTTCACCTTAATTTTGTTATACTTTACTTGAATCTATAATCTATCGAAAATAATTCTCCACGTACTATATACATCACTCTTCTTATTATCTCATACTCCACTTATAAAATTATATCGGATACTTTATCGTTGTTTCTTCTTCTTTTCCTTGGATGGAAAAAGTAGTAAAAGAAATATATGCCCATTGCCCACGAGTTCATGTGAAAATGAATGATGAAACATGTCTACTTTAATAGAATTCTAATTATTTCTGTGCCAAATAGTAAAGTACCTATTTGAGGCAATTTCCCACCTGCTTCTTTATGTCTACTTGTTTTCTAAGAAAAGTAAAAAATTAAAAAAGAAAAAAAGTAGACAATATTTTCAGACAAAATTGTATTTTGTTTGATTTAATAAAGTTTAGTATATGGACACCAAGTGCAGGCTGTACAGGCCCTATTCATGTTCAAAACAAAAAAAAAAGGCCCAAAAACACCCTTTAATCATTATTCATTCTTTTTCACAAGTCGGTGCCACTACCTTTTTTTAGTATACATAAATATAATTAATCTCAAGAAAATTGTGTTTATCATCTTAATTGAATAATATAAATACCAACAAATTTTCCATTAGTCATACTTGGTGATAATTAATGATAATTAGAAGAAGAAGAAGAAGAAAGAAGATATGAGTTTGAGTTCTATGAACTGATTATACATGTTGCTGAGATAATTATAAAGATATCAGTAAAAGTTGTGACGAAGTGGTAATTAATCTTTCATTTTAATGAAAGGTCTTAAGTTTGAGCATTAGGTATGTTGTCGCCTTTGATTATAATCTTTACCACTCATTGTGGAACTTTTCACGCGAATCTGAATTAGTCAGGCCCCAAAATAGGTACCCGACACTAGATGAGTCAATTTTTATTTTATTTGTGAGAATTTGATGCTCTTAAACCATCCCTAACGAGTGGTCAAGTCATACTTAAGTGTGATAAATTACTTCGTGTCACGACCTATTGCCAATCTACTTTTTGGCCTTATACAAGAATGAAAAACGAAAACATTTTATCTATCAATAAACATAAAATTACGAATATAACAATTTCTAATTGACCATGTATTCTCAGAAAATTTCTTGATTTATGTTAATTGGTAATACAATAAAATGATAACTAAATTGTTATTACGAATTAAAACTTTTTATGCAATGTCAGTCGGTCAGTATATGTAACTTAAATCCAAGAGGAATGAGCCAGGTGGAGTGAAGTGAGAGGTGGGTGGTGGGGGGAGAATTTAGGTTAAGATTTAGTGCTGGCATGTAAGAAGTGTCCTTTAACATTTAGACAAAAATGGCAAATACAACTTTGATGAGTATGGGCATGTCATGTATAAGCCTTGTATTATTCCAAGTGGTCCCTAAAGATGAAACATCACTCATCAATGCCTAAAGGATGTCAAAAATAGTCCAGTTTGAAAAACTTGGGATGTTGGCCATTGTAACCAGGGAGGAATGTAATAGAAAATAAAATAAATTATATTATACAACATTCATAAGAAAGTTATAATGAACATAGTAATAGTGGTACTTTATCGATTTAAAATCTTAGATTCATTTCTGATGTGATGTGTTTTAAGATTACAAACTTAATTGATTTTCACTCAATTTCACTAAAAAGGAGTTGACACACATTTTAGTTTTTGAAAGGATGTGGTTGTCAATTGAGTTTGATGTTCAAATAGATCAAATAACAAGTCCTTAGCCTAATCGTTGAGGTTGATATATTGAAACCAAGAAATCTTATGTTTTAATTTCATCAAACGATCGATGGATCTATTTGTACGCTTTCTCTGACTATCTCATCGAGTACCTGTTTATGGCAAGGCCCATGAGGAGGTTGGGTGATCTTGGTCAGAGTCATGATCGAACAATATGATACTTGATTGGTAGGTTTAGGTAAGAAATAAAATTGTGGCGTTGCTGTCAACTATAGCTTTTGATATGAGGAGAGAACCTTGATCCTAACAATTACGATATTACCATCGATCGAGGTCAGGCAAAGTGAAATGAGTAATATCTCTCCATTGTTATTTAGAGACCAATTTCATATTTATGTCCTAGGAATAATTGAGAAGCACTTGGTGGAATTCGACTTTCCTTAACAAGTCCTACGTAAATTTGAATCAATCGGACAAACGGATTTCAAATGAACTTGTAAGTTACTGTTCACTTACAAATTGGACAAAATCTCAACAAGCTATCTTTTCTAGAATTTAAAATTTGTAAACTCAAAATTCTAATTCCGTGTCTGAACGATACGTGGCTCTTTCATAGAAAGGGAGGCTATGTCACCTTTCCTACATTAAATTCCGTGGGCATTCTCTAGTGAAAGACTTGTTCATCACCAGCCAAAATAACAAGGACCACTAATACTTTATTATCTACAAATTGGTCCACAAATTTTGTTACATTCCTCACACTCCATATCTTCAGATATATATAAATATACTGTGGACCAATTCTTATGCTATCAATAAGAAAGGAAAGGATATATATATCCCAAACAACCCCACCCCCCATGTGCTAATGGTACAAAAAATGTGGTGCTCAATGTGTGTATATTTCATAATTGAGGCCCCTCTTATGTACTACTATTTGTTAGCTGGCTATTTTTTGCTCAACCCCAATGTCATTTATACATGAAAAAAAAACAATAAATTTCATCGTTATTCTTAATTAATACACTTGTAGGTTACAGCCATATTTTATGTAATGAGTCTACTTCTCACAAATAATATCAGCTCTAACATTAGTATAATATATTTTTTTTCATATATAGAGAATCCAAATAATCATATAAGAATAAACACAACTAAAAAAAATTGAATCTAGTGATGGACAAATTTTGTAGCTAAACAGCAAAATCTGTCACTAATCCTATTTAGCGATGAGTTAACGACGTTTTAGTTATCTACGAGCAAAATACCGACAGACCAGCGATAAAGTTTGTAGCTAGTAGTGAAATTACTTTTTTGTTCACTTTAGGCTTGGCCCGAAGTTATCACTTAAACAGGGCAAGATTGATCAATCCGCATAAAAAATTCTGACTTCTCTTTTCAGCAGTATATCTACAAAATAAAGAGAGCATCACCATACTTTTATACCATGGGCCTTAGTTATTAATGGAAAAAAAAGAAGTTACTTGGATCTAGCTAGCTTTTTCTCCTAACCCTAATTAACGAATGATAAGCCGATTAAGAATAATTGAAAGCGAATTCGCTTTCACTAATCAGAAATAGTCAGGAGTCGACGGACATGTCCCCAGCTTCTTATAACATTTCATATCATATGAAATTCATTCGCTCGACTAATTTGAATTTCATTACATAATAAATCCACTAAGTTAGACACTTCAAACTGAAAGTTTCTCGTTCTCAAAACTTGAACTCAAAACTTCCGATCTCAATAAATATGAGTAAGTCACAATGTTTTTTTTAAATTATAAAAAAAATTGTAATCTTGTGATAGGTTTTCCATATCACACACTTCCACATAAAACAAGATTTGGGTCAATGCACACGAGTGTGCGTGCCCTCTTTGCTGTAGTTTACTGTCGCTGTTTGGATTTGGCTAAATTTGGGCCCAACGCCAATATCTTGCCTGCCTCTGCTTGTCACCAACCGTTTATACCTAAATTAACGATCTCGATCCACATATTATTTTTCAATTATTATAGTGATATTTCGTAAAAATTACATAGCATAGTGAGATTATGCAATATAATAGCATATATATACTTAAATATGTATAAGTGTATTTAAAAATCCTAGTCGTCACTGTCACACATATACTTAACCACACGTCTCCAACTTCTTCTTTAAAAACACATACATATATAGGTTGATCATACATACATAGACATACAGTTACAATCAAATACTGTATCCGCTTAATTTTTATTTAGGGTGAGCCATTGTTTATGTGTGAATACATGTACTCTATTACGTTTTGAAATCAAAATGTTGCTATGTTCTAATAGAGCAATTTTATGAAATTTTCTCTAGTATAAATATAGGAATTTAAATTTTATAAAGGAAATTAAGTTGTTGGTGAAGCCACGTCGATGCTCCAACACCATTTGTGGACTGTACTGGGCCAAGGCCCATATCTCTGACATATTTTGGAGCCCTTTCATTCTAATCAGGGCTTTTATTGCTTGGATTGTGACCTCTCACCCAAATTTTTAGTTAGTTATAATTTTTAGGAAAAATTACATAAATACACAACTTAAGATATCATAATCTCTAAAATTTCCTTTTATTTAAAAATATTACAAAATTCTCCACTTGGATACATCCCTATCCCTACTCGGATACATCCCTCTCCTCTCGGATACATCCCTATCCCCTCTCGGATACATTCCTTCCCTTAAGTAATGTATCATTTGCAATGTATCGGACAACCAAGAAATGTATCTGAGAGCAATGAAAAATCTGAGATTTTTGTAATTGGGGAAACTTCCAGGATAAGATGTAATTAACCCCCTAAATGTATGGGGTTTCTGTGCTTTATACTAATTTTTAATTTAGAAAGAAATAGTGAAAACACTCATGAATTTAGCACATAATTTTTGTTGTATTTCATTCATGTTGCAAGATCGGGGGTGTACTTAAGTTCAGTTGGTCAAGTAAATGAGTGTTTTTAAGGCTGTCAATTGTTCAAACATGAAACTAATAATCTGCACCGAATTTAGGGGTGCTTTCAATACTTGTGTCATTTTACTTCTACTCAACTGCAAAGGTGGAGTCACAATTTGATGTTTAATGAATTTAGAATTCTAATTCTTTATGTTATTGGATTCTGAATTAGTAATCTATACATGTTAAAATGAATTTCTTAAGACAAATTCATTGATTTTGGCTCTGCCTCTTTAACTTCAACAATGTTTTGAAACAAGTTTTTACCCTGAAGGATTTTGGTTAATATTTGAGTTGAAGTTTGAAAAAAGAGTATGTGGAGTTGAATAAGTTTTTTAGCCCTAACATTTGTTCTACAAAGGGGACAATATGAAGTATTGAAAATTGATATTCTCACAAAATACCTACATTTATGTTTATTATTACATTGTCTATCACAATTATTCTAAATTTATTTTTGTTGAAGACCTTTTTTTTTTTCTTTTTAGAAAAATATTCAATTCTACTAAAATTTCTTCAAAGTTACTATATTTTTTGCAACCAATCTTTGACGCAGTCATCTATTCTCTCGAGAGGTCACGATTCCCGTGAGGTCACAATTTTCATGAGTAAATATATTAATGATGATAAAGACTTTTTTGTTATGCTACTAATATTTGTTCTGCTGTAATCTTGGACATTTGTTCCCAAATGGGCCGTTCACACCATATGGATATGGGATTTCACATGGCTCTGAAATTAAAAAAAATTGGGCCTAAACTATAGATCATGGACCACTAAGTACAAACTTATATATATCATATCACCTACTCCAAAACAAAAAAAAAAGAGTAATTAACAAGAAATGCTCATTTAAAAAATTATTTATAAAATTCCAGCAATTATGTGCAATTTATACCTTCAGCATGTTATATACCTTAATAATACATAACTGTGTGATTCAAACCGTTGTAATACATTGTATACTTTGAATGTATACAAAGTATAAAATTATAATGTGATTCTTTAATGGATGAATTTTAGAAATGAATACAAGCAGATAGTTTTTTGTTTTCCCACATGGATAGTCCTATAAAACTCCCAATAAAAAAATCGTCATTTAATTCCAGGGGTATATGTCTTTCTACAATTTTTTAAGTAAGGGAGGCGAAATTATATGTGTTTTCTCAAGCTAATTTGATTGTTAATAGAGGGAAAGGGACAATTCGATCCACTAAATTATCGTTATGTCTAGGGTCTATGGAAGGACCAAATCATATTAGCTCTATTGTATACAATTTTATTTTGAATTTTTGCTATAAATTATTTTCAGCTGTGAACACCCTACGGCGAACATATCCTACAATAGTGGATGAAAGTGCATTCATTACTTTCATCCACTCATAGTACATGCTTGTTATCGTAAAAGAGCAACTAGTGAAACTTGATCTTTGCCAAAAGACCGAGAAACGTATTGTACTGAATAAAACGATAATTAACAAAATGATACGCTTAAATTCTGGATCTGTCTTTTTCGACCTTCATTTCCCGTCCCTTTTCTAACCTAGCTAGCAAAATCCAAAAAAATAAAATAAAAACATGAATCAATGCAAAATTAGAAAATTGTGGTGTATATTAGCCAAGGTATTGCAATGAATGCTAGAATATCAGCTAGAGAATGTTTTTCAGCATTTAATAAATTTCAAAGGATTAAATTTTGGGTAAACAATTGAATGAGATTGGAAAAACATGTCAAGACCATTAGTTTTATTTTTCATCATAATTTTTATTCTATCAATTTCTTTTTCACCATCTATTTCAATATTCCCAATAATTGGATGGAATTAATTTAAAGAGAAAAAAATTATAGAGTTTTCTTGATTTAATGAATTGATTTGGACACAGTACCTACAAAGGACCACGTCTACAATGTAAAATTAAAGTCTTTTACACCTTGTTTGGATGGTTGTATTGTTTAAAGGAAAAATTACTAAAGTTAACACCTTGTATATTATTTTCCATTTGTCTCTATATCTTTTAAAAATAACTAAAATTCCTTATTTTAATAATGTATCCGTATTAATGTATTAATGTATCCGTACTTGTATTAATGTATCCGCGCTTTCATTAATGTATCCGGATTGAGTTAATTTTTATTTTAATAATGTATCCGTATTAATGTATTCGTGCTTGTATTAATGTATCCGCGCTTTTATTAATGTATCCGGATTGGATTAATTTTAAGGGATTATTGTAATTAGAAAAAAAGTAGGGATAGATAGTAATTTCATCTTTACACTATGTGATTTATGTAACTTACCCTTGTTTAAATCCATCGTTAGGTAATGACAAAAAGTTCTGTTTTATGTAACGGCAAATTTGGTATGATCGCGTCGTTATCTTAATATTTTCTTCTCATTTTGTATTTACTTATTATCTAATAATCCTATTTTATCCTTCACCCGACCTTTTCATAATAACTCTACCTCGTACCCTACTTTTATGGTAGGTTTATCATTCAAATTTATGATGTGTGACATTATGTAAAGACAGAGAACGATATAATCTATTCAAACATTGTATTCATTAAAACAATACAGTACGATACAATACAATACAATATAATATGATATATTATGATGAAACAATACTTAATAATCATCCAAACGAAGTGTTACGAAATTGTATAATAATATACCTATCGAGACGAAAGTCAAAGATGAGTCTCGTAGAAGGACGATATCAAACAATTGCTTTCTACAATTATTACTCTCTATTACTTGTTAGGTTTGGAAATTTAAATGCATTTCTATTTCAAAATAGCTGGAGATGTAAGTATTTTTCTTGCATAAATGCTCTTATGATATTTTTTGACTATCTTAGAATATTTATTAAAAATTGTGTGGTGGATTTGAAGTTCTTTAAACAAAATGAATTGTCTATTCAAGAGAAGAAAGTGACAGAAATGTTTTTCAAAAATAAAATAAAATGATACACTCAAATGAAATGATAATAGGAAGTGTCAAATCTCTGTCCTTTTATTTTATTTTTTAAAAATATTTTTTTTGGAGTTTAAGATTAATAAGAGTTGACAAATTGAATTGGATAATTCATAAAAGTGTTTGTACATATCTGGAAAAACAATGATATAAAATATATTACTTTTAAGGTATTGACCTAATTTAATAATTACCAAAGGGTGTACTGGAATGATAAATATTTTTTTTAGTTCAAATTGAATCGTTGTTTATTTCGATTCTTGAGAATAAAGTTTTCCTTGATCGGAATCACGGAAATCTTCCGTAATAAGTTTTTTATTCAGCAAGCATGAATTAATCGGGTCAATATTTTCTAAAACTAGAATGGTTTGAAAAAATAATAATATAAATAATATTCACCGACCATTTTTGGGCCACGTAATTGAAAATAACAAAGACAAAATTAATTTTACTTTTTTATTTTTATGTATGGTCTTAATTAAAAGTAGTGGAAAAGAGCCAACTATTTACATGGAATGGCTAGGCTGTACAAATATCTCAACTACTAGAAAAAAGGGTTTTGGAGGATAGTTTAATAAGCACAAGAATATTTTTTTGCAACACCAATTACCAACAAAGAAATGGTCGGATGAATGAGATTGTTTCGTTTTAAATCAAACTTTCGAGCATGATTAAGAAAAATGTGAATTTCTAACGAAATCCATTGGATCATTAGAAATATTTTCGAATGGACTTCTCGTTGGAAATTTACATTTTCCTTAGTAATGTAGTTCGGACTCTGAATATGGAGTGTAAAACTGAATTAGCAAAACTAATGAATTTCGACTACCAAATGGCTAAATCAAAAAAAAACTTTTAAAATCCTTTTTACTTAGTAAAAGCTTTTAATGTGACCTACTTGCCCCTATTGCTAGCTCCAATGTTAATTTAATAACAATGATATTCGACTACGTATGAGACTAATTAAACTAGGACAAATTAAGATTAGTGGTGACAAAATCAAGGATTGATATGGGATTATAAAGGATTTGAATATCTTATCATATCAATAATTAGATATACTTTATCTTTTAAGTTCCCAAGAACCATTGAAATTGACAGCTTCAACCATATCATACATACAATTAATTAATAACTAAACCTAATTTGGATGAGAGGCGAAGGCAGAAGTCTAGATACAAGTTCGGTTGAAAATTGAAATCAATAATTTTTGTTCAAATAATATAATTGTGATAAAATTTTTTATTAAATATATATAGATATTTAATTTAGAATTCAATTATTAGCACTTGAAACTTTAGCTCTGGCACTAATCTTGACTCGTATTTTACACTCAAATAAAATTGTTGATTTTTCAGATGATCACTCAAGTAATAATCATTATCTCATAGAGTCATTTTTATTTTGGTGATTTTATTTTTCTACAACAAAGAAAATAACTTTTTATTATTATAATAACTATTAATTGAGTAATTACACAAGAAATCGAACTCCATATAAAAATAAATTAATTCCATATCCTATAAGAAAAAATGATTCACCTTAGCTCATTTAAAATACGAATTTATCTCCTTTGCCAGCTTGTACATATCAATATAAAAAATATTTTAGTCACAAAAAAGTAGTAAATCTTGAATCACAATTTTCTCATATCATCAAAACCAAGATTTGATATCCATTACTCTCAAAAACCAAACTATAACTTTATGGAGGTTAGGTAATTCATGACTAAAAAGAAGAGAATATAGTTGACTTTTAGCACTTCTTTTCTAATTACTTATTAGATTAAACATTAAATTATTATTCCCTCATGTTCACAATTATTAGTGAGTGTCCAGCCTCTCAAATCTGGTTCAAAATTAGTGACTTTTTATTTTATAAAATGATCAAGAATCCATTAAATCTTAATTGTATTTATGCTTGTCTAACATATATTAAACAATAACAATAACATATCCAGTATAGTTTTACAAGTGAAATCTGGAAAGGATAATATGTACACTGTCTTACTCTTAGCTTGTGAAGGTAGAAAGGTTATTTCCAATGGACCCTCGATGCAAGTAATGCATATATAAAAACAATATGAAAAAAAGATATAGTAATGAAGAAATCATACAAAAAATAATGAACAAAAAAATAATAATAATAACAAATAATACGATAACCGAATAAAAAAATAAAAACCGAATAATAAGCTTGAAGGAGATTATTATTCCAATAACTCTATAATTTAAACAAATTTCTAAAAAGTCTTTCAATATTTTAAAATTTTTTGTCATAAGTAGACTAGGGAAAATTTAGTCAAATAACTCTCTTAATTAATAATGTTATTAAGTAATTTTCCTAATGTGTAATGAGTGTGTGTTTAGGAGCAGAGCCACATCGTTACAGGTACGGGTCTAACATAATTTAATAAATTTTAGCTTAGACTACGTATTTGTGTTAAATTTTTTTATTTAATATACATAATAATCTATCTAGACCAATAAGCAAAAAAAGACTGTGATTTGAAATTCATAAATAAAAAATTCTGAATCTATCTCTAAGTATGTAACGAGTCTGATCCAACTGTTAAGGTATCGTTCGTTTTGAACCTAGGCACACATAGATTTGTCTTTTAAATTTTTAGATAAAAAATATATCAACGAGTGATTCTGAACTCATTCTTTTTTATAAGTTTTCTAACTTTTTTTTCCATTTCAATATACGATTCGTCTAAGATATAACGAGTCTGAACCAACTGTTAATGTGCATTCACTAGGTGTGCCCATAACGTTAAAAATTACTGATAGTAAATTACTAGTTGAGATAAAAATAAAAAAAGTAAGATCTTGGGTAGGCTGCAGAAGAACAAAAAAATTAAATGTTGATGGTAGACATTCCAAGCAATGAGTGCTATAATCAGCCCCCACCTTGGGATCCATTGTCTCTACTTCAACCAACATTTAGAATAATATTATTGTGGTGAAGATTTCAATATATATATATAATGCAATCCCACATTAAACAAGATTAGTGATAAACACTACCTTTAATTAACTCTATATATATGTAGCTGATGTAACATGTCTCCTCAACATGTTCACTACAAAATTAATTGTGAGATAAACATAGATCTGACTGATTATTGTTAGAACCATACTCCCTACACAAAAAAATAAAACAGGAATCAGCGACGGGTAAATTCTGTAACTAAATAATAAAATTCATCTTTAATTTTGTTTAATAATAGACTAGCAACAAATTATCAAAATAAATTTATTAGTTACCAGCAATTTAATAATAGATTAACGACGAAATTCGTAATTAATTTCAGTTTTTATATGGTAAACTCAAACCTCCTCCTTTTAAGGGGTGTGGGAATTGAGCAACGAACTCGAGACCTCTGAATAAAGATAGAAGTATACTTACCACTTCATCACAAAATGATACTGCTAGACCGGAAAAATACTTTATATATATATATATAAGTCATGTATTAAACTATTCATTGATTTTGTTTGTAAAAACAACAGATAAGCTTTCCTTTTCTTCTAGGACCAATTAGTCAAGATTGATATTTGCCTATGGGTTCACCTTATTTCTTTTGTGTTATTTTTTTTCCCCAAAATAAAAGAATAAGGAGAATATATTTTAGTTGATTTGTCTCTAGAAGTCAACGTCAATAATTAAAATGTTTTTGCTTTGGTAAAACAATAATTAAATTGTTACTACTGCTTGTAACTTACTCCATTCATAAATTTAATTTATTTATCTGATTTTAACTTGATAAAGAGTTTAAGGAAGTAATTTTTTTTTAAAATTAATTAAAGATATGTTGAATATCATGTACCAAAATGTCTTTTAATTTTATGATCTTAACAAGCCATGTGAAAAGTTAGAATTAAAGATTTGCCAAGAAAAGGAAAAACTAATCTTTTTGAAACCAATTTAAAAAGAAATTAAAACAAATAAATTGAAATAAAAAAATGCTAGTAATTTTAGGTACCCAATAAGGAATATGAGAAGTCATAAATCTGAAAATTGAATAAATTATTTTGATAAATAATCTTACATCAATATGCTAAGATTTTCTTATGTATTCCCAACAGTTATTTAATAGTCCAACTATTTAATTTTAATTTTTTTGGACCAAATGAATTAATGGTTAATTAAATGAATATTTTCCTCAAAATTCTTTCCAAAAAAACAGTGTCAGAACCTGAGAAAGTAATAAATGCCAGAAATATATGGCCAAAATAATCCTATAGTAGTTCATAAAAATTAAAATAAAAGTAGAGGAGATACAACCAATTACCTCCGATTACAAATCCAAATTTAATCGAATTTTAATATTAATATCAAACACTGAGTGAGAAATAAAAAAAATAAAACACTGAGTGAAAAATAAAAAACAATAAAATCTCTTTTGTGCATACAATTCTGAAATACTTTCACAAACACTAACTGCCATGAGACAGATGAATATTTAAAATTTAAAAAATACTTTTAGGTAAAGTTAGTCAAAAATTACTATTTAGTACGATATCGTCCTTTTTGAGTCAAGCTCGATCATATTTGAGAAGCCTTAGCTCTTTAAGAATATCTTTACATTATGTATTTAATTATTTTCGTTTTAGTTATCAATATGAAATTTTATTTGCACATATAATAATCTTTTACTCGACTTAAATTTCACATATAGCTCACTCATCAATCCATCATCTCATTAACTTATTTGGAGTTTTACTGCATGTATCACTACATATTATTTGAGTATTTATAATGGCCTACCAAACCTCATATACTATGTTTTTATTGTGTGTGTGTCTCCAAGCTCTAAAAAGACAGTAAATTAATTAAGCGTAACATCCAACTCATAGGCTTTATTAATACTTAATAGTTGTTGGAATAAATCAATCCAAAAATACTTTTAATATGGTGTACTAAAGAATAGAAGGTTGCAAGTAAGAAGGTAGAAAAAAATAAAAAGAATAATCCACTGCATAAGAACAAACTGAAATTAGATCTTGAAAAAACTTTTTCAAAAAGGCACACACCAATTTAAAAAGATCCCTAACTATATACCTTTATATATATATAACTTCTTTCTTTTTTCAATTATCAATATAAAACTTTATTCGTTCACATTTCAGAAGCAAAGTACAATTAGGTAAGCTTTTTTCATCAATTTATTTTTATTTTTATATATATATATATAATTTTATTTTTTAAAAATTTTTGAACAGCATATATGTAGTTAAATATAGTTTCAATCTTATATAGTGGGTATAGTTAGGACCACCCACCAACCAAATATCCTATTTAGGCTTATTGTGAAAAAAGGGATAAAACCTCCAAAAGTTAACTGAGTGGTAGTCATTTTCTTGATATCTATATATTTCTAAAGTCATCAATTCATATATATCTTTCAAGATAAGGAGGGATCTGTAGCTAGCTAGGATTAATTATAAGTTATGGATATTTGAAAAAGGGCATTGTATTGACCTTTTTTTACATACCCAAAAAACAATTTCTTGTAGTCTATTGTGACATTGACACTACAAAAAATATATGCAAAACTAAGTCCAAAAATAATTGAAAGGTAAAAAACAAAAAAAAGTGTTTATCTCTCATTAGGGGTATTGTGTGTTTGGATAAAATTCAGTAATGTTATTTTATTTTACTTTTAATGATATGATTCGTGAGAATTTATTTTATTATAAATTTTTACCTTTTATAGAAAGAGAAATATGAGAGGACATGTAGAACTTTATCACCGTAGGTGAATCTATGATTTTAATTTGATAGGTCCAACATATTTTACGTTCTTAGTTCTTACTACTAAACATATTAGGTTTTTAAAATTATGAATTCAAAATTTAATTTCTGTTAAAATTTTGTGATATTTCGAGTAAAAGATATTGGGCGATTCAGATGAATTCAGTGTTGATACTCTACATCTGCCGCGACATGTGTTTTACCACCACTCATCTAATTATTGGTAGTACAGACAATTGTGGTATGTTGCATATATTTACATTATGTGTCAAAATTCTATCTTTCATCTTTTGAATTTCATATCAAATCAAATATCGTCAAATAAAATGAGATGACGGGAGTATTAGGTTAGGTTAGAAAAGAAACAAAACAGAATGGGGTTGGAAAGAGAGAGGGATGTGACTTAGCAAGGGCACAACTAGGGTTTGGGATGTTTCCTTCTCTTAGAGATGTGACCTGTCTCTAAGTCATCACCATGCCCTAAAAAAGCTAAGAGTGAGTGATATTGATTTTTTTCCGTGTCCGTAGTCCGCATTGGAACTCCGATTAAATTCGTATCACATACTATAGGGTTTATTTAGGGGTGACGCACCCAACATGATTTTCTCTATACTCAGTGCTCGAACTCGAGACCTCTAATTAAAGGTGGAGCAGTCCCACCATTGCACCACAACTCATGTTGGTGAGTGATGTTGATTGTTGATTTTAATTCATATTCATTTTTTTCCTTCTTCTAGGGGCAAATTTTGACATAACATGTTAAGCAAACTTTCTAGTCCTCTATAATTTTGTTTGCCCAAATGTTCAATTTCTTTTTAAACTAGGGAACATAATCATCACTACAATACAACATTTAATTACAATAGTTTTTACTTAGTCATATACATAGTGAAGGTTGCATATGTTATTGCTACAATTTCTATGTTTTCAACCTTAATGTTTGCAAGTATCTCCCAAAATTAATCATAAAATACAATTACTCCCTTTGTCTCATTTTAGCATCTTATTTTATTCTTATTAACGTGATATATCGCGATCGATCTATTTGATATTAAATTCATTTTTATATGAGGAGAGAGAAAAATAAAAAAATATGTGTAATTTTCACCACTATCTTTTTAAAAGAGTGATTTGATACTTTGAATATATTTGACTTGCATTACAAAAGTTTTTTATTTTAAAAAATTATATATGAACTTCATTTCTAAGTCAAACATTCACATAAAATGGGTCATAGGAGTACTAAGAATTATTTGCTTGTCCAGTTGTATTCCCGACAAAAGGATCTAAAAGATAAGATGTAATTAAAGAGTCTTATAGAAGAAAAATCCAATTTCATTCATGCATGTATAATTAAAACTTAGTGTACATGGACCAACATGAGTTGCGATGGTCGGGGGATGATTATGATCCCTTCATTCTTAATTAATCGTTGTTTTGTTGGTCGGTCAAGAAAAAAACAAATGGTATTTGGAGGAAAGACATGATTTTCGTCTTGATAAAGTATGAAATAGGATTATTTTTAATTATCAGAAGTCTCAATTTAAGCCTTGAGAATAAAAAAAGTTCTATTGAAAACGTTACTCTTATACGCGAATTTGAATTAGTCAAAGTCATGGTGTATATGGTGTGATAACTACTTTGATTTGATTATTTTTTTAGTTTAAAGTGTCTTGTTTTAGTCAGGATCAACCAATAAAGTTGGATGAGAAGGTGATTGGCTTAGTTCAATGCTAATAAGAGTCACCATTGACATGATGGTTTTGCTTAATTGATGTAATATTGAAGTTATTAATATGTATTCATCATTATTAGTTCACTTAATTAAATATACATTAGTATTCATTCCGTTCCAAAATATATGTCACTTTAATAAAAAATATATTTATTAAGAAATCAATAAATTCAATATGTATTTTACTTAACTATTCTTATTTAATAAGTATTTATTGAAAATAGAACACTGTTAAAACGATGCAGTATAAGCGTATAGTTAAAAAAACATACAATTTTTTGTATTGAATTTTTATAAAATTATACTTATTTTCGGATTCTTTTTGGCTAAAATAATACTTATTTTGAGACAAGAGAGGATGAATTAATCTTAAGTAGATATTTCCTTACTATATATTTTTATGTAAATGAAAAAGGAGATTTGATCAAACAAAGAAAAGTGGTCTTCAAAAGTGAGTTCAATGACCTATAGTAATGGTCACATAACATTCATCATGATGTAAAGAATTAGAGCATGACATAGGAAAGGAAAAAGGAGGGTCATTTGTACTTTTGCCCAACATTGTGCTGATATTTAATTTTTGCCTTTTAAGATAAATAAATTTTTGTGGAGTATAAATTTTTTATTTTATATTATAATATTTTATATATTATGTCTTGCACTGTTAAAAAATGTATATCTCGCTGAGGATAAAATCAATTGCTAAGAGCAGAAATTAAAGATCAATCTAATTGAAGAGTAAATCAGGCAATCACATAAAAAAGAGTAGGCAAAGAACGAGATATATTTTCTTGTTTTCCGCTCGATGTTTGATATCTATATTAAATTTGATTAAATTCAAATTTGCACATTGCACGACCAAGGCGGCGGTTCTCAATGAGATTTTTTTTTTTGAATTTTCAGAGAACACATTATTGAAGGGTAAGATTATTTTAGTTTAAACTATTTGAGAAAGCATATTTTTTATCAATATGATTATATCTCAATACCTTTTTTTAAATTCTTCTTCTTCTTCTTTTTTAAGCCCATAACATTAAGCAACAAGCTTTGTGGGAATTTTTATAAATAATAATTCAAAAATAACTTGTCTCTAACAAAATTATTCTTTTCAAAACCTTGTAAAACTAATAACTCTTACACTCAACTTAAAGCAGAAAAAATTGCCTAAAGTTAAATTATTTACAATAATTGATAGTTATTCTGAAAATTGATTTATCTAAAATGGATGCTAGCTTGAAAATCATCGCAGATCAAAATAACACTGTCGGTTGAGGACTCATGATGTGATTCTAGATGTACCAACAATAAATTAATTCACAATCAAATAAGCAAGATAAGATGATAATAATAATGACGTGATAATGACATAAAAATGAGGGAGAATAGACTCTAGAAAAAGAAGGGATAATGTAATAATAAAAATGATTAATCATTAGATTCAATCCAAGAGAAAAGAAAAACAAATTCATACATGAAAATTCTTACATTATCCACAAGAGGTCCATTGAAGAGATACAAGGAAATACTCGATAAATTCACATAAAGAGTATTTCTTTATATATCTTCAAACTTAGTTAATCGTAAAATGAAGATCGACTATATATATTAGTTTTGCACCAATAGCTATTACAAGAATGATCAAATTATTAAAATAGTCACTTGAGCATTAGAGGCCTTGAAGTCTTCCTTTCATGCTTCCTTTAAGTCCTCCGAAGTCTTAACTTATTATATATGGTCGAAATAATGACCATCAGTTTTCTCATTAATTCATTTGAGCATGTTGTTCTGAATTTTAAAAGCTCTTTTAATGAATTTTTCATTACACTTTAAATTTTTCGAAGGTGATTAAAAACTTTCATATTCAAGATATCCTGCACCCTCATTAATGAAATGAATTTTGCTACCTCAATTTTATTCCATATTCATTGCAATTATATTTGGGTGTTTTGTTTGCGTTATACGAGGTGAATTTTTTTATAGGGGGAGTTTTGCTTCTCTTGATAAAATATATGACTGGTTTGAAGAATATCTCAAAATTCAAGCAATTATGGATAATATAAATAGTAAATACGTTCCTCTTCACCTATCTAGAAGCACGATGCTTGCATTGCTTTCGTTCATTTTTATTTTCACTGTTTAGTCTGCTTTCATTTTATAATCACAACTATATACTTCAAAAATCACGTTTATTCTTTTTCCTCTGCTTACTAAGATATTTAGTTCGCCATATTTTCTCCCATAAATTCAATAACATTTCGAAAGGTTAGTTATCAAAAAATTTCATGCGATTATTTCTAGTATGAAATGAGTCAATCGTCCACTTTGATATCTTGTTAAACAAAACTAGTGATATATATTGTGATTCTCAATTGATTATGGCTAGACTCACACGTTAGCTTATGAAGATTATGGCTTTCTCACTTGTTTACTTTGAAATGGCATGATACTTAACACATATAATTGAAGTCTGTAATGTTTAATGATCGATCATCTAGTAAGAAGCGTTTCTATTTTGTAAATGAACAATTTGAAGACTGATACATCTTGTACTGAAAATTTCAATCCCTCCCCTCCCCCCCCAAACTCTGATCACATGACACAATATAAGTCAAAAGCTCATGTTTAAAAAAAAGCCTTAACTATAACTAATCACATAATATATTGCAATTTTATATTAACAGTTAAGTCTGTTCTAATCAGTTTCAAATTTGTTAAATAACTTCTACTACTTTATTTTTCACTAAAAAGATCTTCCAAAAATTATGAATATTTCAATTAACAATGTGAAAAGAAATTAAATAGGGGTTGGCTTTTATTCATTATTCAAGGAATGTACAGCATATACAATCATGCACCTATGGGATGGTGTGTGTATGTGTGTGATCGAGAGAAAGAAATTAAAGAGAGATTTTTTTTTGCAAGATCAATTATAAAGATATAAAATAGTACTTGATTGAAAATTTATTTTAAATAAAATAAATCCGTGCAATGCAAGAATAATTCATTCATGTGTAATAAGAGAAGAAGGGCGGCAGCTTCCTAGAAGAATATCACCTTGCCCCCCACCCACTCCCACCCACCCAGCCACACACCAAAAAAAAAAGATAGAGAACTAAAATTCACATAATAATATTAAATAATTACATTACTGTAACAACAATAACATTGAAATATTCAATGTAGTCCTACTAAGTGATATTTGAAAAGGATAGGATAGAGTGTATCAAAATTTTATCACTATCTCAAAAGTAGAGAGGTTGTTCCCAATATACTCTTAGCACAAGGAAAAATAGTTCAAAGAAATTTTAAAAAAAATCATTAATGAAAGTAAAAGAAACAAAAAATAGTAACAGAACATAAACTACAACAAAATAATACAATAATTGAGGTACAAGGAATCAACCAATAGTAACATAAATCGAAGGATAAAGAACTAAATGAATAGTACTACCACTACTAATATAAACGGATAGCCAGACAAGAATTGTTATCTACTAACCTTTTATCCTAACTCGTGTCTTCCATACCCTCAGCTTTAAGGGTTATATCCTCGGTAAGTTGAAATTGCATCATGTCTCATCTAATCACCTAATTTCTTCGGTCTTCGGTCTACCTCTACCTCTCCAGAAACTATTCATAGCCAACCTCTCACACCTCCGCACTAAGACATCTATGCATCTCCTCTTCACATGCCCCAACCATTTCAAGCTTACTTCTTGCATCTTTTCCTTTGCTGAAGTCACTCCCACCTTAATTATTCGGAATATCCTCATTTTTAATCACATATCTCTCGTTTTATGCCAACACATTCCTCGTAACATCCCTATTTTCACAACTTTTATCTTCTGAACATGAGGATTTTAGATTAACCAACATTTCGCTCAGTATAACATAGTTGATTTAACCACCACTCGGAATTTATATTTAATTTTTTGTGTGGCACCTTTTAATTATCACATAAGACTCTGGATGCAAGCCTCTACTTCATTAACTCTGTAGTAATATGGTGAGTGACATCCTTGTCGATCTCCCCATTTTCTTGTATAATCGATCCAAGGTGTTTGAAACTTATTTTGGATGACCTATGTATCCAGCCTTACTTCCACATCAGACTCATGAATTACGTCATTAAATTTGCAGTCCAAATATTTTATCTAGGCTCTGCTCAACTTAAATCCTTTAGACTCTAGAAACTGTATCCACCCTCCAAAATTAGTGTTAACTACATCATATTGAGTCTTGCCAATTAGAACTATGTCATCCGCAAATAGCATACAACATGACACCATACTTTGAATTTGTCATGTAAATGTTTACATCACCATGACAAATAAAAATAGGCTAAGATTTGATCCCTAGTGCAACTTCAATCAAAATTGTGAAGTACTACTTCAAGTCTCCTACCACAGTCCTTATCCGCATATTAATTAGTTTAGTAAAATTTATCTCTAATAAAAGTTCTCTTATAAGTCATGTCATCAAATTAATATGAGTCAAGCAATATGAAACAAACAGAGTATTTTATGTTTTCTAATTGTTCTTAATATACAAAAAAAAGAAGTAAAAACAACACTTATTTTGAAACACTGGGAAGTAATAACATTTTTGGGGAAATTGATGGTACAACAAGTTGTAGTACACTGTTTCCTCCAACAACTAACCGACCCCATTAATGGTGATGATCTAGAGAGAGAGAAAGAGGTGGTGGACAGAATGCCACATCTGTCTCTAAGGTAGGGAAAATCTTTTGTTTTAATTTAATGTTCATTTTTGGAGTTGACATTTTTTTCCCTATATATCAAATATCTAATATTTTCACCTCTCTGATAATGTCTCTCTAGTGTCTAGAGAGTAACGTGCACTTTGTTTCTGAATTTTTTTTTTGAAAAAAATTGAGTGGAAAACAAAATGTCAGGCAATGATTCTTTCTGTTTTTCTTTTTTCTTTTTTTGGGGGTTAAATTGGAATAAAGGATAGGTGAATGACAGAATTAATCATTGTAAATGTGTCATATAATATATAGTTGTGGTTCATATTTTCATTTACTACATTATGATGTGTAAATAAGTAAACCAGGTAATAGTTTTTCTCTTATGAAGTATTCGATATTTATTTTGGAACTTGACTAAGTTGAATTTGTGTTGAGAAAATTCATTTTGAAGAATATAGTACTTTCAATAAAAAAGACGATTCTATTTCCAGAGTTCTAATATGATAGTTTGATTAAGGAAGGAAATTTATCACTCTACCGTAACCTTCAGTGATAACACGACAATCAAGTGTGAAAGTGACTCTACATAATTCATTGTGTTATGTGTAACTACCTTGCCTTTCATTTTTAGATCAATTTGCGTTCCAAATGAAGATTCAAGTATGTTTACCATGTTGATTATACTATTTATGACTTGTGTTACAACTATGAGTATAGTATCGTGCTTATGAGTTATGAGTACAAAATCAAATCCCTCACAAGCGCGGAGAACATGTATATTTATAGTCTACACTCTAAATAATATTTTTGCATATTTCAAGCCTCTCATAATGATTACTATCTTCATATTAGCCATTACGTACGTTGTTTATTTACTCATGAAGTGAATTTCGAATTCTTCGAGAACGATTATATATTCTCAAGTTTTATTATCCGGATGTTATCTAATGCCATGCTCGAATCAAACTCTTATTTTCACCCATACCAATACAAAATAAGTCAATTTTCACTTGAATTAATTGAACAATCATTATACTTATTGAAAAATAAATACAATCTATTTCACAATATAGCTTGGTGACTATATTATATATATCAAGAAGTTATTAATTATGGCCCTTTATAGGACCACTATTCAATTATCAATCCCATTTGTTATTGAATAATTAGTACTCCTACTTTTCCCCTAAATATAACATCATTTATTTATATAATAAAATAAAATGAAAACCTTTTTTGAAAAAATAATTAGGCTTTCCCTAGCCATCAATCATTCATAATTATTAATGTTCAATATAAGGGTATAATTGAGAAGAAAATTAAAACTTATCTAAATTTGAGTACATTATTAATGATTACAATGCCAAATTTTAAAAAAATAAAATTAAGAAAACGAACACACATGAAAACACATGGATAGAGTCATTGCAAAGTGACAATACATAATAAGTCTAGTTTTACATGAATTTATGAAACTATCAAATATATTTGATATAGAAAATACATTACATAATAATTAATCTTTGCAATATTATTATTTTTGTTATATAGAGAAAGATGATTGATCATAGCTCTTTATTGGACCACTATTCAATTTCCCATTTGTTACCTTAATCATGGCATTCCCCATCCGAGTCTTTTTTTTCCCTACCCAAAATTTTTAAAAATAAAATAAAAAACACCATCCACTTGAAATAACATAAGCCCGAACCCCACCCTAAAAAAATAAATATGATATAGACAAATCATTAGGGTATCATAATATAAAAATTTTACATATCCCCCACAAAACCAATTTTTTTTTAAAAAGATTAAATTATTTTAGTAACATGCTTTTTGATCCCTAGGTGATCAGCATACCATGTATCGCCACGTGTCGTATAGTGATTTATCAGAAGTTGATAGCTAAAATGAAACCATTGGGTATATATGCACATGAAGCCATATAGTTTGTTCCCCCTTAAACTTTTGTTACTATTACTTATATTATTATTACATTTTCTCTCTCAATATTTTCCCCTCTCTCTCTCTCTCTCTTTCATATTTGCATAGTACTACTACATATTGTTGAAAAAGAAGAAAATTATTGAAGAAAAAATAGTTTGATTTTTGATGGATTTGAAAGAAACTGAGTTGTGTTTGGGACTACCTGGTGGTGGTGGTGGCGGAGGAGGAGGTGAATTAATTCGCGATAATAATAATAATAAGATTAATGGGAAAAGAGGGTTTTCTGAGACTGTTGATTTGAAGCTCAATTTTCATCAAGCTAATGATGATATTTCTTGTGCTATGGAGAATAATAAGATGAAGAATACTACTACTACTAAAGAAGTTGTTTGTAACAAGGATCCAATCAAGCCACCTGCCAAGTAAGTCTCTTTCTCTATATCTCTTTGATAATCGAGAAATCTTTGACGCACAGTTCAAAATTCATGAATAATTGACATGTTTCTTTACTTTTCTATGCTTAAATAATACCAAGCTCTTTTCTTTCATCTTTTTGGTTTCTTTCAGCAATAATAATAACATATTTAGTGTGTTAATTTCACATGAGTGGGGGTCTGGAGAGAGTGAGGCATACGTAGTCTTATAAGCACTACCTAATAAAGATAGAGAGCTTGTTTTCGGTTTCCTTCAAAAACAATTGATATTTAGTTGTTTCAAGAATATTGAGGGATATCCAAAAAGACATTTTGGTGTCGCTCTTTAATTTTCACTTTTTGTCATTTGGACCTTTCAAAATTATTGTTTTGCTCGTGTCAGATGCTAAAAAATGCATAATTTTTGAAGAATCCAATATGCACCCGTCCGAGTAATATAGATTGTCGGTACTAACAATTACTCAACTATAGGTCTTTAGCTCCAGTATTATGATAATATTGTCATAATTAACCTTGACTAGAGAGAATTTAATATACTCAATAGAAATATACTAAAGATTTAGTGCTTTTTTTCTTCCATATTTTATGGTGTCTATTATCTATATATAGAAAATTAAATACTTCTTTCTCAAAGATAAAAGAAAATTGTTTGACCTTTATGACTGTATACAGTAGTGTTTATTTTTGTCATGTTACTATGACTAATCCTTGACTAAAACCAAATCATAAGTTAATATAATAAATTAAATATTTTTAAAAAGATTATTATATATACAGTAGCGGAACCACGTTATGCTAAGGAGTGTCAAATGTTACTGTTTAGCTATGTCAAGATTAGTTTATGTGTATATATATACACCACATGTAATTGACTCCCCTTATTTTCTACGTGTGCATCTACTTTTTTATATTGTGACACCTCTTAGTAAAATTTCTGACTCGTTTTCTTTTTTTGGTAGGGCACAAGTTGTGGGTTGGCCACCAGTGAGATCATTTAGGAAGAATGTTATGGCTCAAAAGAGCAACACTGAAGAAACTGAGAAGACTACTGCTGCATTTGTCAAAGTTTGCATGGATGGTGCACCTTACCTACGTAAGGTTGATTTGAAAATGTACAAAAGTTACCAAGAACTTTCTGATGCTTTGGCTAAGATGTTTAGCTCCTTTACTAATGGTAAGGTCTATATATATACGCTGACAGTATAAAAAATATTTTGTCTTGTATTTGAATCGATTTTATCGATGGATCGATAGCGGAGGTAGTCACTAGTCATGTTTATCGAAAGAAAGTCAGTTGACACCCTCTTTGTCAAAAAACTAATTATATTGTGCATGTTGGCTTATTCATATATATAGTTGTTTTTCTATATTTTGATTTTAAAATATATTTTTTTAGTAATAATTCTGATTTCGTCATTAATAAAATAAGATTATTGTAAATGGTTTAAATAAGGTTGGTTTCTCAGATGGTCATGTAACTAATAGTTGTTAGTTGAGTGACTATATGAGAAATTAACTCTTTATTATAGGTAATATATTGTTAGTGTTGAGAAGTTATATATACTCTTTAAAAAATAATCAACCTTGAAATTATTAGGTGAAAACAGCTTTATTCTACGTGTATATAGATATAGAAAATTAGATATTAAGATTTTCAAGATATAGCTAATGTTACTATTTTTTATTTTTTATGATTAGGGATTAAAATAGGGAAGAACAGGCAGATTATATTCTTTTGTGGATGTCCACTTGCTAGACCTCTATAAGTTTAATTAATATTTTTTTAATGAGAATAAAATCTTGTAAACATGACAAGAAGAAACAGTTAATATCTTAGAACCATGTTCATAAGTGGTTGATACAGCCTAGCTCTTTTTGATTTACATATTGTAATAAATGTTAGTGTGCGATTATTCTATAAAAATATTATTTATTAAAATTAATTAATTAATTTCCACTTGTATTTAATTATAATTTATACAGGAAATTATGGGTCCCAAGGAATGATAGATTTTATGAATGAGAGCAAATTGATGGATCTCCTCAATAGTTCTGAATATGTACCAACCTATGAAGATAAAGATGGAGATTGGATGCTTGTTGGAGATGTACCTTGGGAGTAAGTTTTATAATCATCATTCAATTAAAAAAAATTAAGTTTTAATTTGTTTGGCTTGACGGAAGTTATTTTACGTAAATATATTTTTGGTGTTTGAGTGATGAATGAAAAAACGTCAATAAGGTTAACAATAATGTTAGCGAATTGAAGAGTGTTTTGATTATTTTTTGAGTACTAGAAAGGAAAATAATAATGTTTAAGTCTTGGTCAAGTTATAATGTAAAATTAAAAATTAACATAGGAGGAAAATCATTATAATTTCCTCATGTAATTTTCTAGTAATTAAACACTAGAAAATAACTTCTTCATAAAAATATTTTTTGAAAGAAATTTTTATCGTACTAAACACATTAGATTAACTTTTTTATATTTTGAATCTCTTTCAGGATGTTTGTTGATTCATGCAAGCGTTTACGCATAATGAAAGGATCAGAAGCTATTGGACTTGGTAATTTTTCCCCTTTTAAATTTTTATTTATTTTGAGTTTCAAACAAGTCAATAATTTTAATTTCTTCATTATAACTAATTTTTTTTCTTTTAATTTCAGCACCAAGAGCTATGGAGAAATGCAAGAGCAGGATCTAAGCCAATTGATGATGTGCAAAAACTCCATAGATAATGCTTGAAGTTGAAGGTTTTGTGAGATTAATATATTGTTGTTTTCATGTGCTTGTATTTTAATTTTAATTAGTATATAGTTATTAATTAAAGAAGTGATCTTTAATTTGGACAATATTTGTAATGAACATGATGCAATAAACTTAAAACCCTCTATTGTGTCTGGCTTGCTTATTACTTAATTAATGGTTTGATTAAATAATTATCCCTTCTTTGTTGTTGTTATTCTTTTTTTTCAATTAACAAGATTCTATGTATCTTGTATTTCAATTTTTAAAATTTGTTTATTGATCCATTTGTATGTTTTATGAATATTTATGTCATTGAATTATTATTTATGACAAAGTCTATGTCCCCTAAGGGAACAAAGCCATGTGCATTGTTTATAGGTTCTTTTGCATTCATAGCCCCAATAATATATTTGTTTTTATTTTTGGTCATTTAGTACATTGCCATAATAATCAAATAATTTGTGTCTGTCTGTGATTGAATGAATGACCCTTTAAAGGGCTGGAATTGTATAATTGTTTGCTGTATGGTGTACTACTTTAATATTCATGGGATCATTACATTATTGATCATATCTTATAATAGTACTCTACTAATAACCAAACAATTATGAAGATGTTTTCTGCTTAAAGAATTTTGACCATCAAACGATAAGGATTGTGGTGGAGTGGTAAGTATTTCTTTATTCTTAATCAGAGGTCTCGGGTTCGAGTCTTCCATAGGTACGGGGAGTCGTCTTTGTTAAGGAGCACTTTACCCTCCAATCTGAAATTTCTTGGCGTGAATTTAAATTTAGTTAGGATCCAATGTATGAATATCGGATACCGAGTAAAATTGACCATGAAAATTCAATGGAAAATTTCGAGCGCTCTCTATATATACACACACTAATAATACCATCATGTTTTGTTTTTTTTTACATTAGCAATATTACAATTTAATTTGTTATAATATGTTAGTCTTTTTGTCTCAATTTATGTGTCATAATTTAGATTTTGAAAGTAAATTTAATGTGTCTCACAACTGAGAAAAATTAGGAGGGTCATTTTGGTTTTGGGTTCTATGCGTTCTCCACTTTCAGATCGCACAAAGAGAACATGTTTTTTCCTTTAACTTTCTCTCTCATTCGCGGAGCGAAGAAAGCGGGCTTTGCCCCAATTATTGCTATTCTTAGGAAACCAAACGAGCTACCTAAGAAAAGGAATGCAGTTTCTCCCTTGGTGTTTGGAGAGGAGAAAAATAGTTTAATTTTTACAGTGAATTTGGACATGGAATGTTTAAGTTTTTTGGTTACATATTTAAAAACTACATAAAAAGACTATAAATCATAATAATTGATATATAATTTAAGATATTTAAAATATATATAAAAAATATTATAATTAAAAAAAACTTATTTGAATATCGAAATTCAAAAATATCATATAAATTTATTGGAATGAAAGGAGTATTATTTATTGGGATATATATATAAGACATTGAAACACACTAAAAGCTATGGTAAAATTGTCGAGTACACAATTAGTTAAATGATATTCCTATGACTCTACTGAACTTATTTTTATTATATTATTTACTCCATTCTCTAATTACTTAGTAAATAAAATAAGTTATAACACAATAAATGCAAACACACATTTATTAAAAAAAAAGATTTTTTAAAATATTTTTATTCATTAGATTTTTTCAGCCTTAAACAATCGAATCCTTATCCTCCTTTCATCGTTACCATTTCAAGAAATTAAAGCAGGCATAGAAAAGTTAAAAGAATTTAATGATTTGTCTCTTCATCTCTCTACATAGTTGACCCCCCACCCCACCCCACCCCTCTTTATCACGATAATAAAAATAATTTTTAACGACAATAAATATATACATTAACAAAAAGAGTTAAAGTTTTTATCGTCATTAAAAAGTGTTAATTACTCTAAAAAGATATATCTGCAATAGTTAAATTATTATTATTAATTAATTATCGCTAAAAATCATTCTCGTATTGTGTAGTATATACCTCTATGTTATATTCATCACATTCTGATCTTAGTGTAAAAATGTAATACAATATGTGTCCTTGGATCAGACAATGGTAAAGAGCTATGTGCCTGGTACTATATACAATACTATTTAAATATATAATGGGGTCACAAATATTAATTATTTTGACAAATTAAATTTATTAATTACGATGAATTTATTTTAAAATATTTAACGTTTTGTTTCAGTTTCAACCTGATAATTCTGATAAATAAAGTGTTAATTAAGTGATATATTTAAGAGAGAAATAAAGTGTATTTTGCATAAAACATTATCATATGAGATTATGTCTTTACAAAAATCGTAAAATTTAGAGATAATTAATACTTCCTTTGTTTTAGACTTTAATTTATTAGAAAAATATAATTATTAAAAATTCATTTAGTGAGATAAACTCCTGATGAATATTTTTTTATAGAGGAATGTCAAATCAATATAAACCAAAAAAAAATAAAACTGAGGAAAGTACTTTAAAACTGTTATATTAGTTCAATTTTCATAGTATTTGGAGCTTTCCATTTTAAGAAATTTACAGAGAAAAAATCAGTGACATTTCACTGTTAATTCCTTACCAAAAGTAATGTTAGTCAAAGGAAATTGAAGAATCTTCCAGAAATTAATTACTCTAACAGCAACTATTTAGAAGTGTTCAAGAATTTATTGCACTGTCTCCTCTTCTCTCCTTAACTTTTTATTCGAAGTATTTGATATTTATATTGAAATTGAATTGAATTTAAATTTGTGCATTGAACGTTTGATATTTTTGAATACAATGTTTCTAACTAAAAAATTCATTTTAAAGACTCGATCACATTGGAGGCTAGGGGCGGAGCCATCTAGCGGTCAGGGGTTCATTCGTACCTCCTTCGACGAAAAATTATAATACTATTTATATCAATTAAAATTACTTTATATATATATATATTGAATCTCCTTCGACTAATTTATTTATCGACTTCTTTATATTTTGAACTCCCTTAATGAAAATCTTGACTCTGCTTTTGTTGGAGACCTTATGGAGATATATTATAAGTATATATTTTTTTTCTTGGATCATACAATGGGGAGAGTTATTGTGTTTGGTGCTAAATAAAAAAAAGATTTTTTGTAGACAAGTTGAGAAAATTATGGGAGAGAAGCAACCTTGGATCTCTTACACATGCACATCCTTATTATCAGGAGAAAGTGGACAATTTTTTTTAATTTCATAAGTATATTAAATTTCATTTTTTGGAGAACAAAAATAGAAAATATTTTTCTTCCTAGACAAAAACAAAAAAAACACACTTAGAAGTTAGAAGATTACCTTTTACTTTTGTTAAAGAAGGAATGGGTCAAAACCATTTTTTTGCCCCCTCATTTGTGGTATATAAAGTACAAACAATTTATGTTCAATTTCTCTTATCTTGTATTAATTTTGTCCAAGAAAAGGGAGCCAGAAAGGTCATCCATCAATAGATAGTGTTAAAAGGTAGAATTTTTGCTAGACGAATTCAACATTATATATACATAATTTTTTTTTGACTTTATAAGTGTAATTTTTTTTTGGCTAATAGGTTCAGGTGGTTTGGAGGGTGGTTATCCACACGGATCACCCGGGATCGATCTCCCCTCAATGCCTTCTGAGTCGAGCTTGTCACATGATTTGCCTAATGAGGTTTACATTCTGGTTTGCAGACTTTTACACAATGATGATTTACTCAGTACACACAAAGTACTCACCCAAAGGACAGAGATTATAGCGATTGCAGGTTATCTTGGAGTTCAGCCAAATATAATGGCACTTAGATTTTTAAATTTTTCAATTAATTTTTTCAATTTAAAATAGTTTTAACAAAAGGTTTTGATCAAATTGGTTTTAAATCCTACTAAGTACTCTCTCTTTCTTTATTCCTTTAATATATAAATAGTTTTTAGCTACTAAGTTTTAATAACTTCTCCCAAAGTTTTTTTTTTTTTTTTTTATAATTGTTTTAACTTTGTTTCACTTCTTCCTTACAGCTTAATTTTAAACAGTAATCTTCTCTAACCACACCCCGGATAACAATGTCCTAAGCAACACTGCTGGCTTCAACGGACATTCAACAATTCCTAGGAATTTACAGGCTAGTCCATTGACACTATTTAAAACTGTTTAGAGAACAGTTTACTCCAAAATTAAACAATTATCACAAAAGGACAAATATGAACAAAACATATTTACTTGATTCATAAATTTAAACATAATTATACATAATGGGAGATAAGTTACATAAACTTAATAAAGCACAAACTACTTACATATCTTAGGAGAAAGAGATTTCCCTTTCGGGAGTCCCGCTTGGAATAAACAAACACTTAAAAAATTTCTACAAACTTTCACTCAAAATAAAACACTTTTTTTTTTTTTTTATGAACTCTCAAACTATTTATGAACTCTCAAACTATTACAAAACACTCTTATTGTTCTTACTCTTTTTTCTCTTAAACTCTCTAACTTACTTCTTCTCTTCTTTGGAATGAAGTATATATATAGACAATTTTCGGACTTCAAACTCCGGATTTCAAATTGAAAAAAGAATTTGCCGGGTGCGCTATGGGCCCCATCGTCACATGCTTCCTTATCAATTTGTCCCTTAATGCTTGCTTTCCTCATTCCTTACGTATACTCTAGTATTACGTCATTGCTTACATATGTACACCTGTCTCTCCACCTCTGATTATGTGTCTAAATTATGTAATGCTTCTGTATCAAAACTCATTCCTGAGTCATCGTCTTCATTAGGATCTTGAGCAAATTGCTCCATTATTGGATTATATCCAGAGCTTTCTGATTCTGGTCTTGGATGTTCTATTACCATTTCTTTTATATTTTCTTTTAAAACCTTTTTTACAGCAATTTCAATCATATGTTCTATTTTTTTTTGTCTTGTTTTTCTTAATTTTATTCCTTTCTTTGGGAGAAGTTATTAAAACTTAGTAGCTAAAAGCTATTTATATATTAAAGGAATAAAGAAAGAGAGAGTACTTAGTAGGATTTAAAACCAATTTGATCAAAACCTTTTGTTAAAACTATTTTAAATTGAAAAAATTAATTGAAAAATTTAAAAATCTAAGTGCCATTATATTTGGTATCAGAGCTGTAAGATTCTTGTTGGACAAAATATTAAAAATTTATGAGACTTCATAGATACTATTCATAAATAAAATTGCATAATCTGTTAGCACATAGAGAAAAAGAACAAGTTAAAAAATTAGAAGTTTTAAGAAAAGAATTTTTAAAAATATCAGAAACTATAGATAATACTTTAGACAAAAATCATCCAGAATATAATTTAGTAAAAGAATTTGCTCATATAGAACTAAATAATATAAATTACGATATAAATATTAGAAAAAGATTAAGAAAACATCTTTTAAAAAGAGTTAGAAATTATCCACTAGGGTAAGTTTATGAGATTACATAGATATTATAAATATATTCGTATTCATTATATTTTAGCTAATACTCAACAAGAAGAAGTTAATAGATTAAAGAAAGTTAAAAAAGAATTTATAAAAATATATAAAGACATAGAAGAAAATATAGACCCGCTAGATCCAAGAAAAGATCAAATAAAATTTCATAGAGAT
Organism: Solanum appendiculatum; assembly: GCA_018342035.1. Lineage (NCBI taxonomy): Eukaryota > Viridiplantae > Streptophyta > Magnoliopsida > Solanales > Solanaceae > Solanum > Solanum appendiculatum. The sequence continues at coordinate 3,131,523 of JAGDQO010000427.1, forward strand.
TGGGAAATACATAATATAAAATACGATATAAGAACTAGGTTAAGAATTAAAAAACAATATATAAATAAAATAAAATATTTTCCTTTAGGATAATAATAAAGTCAGTATATATATGAAAAGACATCCTTTAACTAGACAAATATCTTTTAATTATTGGAATTTTCATATAGAATTACAACATATTAAAGAAGCAAGATTAAAAATTAAGAAATTAAAAGAATTAAAAAATATAGTTGAAGAATTATTAGTTCAAGATATACAAAAATAATTTAGAGAAAGAATTATTAATCACGATAACGTAGTAGAAAGAATAACTTCAAGACTAAATTGGGAAATATTAGCTTTAGAAAGAAATATAGAATATACTAAAATAAGAATTGAAGACCAAAAACAAAGACCTATTTGGATTCCTTTAGGATAAATGGTAAAATCTGAAAACAAACTTAAAAAGAAAAATAAGAGTTTAAAAGATAAAATTAATTTTTTATATCCAGAATACATAAAGTTAAATAAAAACAAAGAAGATATAGAAAGATTAGAGTATCTTATAAAAAGAATATCAAAATTAGAAGCAAAATACATAAAATATTTAAGAAAGAAACACAATTGCTAAATTAAGAGAATTAGAGTATTTAGATTTAAAAATAACACCAGAAAAGAAATACAGAAGACTAAAAGATGAATCTTTATTAAGGTGTAATTTTATTTCTGGAGAACATCAATTACATGGTTCAGACCAACAATTAAATAGTATTACAGATTTAATTATAAATTTAGGAGAGACAGTACAATTAGAACAAGATAAAATAATAAAAACTCTAGAAAATATAAAAGACCTGCAAATAAAACAAAATAAAATATTAGATAAAATAGACAAAAACTTAGAATATATAAAAGTACAACAGACAGATATAGATAAGAAAATAACAAAAAATCAAGAAATAAATCCTCAAGAAGATTTAATAGTTAATAATTATAATTTTAAAAAAGAATTTAAAGAGTTAAAAGGAGAACTAAGTATAGTAAAAAACATTGTACTTTCATGAACAATCCATTATATAAAGAAATTTTAAGAAAAGCAGCAGAAATATCACCTAGTCCAGAAGGATTATCAGATCATAAGCCTTTAGGTAAAGCAGACGATACATCAATAAAGCAAAATAATATAATAATTTTATTATTACTAGAATTAAATGAAAAATTAGATAAACTTATAAAGAATCAATCAACAGAACAAAAACAAGTCATAAAAGAAAATAATATAGACGAATTAATTGATCAGTTAAAAAGAATAGAAATAACTCCAAAAGAAGAAAGAAAAATACATATTAAAAAACAATGGAAATTTTTCCGTTTAAAAGAAGAACAACAGATAGACCCAGATCAAGTTTCTCCCAAGACAGTTTGAGAGGAGGAATTTTGACAAAAATTTAGACTCATCAAAAAATAAAGAAGGATCTTCTAGTCAACAATTAGAAGAGGTAATAGATGTAGATAGAGACATACAAATATTTCAACAAAATAGACTAAAATTATTAAATCCAAAAATTTATATATATATATATATATATATATATATGTTCTAAATAAATATTTTAGTTTTCAATTATTTCAAAAGCAAAAAAAAATCATAATATCACATAAGATATCTTAATCAGGAGTGTGAATTTGTTTGACTTGGTAATGTATGTGGTGGATAATGACATTTATCACTAGCTTTACAGAAGAATAATACATATACCTTTAAAATCAAGGGACTAAAAGTGCAATTTTCCTTTAAGTTTTGATTAGCTTATGGACTTCGTTTGTTTGTTTCAACCTTCAAGCCCAAGTTAATAGTGGATATTGTTTGGGTCGGATCCATCATTCTTTAGAAAGATGGACTTGGGCTTTGGTGGTGAGCTTAATCAAGTGAATTAAGCTCGATTTTGATGTCGTCATTTAACTTGTATCCTCTCTTTGAAATGTTTGCATTATATCCCACTTCAGACAACTTCCATCATATATAGCTAGAGTTTTAGCAAAAATTGACTGAAGTTCAATCGTTCATTCATGAACTTTAGGTAGAAATACATAAATGTCACTCATGGAACTTCAAACATTTTGTTTGAAATTTGATTTTGTCAACCCTAACTTCCGACACACCCAAAAATCTGAAGTGGATATATATGATTTTTTAAATAAAAAAGTAAATATATGTGACAATGTCAAAACAGGCTACTCGAGAAATTTCTTCAAGCTTATCGTTACAAATTGAGACCACTATTTGGTAGGGGTAAAACTAGATACTATTGTCAAATCTACTAGTGAAATTATATTAGGTATGCTATTTTATTATTGTTGTAAATTTTAAATAACGTTAAGCACACATGCTATATACCTAAGTTGGTGATTGTATTCCTTATAATTTGAAACAAAACACTTATAACTAATAATACTGATATTGACTTTGTTAAGAGTAATGATTTTTTCATTTTATTTGAATATCAAAATTTAAACGTATATGATCTTAATGAATTGTCATAGGTAACCAATCGAAACTACAACAAATGTGAACATACATAGAATAATTGAATTCTATAATAGTTTAACATGAAATAGGCAACCTCAGTGGCGGCTCAAGCCAATTAGTGGTCTAAAGTCAAAAATAAATTGGAGATCTAATTTTTAATTTTGTTTTTTCATTTTTGAGATGCATATTTATTTATTTCTTTTTATTCAATTTTTTTTTTTTTATGGTCTTAAACTAAAGATATATATATCAAAATAATTTTTAATCTTGTGATGTTAAACATGTCATGTGGAAATTCAATTTAAAATTTGACAAAAAAGAAAAAACATTTTTTAATGTTTCGAAACAAACTAAAAAAAGAAAAATAAAATGAAAGACACAATACAATTTTTCTTTTGTTAAAAAGGATTTATAATTCTATTATTACTTAAAAAAAATGGGTCCCCTCAAATTTGAGGGCCTATGACGGATGTCTCATTCCGTCTTATTTTTAAAGGCATTGAGCTGCCCCTAATAATTTTCACCCAAAGATTTAATATTCAGGATTCTTTAATATGGTCTTTTTATAATATGTAATCTGCAAATTCTATCGAAGACTTTTAGCTGTTAATTACAACCATTTAAGTGTAATAATAATATAGAACTAATGGTTGCTTCTAATTGTGGTTCATAATAGCTAACAAAGACTACTTTTTTTTTTAACTTGGAAAGCCAACCAGCAACCTGTTTTTTTTCTACCATACAACAAAAGAGATATTTAGCGGACAATTGAGTTAATGTCGTTGCATTTAGAGTGACTAAAGACTTTCGTGGCATTTAAACAAAGTGTCAATTATAAAAACTCATATTTATTATTACAGCTTAATATTTAGCGACAATTATATTATTGTCGCAAAATTCTTTATTTGTCGCTAAAGACAATGCTGTCAATTCCAACATGAAGAAATTACAAAAAGAATCTAGGAAACTCCAAACTATAATGTCACTTTAAAAAGTCAAACAGAAATGCCAATGAATGTTCAAATAAATTTGAGAAAATAAAAAAGATAGACTTAAGCAGACCTAAATTAATAGTACTAAAAATTCATTAAACACATCTTTTCTCAACTTGCCTGAGTGCAATTCCTCTTATTGTAAGAATTTTAGCTACAAAAATAATGATCATATCCCATACCTATATGTGTCTTCTCATTCTCAGGGCCAAGAGTTGGGAATATTAGATTTAAGGAAAGGATTGAAGGTTTAGGAGTGAAGGTGCTAAGAGTAGTGAACATTCATGATAAGGTTCCATCAATTCCTGAAGTTTTTGTCAATGAGAATGTTACAACATCAGTGTAACGACCTCGGTCCAATTGTTAAGGTATTGTTTGCTTTGGGCTTAGGTCTGCACGGATTTGTTCCTTGAATTTTAACCCAAAAGGCACCTTAACGGTTCATTCGTATAAGGTCTCTAACTTTCTTCTCCCATTCTGATCTAATGTGCACCCCTTCTTAGAGGCTTGCCCTCCGTCATGGGTGTCTCATACACCTCCAAATTGGAATTCAGCTTCCTCGTTGAGGTTTTCCCCATCACCATACAGAAGGAGAGTCCTGCTCTGATACTATCTATAATGACCCTGATCAACTGTTAGGGTATTTTCTGCATTGGCCCTAGACCCGCACAGATTTAATTTGTCCCTTGGATTTTAACCCAAAAAGCACCTCAAAATTGATTTTGAACTAATGGGGCCACCTCAATGTCATGCTTCATTGAGGCCTCTAAAAAATTGTATTCCAAGAACCTGAATTTGGTCATGCCAAAGGCCTATGACTGACTACTCAATGTTCATTATATATGCCAAAGGCCTATGACTAACAAATCTTTAGTGAACAAAACAACAAATTTCTTGAACGATGATTTCTCTGTTCCATCACAAAGGACGGATGATTGATCATCAACAAAATTGTCTCAAGAATCATTTCCCTCAAGAAGATGTAAATCATAACAGCGAATAAAACAAAAATAAAATAAAATTCTGCTTCTGATTTGACATAAAGTTTAAGAAAGTACGGAAGACTTTTGAATTTTGTATTCTTCAATTAAAAATTTGTAGAATGTACGAAAACGTCATTTAATCTCGTTATCTTAAACATGTCATATGAAAAACTGAAATTAAAGAGTTGCTAAAAAGAAAAAGAGTCCTTTTTTAAAGAGATTAAAAAAGAAAGTAGTTCAAACAAATTGAAACGGATAAAATATTTTTATTGCTAAAAGCTTGTCCAATACCTTAACCTTTAAAATAAATAATTTTGACTTCTCAAACAGCTCGAACAAACAAGCTTTTGGTATTGTAACCGTGTGGTAAACAAGTAGAATTCTCAACCACTTGTTTGACCATTTTAAGATATGCCAACATGCCGACATTTTATCTAAAAATAGCTTGAGAAGTCAAATTAAGAAAGTGTTTCCGACTCTCAAAAGTGATCAGCTACCTTCTTTTCTTGGTTTGGGAGGTAGCCAGGTAACAATTGTTCTTAAATGCTCAATCATATGAAAGAATCGATTAGTAATATGCTTGAAATTGTCATAAGATCATCTAAGTATACAATTAATTAAATCACCCCAAACCCTAAAACTTCTTTATTCCAATGTAATATTTTCATAATCGAACCTCTAATCACTTTCAACATTTTCGGCTGCTAATATATAAAAGTAGGTCCTTCTAATAGTTGTTCATAATTACCTACCCCTTTTGCTAAAAATGATTCAATTAGGAACACTAATGTGCTCAATTAATTAATGTTACTTTATTGCCAACTACCATCCTACTAATTTATAGAGGGGAAAATCCTTTTGGCCAGAAAAATTTGGCCATAATAGCCCAGATATATATTCACACTATAAATTAGTTTTCTTTTTGATAATTATACCCTTCTTTGTCAAATTTACTTTTTTTATTATTAATATATTTATTAATTATGTTTCATAAATGAGAAAGCTTTCCAATACATGAAAAATTGAGTAATTTTCATATTTCTCTAACTTCCATACATATATGGCTTTTAATTTCTTTTAGAAATGTTGTAAAATGGCCAAAGGCCAATAGGTATGTATTTTTTTCTTTTATCTTTTTCCCTTTTCTAATTAAAAATCTATAAAGAATACAAAATTTTAATTGATAATCAGAAAATAAAATTTAAAATTTAAATTACAAAATAAGTTCACTCATAAAATTAAATTCATAATTATTTTAACTCACACTCATCGTCTTGTAAAGTCTATCATAGATGCATCAATTTTTTCGCAACTACAAAAAAATAAATTACAAATATGACCGCAAAAGAAAATAGTTTTAATTTTTTTTTTCTCTCTTTTATTCCATTCTCTCACACTCATTCTTTTTATTTTTCATATTTTCAAAATAAAAAAATAAATAAAAATAAAATATTCAGATCTCCCTTTACATGCCATCAATATTGTAAAGTATTGTTGTGTCCAAGTAGTAACTATAGGCCATTGAATCTATAACCAACCCATCAATCTAGTCCACAAATCCTTGGCAAATTTGCACTCAAAGAAGAGATGATCTCTTGTTTCATTGACATCTAAGCAATTGACACATTTTGGTTCAATCTGGATATCCCATCTGATAAGCCTTTCACTCGTAAGAGGCCTATCTTGGAAAATCTGGATACCTAGATATATATGCTTAATGACACTTCTGTTTGCACATGAGCTAGTTCATTCCTTGCACCCAAGATTTTCCTCACCATCCAGCTTGCCTGTTGAGGCATTTGTATGTGATCAATAGTTCGCCCTTTTATATAATAAGTATGGATCCATAGCTTATCCTGTTTAGTAGCCAAATCCCAAATTTTTTTTGTTATTGCTGCTTTATTCCAGGTCTTCAAGTATGTCAAGTTCACACCTCCAACTGATTTTGGCAAGCAAACTTTGTCCCAAGCAACTAATGCCCTCTTGGTAATATTGTTTACCCCAGACCAAATGAAACTTCTACAATGTGCATCAATTAGTTTCATCACTTTAGCAGGTAGTATAAAGAGTTGTGCCTGAAGTCCAGAGGCTTTAGAAAATCTTGTAAATTTGTCATGCAACTTGGTGACTGATGTGTATTCTCCCTTCACAAAAAGCAGCAAGTCATCAGCAAAGCATAAGTGAGTTATACCTAGCTTTGCACATCTTGGATGATATTTAAAGGCCTTATCCTCCTGCAATTCATTAAAGCTTCTGCTTAGATACTCCATAGCAATGTCAAATAGGTAAGGTGATATAGGATCTCCTTGTCTTAAACCTTTGGTTGCGGAGAAAGGTTTTGTTGGTTCACCATTAATTACTATGGAGTAGTTTGTTTACTGAAGTAACACACCCAAATATCCATTGGAGGAACCCAAGACCTGCCTCAAATAAGTCCAGTCTAGGGAATCGTATGCCTTCTGAATATCCACCTTAATCATACATCTAGGAGATATATGCTTTCGAGTGTAAGATTTAACTAACTCATGTGCCAAGATCACATTATCTGCAATCTTCCGTCTCTCAGAAATAATGAATGGCATCACTGTCTGCATCCTGTTAGCCAAAATCTTGGCAATAAGGCTATAGGCCTATATTCCTTAATGGTAGAAGGATTCGGAACCTTAGGCAATAAGGTAATGGCAGTACAATTTACTGCTGGTAGAAGATTCCCAGTATTAAAGAATTCTTGAATTGCAGCACATACATCATCGTCCAAGCCTTTTTGTAAAATAACGCATTGTAGCCATCAACTCCGGGGGCTTTATCATCCCCTATTCTATTTAAAGCTTCAACTATTTCTTGGTTGGAAACCTCTATGCACCAGCCCAATTGGTTGGAAACCTCTGTTGCATCTCTTTCATCACAGCATTTGAGTCACCTAATTTGATCCAGGAGACTCTGGATTTTTCTCTTCAATAAGTGACCATTGTTCTAGTTGTTGCATGACAATTTGCTCCTAGGTCATCAGAATAGGTATTGAATTTCTTCCATTCTCTGCACAAGTGTAGTTATGTATATATATAGCACTTGTTCGCACAAATAACATATTTAAGACTCAAATTAAAAAGTCAAAAAAATAATTATCTATGACAAGTGTCAAATATATTACTGAACTTTGTAAGATGGATCATATATGAATTTTGTTTCAGTACAAAATTAAAACAAATAAATTTTATAAAGATCAAGCAATATGTTAGAAATCCACATATTATAAAAAATTATTTTAAAATTTTTATATTTAAATATTATTTAAAATCATTTCAATAAGGACATTTAAAACTCTAAAACACTTTAGACATGGTGAATATCAATACATTATAAAAGTTGTAAAAATCCTATAGTTTATATGTATTGACCCTAGTTAATAGCCACCCAAGAGAATCATGTACCAATGTTGTAGTTTCGCGTCCATGTGTTATGCCTATTTGATAATTTGAGAATGATTACTTATATTTATTAAGTATTAATATAACCTCTAATTAAGTAATTTTATTAATTATTATATTTAAATATATTTAAATCATTTTAATAATGATTGTTTAAGTTATATCAAATCAAGAATTATACATTGTATATGAATTTGTAATCATTTTATTGTTCAAGTTATATACTCTTCAATCTTGATAATTAAAGTTAATAGAATTTATTGATTTTATTTATATATATATATATATATATATATATGATTTTATTGATTATTTAATTAAAAATTGGGCCTAAATATTTATAAACATATACAATACATACCTATGCATATGATTTTATTTTTATTTTTATTTTGAAACATCTTCTTAATTAATATAATTGTAGTAACTAATCATGTATTCGTGGTTAGAAATGGTTAAATAATTTTAAAAATTACTATATTTTTATTTAGAGCAATTAGAATATACAAAATGTGATATGTTATTCGAGGTATAGTTATAAATGTCTTATTATAAGTTTTTTCATATTTAAAACATCAAATTCTCAAAATTATATTCTTATTTTCTTCTTAAAAGAAAAGCGCACACATTGTATGAACATTCTATTAGTCATGGTAGAATTGTATATAATTTTATTTGTTGATTATATTTAAAGAAAAATCAATTGTAAATTTGAAAATTCATACTTAAGTCAATTTACTAAATTGTGTATTACCGAGTAATTAGTATAATTTTTAATTGGAGAATAATCTACTTATATCTATTATTAACATGAATTTTAATTGTCTCCTTCGATAAAAAATTCTATATTAAATGAAAATAATTTTTAAAAAATGTATATCCTAATTGTGTTATACTTTATTTACATACATTAAACATATTGTAATTTAATATAGTATCCTACATAAAGTACATCTATTTTAAAGTATTATAATTGATAATTAGGTATTGAATGATTTTTTTTATTTTTATTTTGAAACATCCTCTTAATTAGTATTATTGGTGTAACTGAATTTTTTATTCATGGTTAAAATTATTGAAATAATTTTACCAATTTCTATATATGTTAATTCTTGTTTGGAATGATTATAATATAAAAAAATAATGCGTTATTCATGGCATAGTTATAAATGTCTTATCATCAAAATTTTTTTTTATAAATATCTAATTTTCAAAATTACATTGTTTTTCTCTCTTGAAAAACATCCATTATTTAGACTAATTTATTTAGTTGATTATATTTAAAGAAAAATTCAATTATAATTTTTTGAATCTATGCTTAATTACTTTATTTTATTAAATTTGTATTACAAAATAATTAAGTATAATCTTAAGTAGTTAAAATAATCATTTGTAGTTATTATTAATGAGAAATTTAATTGTCTTCTTCAATAAAGAGATTTATTTTAAGCGAAAAAATAATTTTTCAAAGGTATGCATTGATACATTATGAACATAATTGAGTTCAGGGGAGGTGTAGAGGAGGGAGTGTAGGTTATGTATTTGTAGAACATAATTTACTAATTTGTATGGTATAGTGATGAAAAAAATATTACGATTTTTTTATAACTAAAGCATGCAATTTTTTTAATTAACTGAACAATATTTATTTTTAAAAATAAATTGAATGAACTATACACACACAAAAAAATATACACAAAAACACTTTTCATTTTCCTTGGCAGCCAAAGAGTTTGTATTTTAGTAGTTCACGGGGTTTGGGAAATAGAAAAAAGTTAATTTTGTTTTGGAGGGAAAAGTATTGAGGGAATAAATGCAAAAATTAAAATAAGGATAATATAGACTTTTTACATTTCTGGCCAAATTCTGCCATTTTTTTCTGGCCATTTAGCACTTCCCTTTCTAAAGTAGCTAAACCATTGTATAATCATCATATTCTAGTTGTTAGAGCATAACCTTGTTATGCGTAGATTAGAGGCACGTCACAAAGTATTCAAATAGGGAAAAGTAGAGGGGCAAGTCAATTATCCATGGAATTTCGAACCGTATACCATACAAAGCCATAAATTCAGCAGACCAAGAAGCACATTTTTTTCCAACAAATCAAAATGCAATTCTTCTTATCCCAATCTCTAATACAATGATCATCTCTTATTCCAGAATAATTCATTTCTGAAATAAACAAGAGTTCCATTCCATATAGTACTAGAGCAAAGAAACAGAGAAAATACAAGTAAAAACTCTCATATCCAATTTTAAAGCTACAGAGCAATGGAAACAAACTTCATGACGATCCAGAGACAAAATTGGCATACAAATAGAAAGATATTCATGGTCGAAATGATTGATCCCCTGTTACGAGCAGAGCTAATACGTTATGGAGATATGTTACAATGCATATGATTTGGATCGTAGCTGTAAAATCAATCCTAGTTTGTTTTTCAAAATCACTAGTCATGGCTATGTTGCAGTGTCAAATGATGAGTACTCAACACAATTAGGATGTCGTGACATAACAATAGCTTGGCGTAAAACAACAAAAGATGTTGAGGATATTGTGGATATAATGGAAACAAGACTGATTCAAAAACTTGGAGAATTTTTATGGTGTTATTGGCATAATTTTGGAACACAACGCATCCCCTTCTTCAAAAGAAACGCATAATCTCACATATATACATGATTTGGAGGTTCACTGGCATTTACTCAACTGGTTAGTACAATTTTCTTTTCATTTCTTGTATATGTTGGTTCGGTAGAACCTAGTAGCTTTGACTCTTAAAAAGTTCATCTGATATGTACGAATAATATATTCAAAATCGAGTAACCATAAAAAAATTATGATCCAGAACCCATAAACTAAAAATCATGGCTTGCCTCTTAATAGTAGTTTATTGCTCCCAAACAAGTTTTCTCAAATTTTCACTATCAAAAGCCCAACATACATCTTTTTTATTTTATTTTTGGCAGCATCCATCTAAAATCTAAATACTCATTTCACCAGAGAATTATAACGTATATTCCAATGTGTACTCAACAACATTTTGATACCCTCTCTGTTTCAGTTTGTTCGTCTGTTTTTACTTGACACGGAGTTCAATAAAATAAGAAACTTTTTGAATATTGTAGTTTTAATCTAAAAATATGTAGAATATACCAAAATGTCATTTAACATGCCAATATTAACTCCGATATGTTCATAAAAATGCGCAGGTTTCAAGGGAAAGGGAAAGGATTTTCGCTTCATAATCAGAGGGACGTATACTTGGAGAAAAAAATAACTGATCTCATTATCAAGATGCATATTGCGATGATTAATGGGGATATAAAATACAGAAAGTTTGATGGTAACTTGAAAAGACAGTGTCTTTAACTTGAAAAAATAACTAATGATGTAGATTTGTCCCTGGCTCTGGCTGTCAATATCTAAAAAAAATGCAACCTAACAAATCTTAATTAAGAGAAGATGAAAAAAAACACACAATTCTTAATAAACAACTGATAGCTAGAGTGCAAAACAAGTAACTCAAAAACGTCTAATCGAGTTTACAAAGCACACACAAACTAAAGGTGATTAACAACATGCAACGAGAAGTTTTCTCCTTGCAAAATTTGAATGTTTAAGCAAAGGAGAAGCTAAATATTGTACATATTTAATACACCAATTCAATCATGGGTGTGATCGAGAATATTTCAAAACCATGACAAATTCTTCGGCAGAAGCTCCAACTTTTACTGAACTTTTTCCAGATTGAGGTGCTACACGTAACCACAATTTTTCTAGATGTTTGAGAGGCAAATCAGGGCGAATCAGCATTCCTAACATGCGAAGCTCCACCTACATTTCAAATTATTAGGGTCAGAAATTCAGAATTAATAATCAGGTGTCATGCAGAAGGTATTAGAGCAAATATTGAATGATGATATAAGTACTTAATTACCTCGTCCTCGTTATGAAGACTCAATCTTTGTGCAAGGTACTTCTTTATGTAGGAAGACGGCTTGTTCACATCCCTATTTAACCAGAAAAGAAGTATAACATATTAATTGAAGTTAAAAGGTATTTTGGAAAGTAAAAAGATGTATATAGTATAAAAGAAAATACAAAATTGCAATTACACAAAAAAGGGAGGAGAGGGCAGGGAGGGTGGGGGGGACGGAGCACTTCCATTAAGCTCTCACTGTACGAGGTCCAGGAAAGGGCCAGACTATTAGGGTTCATTATACGCAGTCTTATCCTGTATTTCTGTAAGAGACTGTTTCCACCGCTCGAACTTTTGATCTCCTAGTCACATTGCAACAACTTTAGCAGTAACGTCAAGGCTTCCCTTCCCTTGAGAGAGAATTCATACAAAAAGAAAAACTAAATTACCTCTACCAAACTGATTTATGCATGCCACAAAGGCTACTACAAGAATAGCTAGAACTTCAAGAATATACATAGGCAGGGCATAATATTTTTGTAAATATATATATTCAAATGTAATTAAAGACTTACTTGATCTTTATGTAGTGGGAAGAAATCTGCGATAAGGGTGAAGGACCTTCCCTGAAACAATCATATCTAGTCATACACTGTCACATAAATCGAAATAATATACAGAAGAGTAATACATAAAATTGAAAGGCATAGAATTAAACTCACTGCTTATCACATGCAACCAAATTGAACCAAATGGGATGAACTCTAGTACTACCACTGCTTGTACCTCCTGCTGTCTCAGTAGTAACTTGAACTTGTGCCACATTAGTATTTGTTCCACCACCACCACCATCACCACCGTCGCCAACAGGAGGAGGAGGATTACTTGTTTCTTTTTTCTTTCTTCCACGTCGTCCCTTTTTCCCCTTTTCTTTATCAATATTATTATTATTACCACTTGATGGCCCTTCTATAGCTTGAACAACATCTAATCTTCTAACATTTTGTTTGCGAACTTTGTGTTCCTTAACTTTTGGTGAAGGCACATACTCCTCGTCTTCATCATCATCATCATCATCATCCTCAACTTCGTCATCATTGATTAGTGGAGTATGATCAATGAACTTTGAAACTCGCTGTCTGGCCTTGGATAATTAAAATAATGGTTTCAGTTAAACTCACAAAATCCAACCTAGATTTGGCTCGGATTCCAACCATGTTAAACTATTTCTCTCCTTGAGATATTATTAGCAAATGCCTTTAATTAGAAGAGTATATGCATGGACTAAAAGCTGCAACTTAGTGCCACATGATGTTGAACATTAACAGTTGGAATAGACAAGAAAGAATTATCTAATACTAGCATATGACTTATGTTGCTCGGACTCTTCAAAAATGTCAATGGGTGCACGTGTTGTATTCTCCAAACGTAGTGTATTTTTGGAAACTACAACACAGGTGCAACATCAAAAGTGAAAAATCCGTACAACTTAAAACATTAAGTGGATTTCAATTAACTAATTAAGTTGAGTAGCTTTGCCTGAAAGAAGAGGAGCATTATAATTTCATTTTTCATTATAGTTAGTCTCAAAAAATAATAAATCCATAGAACAACTACTAATACACGCGCCTCAGTCTCAAATAAGCTAAGATAAAGACTAAAACATAAAGTAGATTTCTATTGTACCTGTTGGTTATGTTGAGGAATGGTTAAACTTCCTGGATGTGCATCTCCCTTATTCAGATCAACAACATCGTTAAATTTGGATGGATCTTGAAAACCATCAACATTAGCATTATTTTGCTAACTTCCTCTTCTTCCTCTACCTCTACCTCTTCCCCTTCCTGTACTACTACTCGAGATGTTGTGTTGATTTGAAACAAGTAGTGTAGCATTTTCCATGGAAGAGATTGATTTCTCCTTTCTCCTTGAACTTGTAGCAATGACAACAAGAGGAGGAGGATGAGGAGATGGTGGAGTATCAATGAGTATGTCAGCACTTTTATTGAGATCAATATCCTCACGAGCTAACTTTTTGGGTTCGCCTTTTTTGAATTTTTCGATTAGTCCACGCTCAATAAATTCTCTTCTTTTACTTGACACTATGTCTCTGATCCCCTGCACTTGGTGATCAGGCCTAAAAATTAAGCATTATATAAGGTTATATCAATACTTATTTTTCACACACACACATACATATATGAGGAACAGAATTACGATTCTGCCTACTGGTTCGACATAAACCTAGAGTCAAAATCTTGTACTTGTATTTGAAAATTTACTTATAATATGTACTTCCTTTGTCTCAAATTAAGTGAAAGGTTACAGAGTACGAGGATAAAAACATTTTGTTTTGACTAAGAATTTGGGTATAAATTCTTCAATTTTTTAAAATTAAAATGTATACACAAAAAGTACTCTAAATCAGCATAGCTGATGAATCAAAATATATATATTTTTTAAATTGTTTGATTCCTCAAATAGTAACACTTCAACATATAATAGGATGGAGAGAGTGTATAAATAATGTACCCATATAAATGAACCAAATGGAAAAATAAAGCCAAAATCAAAAGACAATGGACCCCTTTTACATTTTGAAAAAGAGTGGTGTCTAGGTCAATTTAAATACAACCTTAACTTGTTTTATCAAGTACATGTAATTTTTCATCAACACAAATATAAAGAGAACTTTAATCACCATAGACATATAGAAGAAGAATAATCTAGGGTTGCATTAGAAGTGTATATTTGTTTTTACAATTTAATCCTATAGTCAACATATGACAGTCAAAATACTTAATTTCACTATTGATTCGGGTACAAATTCTTCAAAACTTTTAAAAAAAATTACACATTTGAAAAATATTATAAGTTAACATAAAGAATTATCCAAAATAATTTTAAAAAAAAATTGTGAAAACTATAGTCAAAGAATTTTTTTTGTTTGACTCTCTAAACAGTAACATCTTCACATAAAATAGGACAAAGGGACTATATAACTCTCTCTGTTCTAAGTTATGTGATACGATTTTCATGCCTTTTCAGATAAAACTTACTAATTAGAAGTTTTAAAAAATGATATAAATCACAATAACTAATCATTCAAAATATTTAAAAGACGTATAAAAAATTGAAATTGGAGAATATACCTGATTTTCTGCGAGGGGGAAGCACCTAAATCTGTATTGCATTCTGGACAAACTTTCAAATTCTCTTCTTTTACCTTCCTCACTATGCACTTCTTGCAAACTGTAAAAAAATATTAAGCATAAATTAATCAAATTCCATTAAAAAAATTGATCTATAATGAATTAAGAAATAAAAAGTGATAAGAAAGAAAAAACAAAAATGTTGAACAATATTGTAAAACTCACCTCTTTTAATCATAAAATTCCACATAATACATAAAAATACACCAATATTAATGACTAGGGCCAAATGCAACAAATTGATCATACAAGAAAGTTAATAAATAAATTAACTGTTTAATCAAGAACAAACTATTTATCAAAATCACAGTTTTTTTTTATAAAAAAAGGAAACCCAAAAAATACCAACAATCACCTACATCAGTGGTCTCACAAAGTAGGTTTGAGAATACTGACCGCAGACGACAGAGATAGAAAGATTGTTTCGATAACTCCGCCTTGATGAGCAATAAAAAAAACATCGAAAAGAACGTAACAAAGAAAATCTAAACTTCAAGATCATGAAATCACAAGAACAAATAATTTATCAACATCACTCAAATAAAAAAAAATAAACCTCCAAAAATTTAAATTATTTAAAAAGATTAAAATTTTCTTACATCTGTGACAGCATTCTTCAATAATTGTGACATCTTCGCATAGCTTTTTGCAAATTCCACAAGTCAAAACACTCTTCATACTAGCTAGCCGTTTATCAAAATCATCCATCTTCCTTCATACAATGCAAAAATAATAATAATAATAATAAAAAGGAACCCAAATCAAATATTTTCCCCCTAATTATAAACATATAAACTCCATTCTTTACATGTAAATCATATATTAAAAAATCAAACAAAGAGAAAAAATAACACAAAAAAAAAAGTACCTTGTTTTCTTGATTCTTGATTCTTGATTTATATAAAGGAACAAAGAAAGAAAGTAACAAAGGAAAAGGGGGAAAAGGCAGGTTTTGGGAAGAAGTAACAAAAATTTAAAGAGGTTTGAATTTTTTGGATTGTTATTTGAAAAATTAATATGTGTGAATAGGTCTTTTGAATGACAAAAATAATGATAAGGACAAAATTGATTTTATGTAGATGATAATAATTGTGAAACTCAACTATTTCTAATTCCATAGCTTTTAATACCATGAATGATACAAGAAAACTTCACCATTTCAAAATTAGTGAAGAACCTATGTATACTATATATATACTATGGGCTTTTCCTTTTCTTGTTTGTTTTACCTTATTCTTTTTGTTGGGTAGTGTTCGGGTCAACATGTCTACGACTTATTTTTTTTACTAAGTATATGCTACTTCTTATCAACACGTGTATTGAGAAATTCTAGATTGAGGCGAATCTATGATTTCAAGTTTATGAATTTCTATAGTGATCTCAAAATTGTGATAAGCGAGTCATGGATGATTATTTTTAAAATTACCTAGATAACAAGGTGAAATAAGAAAAAAGAAGAAGAATATTTGCATATATCTACCAATCACAAATTTCCATCTCGATACTATTTTGTGTCTTACCTATCATAATTGTTCTATTATAACTTCATTTAAGACGGGGATTTAGGCATAGAACACGTGCTTTAGTCTAAGGTGAAAATTACATTTTTCTTGTTCTTTACAATTTATAAAATATCCTTTTAAATACTTCAATTTTTATTTTCTATATACTACATCGGAATAGTTTAAAGCTTGTCTCTAATACGTCAATTAACAATTGAAAACGTGTAATGTAATGATTAAATGCTAGTTTTGAGACTTACAATAGTTCTCCTTGGCGTAGGTGGATCGTTTGCAGCAATCATGACTTGAATCACTAGTTGTCAGAGATCCTCACTTGACCGGATCAATTTCCTGGTCCTAAAACCAAAAGATCATTTAGTGTTGTAGAGATAACTCTCGCCGTTCTGTCGACAATTTAGAGTTGTTTTTTCAACTTCCGTAATGGCGTTTATATAGACTGAGTTAGGGTTTAGGATTAGGTTAACTAATGGGCCGACTAATTTAGCTAGCTAACACCCTTTATGAATGTATTAGGCCCAAAAAATATTTTTTCTAACAACAAAACTGATGTCATATTAAAAATCACGAGTCTTGAACACATATACGAAAAATTGAGAAAATCACATAATTCCTGTAAATTGACCCCTAAATGCCCAAAAATCACTCTAAAATGGTGAGACTATACATAATGCTCCCCCAACTCTCTACGTAGGATTCCATAAAGTTTCATAAGAAATTCTTTTGGAAGTCATATCACCAAAAAAATTTTGGGTTAACACACATGAAATACTGAGAAAATCCCCTATTTCCTTTAAATTGGCCCCCAAATGTCCAAAAATCACTCTAAAAATGATAAGACTTTACATACTTCACCCCCAACTCCCTACGGAAGGTTCCATAAAAGTTTTGTAAAAAAGTCGTTCGGAAGCCGTATCACCAAAATATTCGTGAACTAGCACACACGAAAATTAGAGAAAATCGCCTAATCCCTATAAATTGACACCTAAATGTCCAAAATAAACTCTAAAAATGGGAGACTGTATGTACTGCTCCCCAACTCCCTATGGAGGGTTCCATAAAGGTTTCAAAAACAAATCTTTCGGAATTCATATCACCAAAATATTCATGGGCTAACAAGACACACGAAAAATTGAGAAAATTGTTTAATTCTCGTAAATTGGCCCCTAAATGACCAAAAATCACTCTAAAAATGGTAAGACCGTAAGTAATGCTCCTCAGACTTCCTATGAAGGGTTCCGTAAAAGTTTCACAAAAATTCATTTGGAAGCCATATCACCAAAATAATAATGGGCTAACACATACGAGAAATATTAGAAAATTGCCTAATTCCTGTAAATTGGCCCTTAAATGCCCAAAAATCACTTTAAAAATGGTGAGACGGTACGTACTGCTCCCCCAACTCCCTATGGAGGTTTCCATAAAGGTTTCGCGAAAATTTCATCCAGATGCCATTTCACCAAAATATTCACACACGAAAAATTGAGAAAATCGCCTAATTTATGTAAAGTGGCTCCTAAATGTCCAAATATCAGTATTAAATGGTGAGACTGTACGTACTTCTCCCTCAACTCCCTACGAAGGGTTTCATAAAGGTTTCACAAAAACTTCATTCGGAAGCCATATCACCAAAATATTCATGGGCTAGCACACACGAAAAACTGAGAAAATTACCTAATTCTTTTAAATTGTCCCCTAAATGACCAAAAATCACTCTAAAAATGGTGAGATTGTACGTACTGCTCCCCCAACTCCCTAAAAAGATTCGGTAAAGGTTTCAGAAAAAATAAACCAAAAGTCATATCATCAAAAAATTCATGGGCTAACAAACATATACGAAAAACTGAGAAAGTTGTCTAATTCTTTTTTAGTGGCCCCATATGCTAAAAAGAGTGGTGTGAATCATGGTAAGGCTATAGAAATTGTTCCCCAGGTCCTTACTGATGGTTTTATAAACATTTTTGAATAAAAAAAAGTGTATGAAAGCCATATCACCAAAAATTTCACGGGCTAA
Organism: Solanum appendiculatum; assembly: GCA_018342035.1. Lineage (NCBI taxonomy): Eukaryota > Viridiplantae > Streptophyta > Magnoliopsida > Solanales > Solanaceae > Solanum > Solanum appendiculatum. Next base: position 3,150,107 of record JAGDQO010000427.1, read on the forward strand.
TACACACGAAAAAATGAAAAAATTATCTAGTTCTTGTTGAGTGACCCCCAAATGCTAAAAAAAGTTATATGTATCATGGTAAGGCCATATGAATTGTTTCCAAGGTCCTTACAGATGGTTCTATAAAGGTATCGAAAAAAAGTACCCGAAAACTATATCACCAAAAATTTCATGGGCTAACACACATTAAAAATTGAGAAATTAAGTTGATTCCTATTTAGTGGCCCCTAAATGCTTTAAAAAGTGGTGTGGATCATGGTGAGCCCATATGAATTGTTCCCCAGGTCCTTACAGGTGGTTTTGTAAATGTTTCGAAAAAAAGTGTCTGAAAGCCATATCAGCAAAAAAACGGAGGGTTAATATGCACGAAAAACTTAGAAAATCACCTAATTCCTATTAAGTGGCCCCTAAATGCTAAAAAGGTGGCGTAGATCATGGTGAGTCTATAGACATTGTTCCCCAAGTCCTTATGGATGGTTCTGTAAAGGTTTCCAAAAAAAAGTATCCGGAGTCTATATCACCAAAATATCCATTGGCTAATACACACAAAAATTGAGAAAATTGCTTAACTCTTGTTGAGTGTCCCCTATATGCTAAAAAAAGTGGTGTGGATCATGTCACGCCCCGAGTCTACACCCTGGACATGACCGACACTCGATAACCATTTTTGATCCCCATGCGAACCCTTGGTCTGGCTTACTATGAAATCACAAGACTCTAAAAGATATGCAGAAGTTTAAATAGATGAGCATTTAGACATTTAAAAAAAAGTCTTAAATCACTGTCTCGAAATACTTAGCATAAGTCATAAGTTAAATAAACATCCTAAGAAAATAATGGAAACATCTAAGTCTGTCTGTCTATGAAGCCTCTAATAATTCAAGATAGATGTCGGGACAAGACCCACGACACCTCAAATGTTACTAAAATTGAAATGAAAATAGAGTCTCCCGAAAGCAAGGAGGCCTCACCAAATACTGCCTACGAGTGTAAGATGATCTCAAGGAAATGCGTGCTGATGATCTTGAGCACCTGTATCTGCATCATGATAAGATGCAGGTTGAATGACATTAGTACATTGAATGTACGAGTATGTAATAAGGCTGAATGGACAAATAACTTATCTGAATGACTGAAATCAACTTAACTGAATAAATACATGAACATGGTGTGAAAATCATTTAAGCTTTACTATAAGATATGCAATAAAAACAAATATGAATATAATATCCTTTACTTGTGGGGAGTTTCTCTGACCGACAACCATTACCATGAGCCTAGCAATGATAGAATGTTTCGCTCACGTTGCAAGGGTCATCTTATACCTTGCGGGAGTAAAGGATGATATTGTAACTATGGATCCATCTAATAGGCCTTCTCAGAGGCGCATGACGAATCAATGTTATCCTATCCTACAGTGGCTATGTAGTTTTATGAGACTTTTGAGTTATAAAATACTCTAATCCAATTCGGTGCTCGATACTACTCCCAAAATAATCAATAACAATTATGCTCAATTCACCCTTTATAAAGAAAGGACTATTACTTTAATGAAGTACCTTTCAAAACGTCAGACATACTTACATCTTTAAAATATGCACTTATGGACTTATCTTGCAAACCCAAGATCGACATATGTAAATATATATAACAACTGAAAGCTCTTATGATTTTATGAAAATAGAGTTTTTAAATTTTTCTCTTAAACTTACCCTAGCTTTAAATGAACCCGGACACTTGTGATTAGGATGTGCAGGGATTTTCAGAGGTAAATGGATCTTATAGAAGTTAATAAGGGGAAATATAGCCACAACTTAAAGGAACACACACCGGATGAAACAAGGAAGAATTTTACCCAGAGAGCCTTGGTGTATTGCTGGCGTAGGACACAAGGCCCCAAAGTACTGGGGCTGGTTTTGGGCGCACTCCAGGTGCACCGCTCCAACACTCTTGGCGTACTGCTGACGTGCTGCCCCAGCCCTTCCCCAACAACTTGGATGAATTTTTTTGTTGAAATTAACGCTTCAAACTAGCTTATAATTGAGAAATTTCTCCTAAACTCTTCTTGATTCTCAAACCTAACACGAATATATAAGAAATTCCATATAAACCTCTGGGGAATATAAATTTTACCAAAGATCAACAACACAAGAGAATTCACAACTTCAATTGTTCAAGAATTTAACAAAAATCAAGAACTCTTTGAATACAACGATTTCATGGATAAATTCAGATGTATGGCGTGAGGACGAATAAGTCCAGCATTGTGAGAAGCCTTACATACCTGGCAACAACAAGGGTTTTTTGCGAAATCGATGGAAACTTGAAGAACGCTTGAACCCTAACTTTTTCTCCTCTTAAAATCTTGCTCTAATTCTTCTAAGTGTTAAAGAACGTAAAAAGATGCTTTAACACTGTCTAGACCCCTAATTACGTTAAAAACGTGGCTTAGGCTTAGGAGGAGTGGAAAAAGACCAAACTACCCCTCTAAAAAAACTGATGAGGTGCCTTAAGGGAAGGCTCACTAAAACAGGCATATCACTTTACTCCGAATTCGAAATAAAGAAAAATCGATTAAATTGGGAGAATGACTCAAAGACCTTTAATTTGATAGGTTATGGGACACCTAATTTATTATGAGTTGAGAGATATGATCGTTTGAAGTTGACCTAAGTAGAATCTTAGGTCAAACTTACTCGGTAGAGAAGCTTTCAGCTCAACTTTGTGCTAGGGAATTCTAGTGACCTTAATTGATATCCAAAATCATTTGCACACTAATGAATTGACCGTAGAATCTAAGAACGATTAAGAATCACTTAGTACGACCTTATACGCAATTCAAGAATGGTTCGGGTCTTAACTTAGAAATTTCTGGGGTGTTACAGATCATGGTAAAGCTATAAGAATCGTTCCCTAGGTCCTGACGGATTGTTCTGTAAAGATTTTGAAAAAGTGATGCTCGGAAATCATATCACCAAAAAATCAATGAACTAACACACATGAAAAATTTAGAAAATCGCCTAATTCCTATTCAGTGCCCCCCAAATGCTAAAAATATTTTGTGGATCATGGGAGGCTATAGAAATTTTTTCCAGGTTCTTACATATGGTTTTCTAAAGGTTTCAAAAAAAGTGTGTGTAAATCATTACACCGAAAAATCAATAAGTTAATACACACAAAAAATTCAGAAAATTTACATAATTCCTGTTGAGTAGCCTCTAAATGCTAAAAAAAAAAGTGGTGTGGATAATGATGAGGCTATAGGCAATGTCCCACAGGCCCTTACGGATGGTTGTGCAAAGGTTTTGGAGAAAAAGTGCCGAAAAGTCATATCACCAAAAAATTCATGCGCTAATGCACATGAAAAACTAAGAAAATCACCTCATTTCTGTTGAGTGGCCCCCAAATGCTAAAAAAGGTGGTGTGGATCATGGTAAGACTATATGAATTGTTCCCCAGGTCCTTACGGATGGTTCTGTAAAGGTTTCAGAAAAAAAAGTGCCCGGAAGCTATTTCACCAAAAAATCCATGAGCCAACACACACGAAAAACTAAAAAAATCACCTAATTCCTTTTTAGTGGCCCCTAAATGCTTAAAAAGCGGTGTGAATCATGGTGAGGTTATAGGCATTGTTCCCAGGTCCTTACAGATGGTGCTACAAAATTTCAGAAAAAAGTAACCGGAAGCCATATCACCAAGAAAATCTATGGGCTAATACACACGAAAAACTGAAAAAATAGCCTAATTCATATTCAATGGCCCCCAAATGCTAAAAAAAGTTATGTGGATCATGGTGAGACTATAGGAATTGTTCTCTAAGTCCTTATGGATGGTTCTGTAAAGGTTTTAGAAAAAAAGTGTTTGGAAGCCATATCAAAAAAATACATGGGCTAACACACACAAAAAATTGAAAAAAATCACCTAATTCTTATTTAGTGACCCCTAAACGCTTAAAAAGTGATGTGGATCATAGTGTGGTTATAGGCATTGTTCCCAGGTCTTAACGGATGGTTCTTCAATGGTTTAGAAAAAAAAGTGTCTAGAAGCCATATCACCAAAAATATCCATGGGCTAACACACATAAAAAACTGAAAATTTCATCTAATTACTATTGAGTGACCCCTAAATGCGAAAAAAGTGACTTGAATGGTGAGGCTATAGGAATTATTCCCCACATCCATACAAGTGGTCCTGTAAAGGTTCTGGAAAAAAGTACCCGAAAAATATCTCACAAAAAAATTCATGGACTAATACACAGAAAATTATGAAAATTGTCTAATACCTATTGAGTGGCCGCCAAATGCTAAAAAAAGTGGTGTGAATCATGGTGAGGCAACGAGAATTGTTCCCAGTTCCCTAAAGATAATTCTGTAAAGGTTTTGTAAAAAAAGTATTCTGAAACGATATCACCAAAAAAATTCATGGGCTAACACATATGAAAAACTGAGAAAATCACCTAATTCCTTTTGAATGGCCCCTATATGCTAAAAAAGTGGTGTGGATCATGGCGAGGCTATAGTAATTGTTCCCCATGTCCTTACAAATGGTTCTGCAAAGGTTCTAGAAAAAAGTTTCTCGAAGCCATATCACTAAAAATTCATGGGCTAACACAAATGAAAAACTAAAAAAATTGTCTAATTCCTGTTGAGTGGCCCCTAAATGCTTAAAGAAAGTGACGTATATCATGGTGAGGCCATAGGAATTGTTCCCCAGATCCTTACGGATGGTTCTGTAAATGTTCTGGAAAAAGTTCCCTGAAGCCTTATTACCAAAAAATGCATAGGCTAACACACACAACAAATTGAGAAAATCGTTTAATTCTTGTTGAGTGACCCTTTCATTCTAAAAAAAGTGGTGTGGATCATGGTGAGACTAAAGGAATTGTTCTCCAGGTCCTTATTGATGGTTCTATAAAGATTCTGGAAAAAAAGTTCCCGAAAGCCATATCAACAAAAAATCTATGGGCTAACACACACGAAAAACAGAGAGAATCGCCTAATTTCTATTGAGTGGCCCATAAATGCTAAAATATGATGTGGATTATGGTGAGGCTAAAGAAAATGTTCCGTGGGTCCTTAGGGATGGTTTTGTAAAGGTTCTGGAAGAAAAGTGATTGTAAGCTATATCACCAAAAAAATCTATGGGTAACACACACGAAAACTGAGAAAATCGCTTAATTCGTGTTGAGTGACCCCTAAATGATAAAAACAAGTGGCATGGATCATGACGAGGCTATAGAAATTGTTCCCTAGGTCCTTATGGATGGTTCCTTAAAGGTTCTGGAAAAAAAGTACATGAAACACAAATCACAAAAAATTAATGGGTTAACACACATGAAAAACTGAGAAAATCACCTAATTCCTGTTGAGTGGCTCCTAAATGCTAAAAAGTGATGTAGATCATGGTGGGGCTATAGAAATTGTTCCCCAGGTCCTTACTGATGGTTTCTTCAAAGGTTCTAGAAAAAAAGTGTCTAGAAGTCATATCACCAAAAAATTCATGGACTAACACATACGAAAAACTGAGAAAATTGTCTAATTCTTATATATTATGTCCCTTAAATGTTAAAAAAATGGCATGGATCTTGGTGAGGCTATAGGAATTGTTCATCCGGTCCTTATGCATGGTTCTGTAAAGGTTCTGGAAAATAAGTGCTTGGAAGCCATATCACAAAAAAATCCATGGGCTAACATACACGGAAAATTGAGAAAATCGTCTTATTCATGTTGAGTGGCCCCTAAATGTGAAAAAAGTGGCGTGGATCATGATGAGGCTATAGGAATTGTTTTTCATGTCCTTACGAATGGTTTTGTAAATGTTTTGGAAAAAAAGTTCCCTAAAGCCATATCACCAAAAAATTCATCAGTTAACATGCACGAAAAATTGAGAAAATCACCTAATTCATGTTCAGTGACCCCTAAATGCTAAAAAAAGTGGTGTGGGACATGGTGAGGCTATAGAAATTGTTCCTCAGGTCCTTACGGATTGTTCTGTAAATATTTTTTTTTTAAAATGTCTGAAAGTCATATCACCAAAAATTCAAGAGCTTGAGAAAATTGCCTAATTCTTGTTGAGTGGCACCTAAATGCTAAAATAAAGTGGTGTGGATCATGGTGAGACACTGAGACTATAGAAATTGTTTCCAGATCTTTACAGATGGTTCTGTAAAGGTTTTGAAAAAAAGTGTCTGATAGCCATATCACCAAAATCTCTCTCTCTCTCTCTCTCTCTCTCTCTCTCTCTCTCTCTCTATATATATATATATATATATATATATATATAAGAGAAGAGACGGGATGAGAGAGAGAGAGAGAGAGAGAGAGAGAGAGAGAGAGAGAGAAAGTCTAAATTATGTCATTGAATTTTATGAATTATTAGCTTGCTTGACTTCGGTTCTTCGGTGGAGGTAGGTTATGATTTATTCTATGTGATAGATAGACTCTTAATAGTGATTGATAGTAATTGAGTGATATTGTGAATTTTTTTATGTACTTGGTCGTTGTTGTGGTTTTGATAATTCACGTGTTGTTGTGATTGGTCTGTAATCCCAAGACCGCGAAATCCATAATCTTGAACTTGTTTTATTAAAGTGATGCCTTGAATAAAGGTGACTTAATGAAATATTGTTAAGGAAGTTTGATGAGATGATAAAGAATGATAAATAAATTAACGATATATTTGGATCGATGCCACGAGTCGGCACGGTATTATTGGATCGGGTGTCACGTTCCGACACGATGTTATTGGATCGAGAGTCATGTTTCGACAAGGTGTTATTGGATCGAGTGTCACGTTTCGACACGGTATTATTGGATCGGGTGTCACGTTCCGACATGGTATTATTGAATCAGGTGTCACGTTTCGACACGATATTATTGGATCGGGTGTCCGTTCTAATACGGTATTATTGGATCAGGTGTCACGTTCCGACATGGTATTATTGAATCAGGTGTCATGTTCCGACATAGTGTTATTGGATCGGGTGTCATGTTTCGACACGATATTATTGGATCGGGTGTCACGAGTCGGCACGAGATTATTGGTTCGTGTATCACGTTTCGACACGATATTATTGGATCGGGTGTTAAGTTTCGGCACGGTAACATTAAAGGGAAATATATTAAAGTAACTTAATTTACTCAATCTCAAAAACCAAATTCCCAAAAGAGCAGGGTGTGGAGTAGGGGTGACAATTGGGCGGGTTAGGTTAAATTTGGGCAGGTCAAAATGGGTCAAGACAATATACGGGTCAAGACCCAACCCAAATTTGTTTGGGTTAAAATGGGTTGGGTCAAACGGGTTAGGTAACGGGTTAGTAAAGGGTCATAACCTAACCCGCCCAATTTTTACTATGTTTTAATAGCTTTATTTGTTATTTTATAAGCTTTTAAAACCTAATAAAATTATTCTTTTTCTTTATTATAAGTATGTATAACATATAAAATAAAAAAATAATGTTTTTAATACTATTTTCATAAGATTTCTCAAAATCTAATTCGGGTTACATATCAACCCAGTTTTTAATGGGTTGAAATGGGTTGGGTTGAGATGGGTTGAACTTACTAATGAGAGGGTCAATAACCAATCCAAACCTAAATGGGTTGGGTCGGATTGGGCGGGTTGGGCTTGATTTTGCCACCCCTAGTGAGGAGGCATGAGTTCTCATGTGTGTTCTTGATATTGTTGACTGATTACGTACTTGCTCTAGTGCTGTTGTCACTTGTTCATGTTGTTTGATGCTTGCCACTTGCTAAGTGCTATAGTTGATTTCATGTTAATACATTATGCATATTAGTTTCTATTTTGAGTCGGCCGATGATATCTACTCAGTACATGCTGCCTTGTACTGAGCCCTACTTGTGTTTTCTTTGTTTTCCTTTGTGGAGTGCAACAATTGTACCAGCAACTTCGACTCGCCCTCAGCTCTAGCCAGTCTCCAGCACATCAGGTTCCAGGGTGAGCTATTCATTCTAGTTCGTGTTTGATTCTCTCAGTTATGGCATGATGTCCTTAGTTTTCGGACACAAGCTGTTTCATTTATCTATTATGGTGTCTTGATACTCTGTGACTTAGTATTTGGGGATTAGATGTCCTTAATGTGATGACTTTCAGGTTTTGGGAAACGATATTTAATAGATTTTAGTGGATTTGTGTTTCTTACATTAATAAGACTTGAGCTTCTGCATTATAGTTTGTATTTCGTATGTTGAACAATAAATATAAGTTGGGGTTTGAATTCGTTGATTCGCCCACCTAGGAGGTTAATTGTGGGTGCCACTCATGACTCGTTTTGGATCGTGACACATTAATTACTAAACAAGATGATACAATTCATGTTGTTTACCTTTTTTATATTTTGTTCTATTATAATTTAATTTAAGGCAAAAATTTAGGAATAGAACACGTGCTTTAATCAAAGGTGAAAAATTAAATTATTCTAATTCTTTATGATTTATAAAATATCCTTTTAAATACTTCAAAAAATCAATTTTCTTTATACTACCTCAAAAGAGTTTAAACCAAGTTTCTCGCATTTCAATTAACAAGTGTAATCTTGCAATTTAACGACTAAATGTTGGTTTTAAGACTTACAATAATTCTCCTCGATCAAAGTGTATCGTCTACAACAATCACGATTTGAATCACTAGTGGTTAGGAATCCTCTATTGACTAGATGATTAATCTCCTAGTTTCACAGCCTAAAAATCATTTAGTGTTGTAGAATAACTAGCTTTTGCTGTTCTTTGGACAATTTAGAGTTGTTTTTCCAACTCTCGTAATGACATGTATATAGACTGAGTTAGGGTTTAAGGTTACATTAACTATTGGGCCGACTCATTTAGCTCGCACCCCTTATGGTACATTTGGCCCAAAAAATAATTTTTTTTTAAAAAACATTTACTGAAATAATCCTACTAGTTTAGGAGTTAGTAACTTAGATATGCTCTAATTTTTAATATTATGAACAAATATGTCCAGATACATGTATCTCAGGATACATGAGGTAAGAATTTGTTGTAATTTGTTGTAGATACATTGTATCCAAGTGGATTCGCATGTATCTGGGATACGAATCATACAAGATACATACAGATACTTGTATCTAGTGTGATTCACATGTATCCGAGATACATGAGTATCTCGCTCGCCTCCCTGATTCCCATCTAGCACGCCTCTCTCCATATTTTAGTGTATTTTGGATAAAAAATACATGTATTAACATCTAGCTGTATCTTTCTCAATATATGATAGGAAACCATTAATTAGTGATAAGACATGTAATTATTTAAAAGTATAGATATTATTAATAAATATAATATGGATATATGTCTAATAAGGTAGTTTTCCTATTCTTTCTAACAACAAAACGAATGTCATATCAACTTTAAAAATCACGAGACTTGCACGTGAAATTTTAAAATCTCTCCTCTCAATATCATTCTTCTTTAGAGTGCTGCATTTTTTGAAAATCTCTCCTCTAAAAATCAAAATTGCTCGACATAACAGTAGGATTTTGTCACCCTTTCATCATTGCAAAATTGACATTATTTTGATCGGTCAAATATGCTTTCAAATGAACATAAATCTCATATTGTGCAAGTCATGTGTTTTGCCTTTGTATTTTCTGGACTTCTTCTTTTCAGGTATTCCATTTTAACAGTAGTAATATTTATCAAAAAAAACTAGTGTTATTTCAAAAGAGAATGCCCATCGTAATTTGAGGATATCGACGGTAGAGATAGAAAGATTGCTTCGAAAATAATAATAATAAAAAACATCGAAAAAGAACGTAACAAAGAAAATCAAAACTTCAAGATCATGAAATCACAAGTACAGTAATTTATCAACATCAATCAAACAAAAAATGAATCCCTAAAAAATTACATTTAGTTAATCTTATAAAAAAAGATGGCAAAGAATGAAAAAAAATCAAAATTCAAGATTGTGAAATGACAAGAATAAATTATTTATCAAAATCACCGATTTTTTTAAAAAAGGAAACCCAAAAAATTACAACAACCTCCTACACCAGTAGTCTCACAAAGTAGGTTTGAGAATACAGATCGAAGACGTGCAGAGATAGAAAGATTGTTTCGATAACTCCGCCTTGATGAGCAATAAAAAAAACATTGAAAAGAACGTAACAAAGAAAATCTAAACTTCAAGATCATGAAATCACAAGAACAAATAATTTATCAACATCACTCAAATAAAAAAAATAAACCCCCAAAAAATTAATGTGATGGCTTTCAGGTTTTGGGAAACGATATTTAATAGATTTTAGTGGATTTGTGTTTCTTACATTAATAAGACTTGAGCTTCTGCATTACAGTTTGTATTTCGTATGTTGAACAATAAATATAACTTGGGGTTTGAATTCATTGGTTCGCCCACCTAGGAGGTTAAGTGTGGGTGCCACTCATGACTCGTTTTGGATCGTGACACATTAATTATTAAACAAGATGATACAATTCATGTTGTTTACCTTTTTTATATTTTGTTCTATTATAATTTAATTTAAGGATAAAATTTAGGAATAGAACACGTGCTTTAATCAAAGGTGAAAAATTACATTATTCTAATTCTTTATGATTTATAAGATATCCTTTTAAATACTTCAAAAAATCAATTTTCTTTATACTACCTCGGAAGAGTTTAAACCAAGTTTCTCGCATTTCAATTAACAAGTGTAATCTTGCAATTTAACGACTAAATGTTGGTTTTAAGACTTACAATAATTCTCCTCGATCAAAGTGTATCGTCTACAACAATCACGATTTGAATCACTAGTGGTTAGGAATCCTCTATTGACTAGATGATTAATCTCCTAGTTTCACAGCCTAAAAATCATTTAGTGTTGTAGAATAACTAGCTTTTGCAGTTCCTTGGACGATTTAGAGTTGTTTTTCCAACTCTCGTAATGACATGTATATAGACTGAGTTAGGGTTTAGGGTTACATTAACTATTGGGCCGACTCATTTAGCTCTCACCCCTTATGGTATATTTGGCCCAAAAAATAATTTTTTTAAAGAAAATTTACTGAAATAATCCTACTAGTTTAGGAGTTAATAACTTAGATACGCTCTAATTTTTAATATTATGAACAAATATGTCCAGATACATGTATCTCGGGATACATGAGGTAAGAATTTGTTGTAATTTGTTGTAGATACATTGTATCCAAGTGGATTCGCATGTATCTGGGATACGAATCATACAAGATACATACAAATACTTGTATCTAGTGTGATTCACATGTATCTGAGATACATGAGTATCTCGCTCGCCTCCCTGATCCCCATCTCGCACGCCTCTCTCCATATTTTAGCGTATTTTGGATAAAAAATACATGTATTAACATCTAGCTGTATCTTCTTCAATATATGATAGAAAACCATTAATTAGTGATGAGATATGTAATTATTTAAAAGTATTGATACAATTAATAAATATAATATGGATATATGTCTAGTAAGGTAATTTCCCTATTCTTTCTAACAACAAAACGAATGTCATATCAACTTTAAAAATCACGAGACTTGCACGTGAAATTTTAAAATCTCTCCTCTCAATATCATTCTTCTTTAGAGTGCTGCATTTTTTGAAAATCTCTCCTCTAAAAATCAAAATTGCTCGACATAACAGTAGGATTTTGTCACCCTTTCATCATTGCAAAATTGACATTATTTTGATCGGTCAAATATGCTTTCAAATGAACATAAATCTCATATTGTGCAAGTCATGTGTTTTGCCTTTGTATTTTCTGGACTTCTTCTTTTCAGGTATTCCATTTTAACAGTAGTAATATTTATCAAAAAAAACTAGTGTTATTTCAAAAGAGAATGCCCATCGTAATTTGAGGATATCGACGGTAGAGATAGAAAGATTGCTTCGAAAATAATAATAATAAAAAACATCGAAAAAGAACGTAACAAAGAAAATCAAAACTTCAAGATCATGAAATCACAAGTACAGTAATTTATCAACATCAATCAAACAAAAAATGAATCCCTAAAAAATTACATTTAGTTAATCTTATAAAAAAAGATGGCAAAGAATGAAAAAAAATCAAAATTCAAGATTGTGAAATGACAAGAATAAATTATTTATCAAAATCACCGATTTTTTTAAAAAAGGAAACCCAAAAAATTACAACAACCTCCTACACCAGTAGTCTCACAAAGTAGGTTTGAGAATACAGATCGAAGACGTGCAGAGATAGAAAGATTGTTTCGATAACTCCGCCTTGATGAGCAATAAAAAAAACATTGAAAAGAACGTAACAAAGAAAATCTAAACTTCAAGATCATGAAATCACAAGAACAAATAATTTATCAACATCACTCAAATAAAAAAAATAAACCCCCAAAAAATTAATGTGATGGCTTTCAGGTTTTGGGAAACGATATTTAATAGATTTTAGTGGATTTGTGTTTCTTACATTAATAAGACTTGAGCTTCTGCATTACAGTTTGTATTTCGTATGTTGAACAATAAATATAACTTGGGGTTTGAATTCATTGGTTCGCCCACCTAGGAGGTTAAGTGTGGGTGCCACTCATGACTCGTTTTGGATCGTGACACATTAATTATTAAACAAGATGATACAATTCATGTTGTTTACCTTTTTTATATTTTGTTCTATTATAATTTAATTTAAGGATAAAATTTAGGAATAGAACACGTGCTTTAATCAAAGGTGAAAAATTACATTATTCTAATTCTTTATGATTTATAAGATATCCTTTTAAATACTTCAAAAAATCAATTTTCTTTATACTACCTCGGAAGAGTTTAAACCAAGTTTCTCGCATTTCAATTAACAAGTGTAATCTTGCAATTTAACGACTAAATGTTGGTTTTAAGACTTACAATAATTCTCCTCGATCAAAGTGTATCGTCTACAACAATCACGATTTGAATCACTAGTGGTTAGGAATCCTCTATTGACTAGATGATTAATCTCCTAGTTTCACAGCCTAAAAATCATTTAGTGTTGTAGAATAACTAGCTTTTGCAGTTCCTTGGACGATTTAGAGTTGTTTTTCCAACTCTCGTAATGACATGTATATAGACTGAGTTAGGGTTTAGGGTTACATTAACTATTGGGCCGACTCATTTAGCTCTCACCCCTTATGGTATATTTGGCCCAAAAAATAATTTTTTTAAAGAAAATTTACTGAAATAATCCTACTAGTTTAGGAGTTAATAACTTAGATACGCTCTAATTTTTAATATTATGAACAAATATGTCCAGATACATGTATCTCGGGATACATGAGGTAAGAATTTGTTGTAATTTGTTGTAGATACATTGTATCCAAGTGGATTCGCATGTATCTGGGATACGAATCATACAAGATACATACAAATACTTGTATCTAGTGTGATTCACATGTATCTGAGATACATGAGTATCTCGCTCGCCTCCCTGATCCCCATCTCGCACGCCTCTCTCCATATTTTAGCGTATTTTGGATAAAAAATACATGTATTAACATCTAGCTGTATCTTCTTCAATATATGATAGAAAACCATTAATTAGTGATGAGATATGTAATTATTTAAAAGTATTGATACAATTAATAAATATAATATGGATATATGTCTAGTAAGGTAATTTCCCTATTCTTTCTAACAACAAAACTAATGTCATATCAACTTTAAAGATCACGAGACTTGCACGTGAAATTTTAAAATCTCTCCTCTCAATATCATTCTTCTTTAGAGTGCTGCATTTTTTGAAAATCTCTCCTCTAAAAATCAAAATTCTCGACATAACAGTAGGATTGTGTCACCCTTTCATCATTGCAAAATTCACAATATTTTGATCGGCCAAATATGCTTTCAAATGAACATAAATCTCATATTGTGCAAGTCATGTGTTTTGCCTTTGTATTTTCTAGACTTCTTCTTTTCAGGTATTCCATTTTAACAGTAGTAATATTTATCAAAAAAAAACTAGTGTTATTTCAAAGAGAATGCCCATCGTAATTTGAGGATATCGACGGTAGAGATAGAAAGATTGTTTCGATAATTTCGCCTTAATGAAAATAATAATAAAAAAACATCGAAAAGAACGTAACAAAGAAAATAAAAACTTCAAGATCATAAAATCACAAGTACAATGATTTATCAACATCAATCAAACAAAAAATGAATCCCTAAAAAATTACATTTAGTTAATCTTATAAAAAAAGATGGCAAAGAATGAAAAAAAATCAAAATTCAAGATTGTGAAATGACAAGAATAAATTATTTATCAAAATCACCGATTTTTTAAAAAAAGGAAACCCAAAAAATTACAACAACCTCCTACACCAGTAGTCTCACAAAGTAGGTTTGAGAATACCGACCGTAGACGTGCAGAGATAGAAAGATTGTTTTGATAACTCCGCCTTGATGAGCAATAAAAAAAACATTGAAAAGAACGTAACAAAGAAAATCTAAACTTCAAGATCATGAAATCACAAGAACAAATAATTTATCAACATCACTCAAATAAAAAAAATAAACCCCCAAAAAATTAAATTAATTTAAAAGATTCAAATTTTCTCACATCTGTGACAACATTCTTTAATAATTGTGACATCTTTGCATAGCTTTTTGCAAACTCCACATGTCAAAACACTCTTCATACTAGCTTGCCGTTTATCAAAATCATCCATCTTCCTTCATACACTGCAAAAAAAAAAAGTTAATAAAAAAGAAACCATATCAAATATTTTTTTCTATAATTATAAACATATACATTCCATTCCTTGCTTGTAAACCATATATTAAAAAATCATACTAAGAGAAAAAATAACACAAAAAAAGTACCTTGTTTAAGAAAGAAAGTAACAAAGGAAAAGGGGGAAAGGGCAGGTTTTGGGAAGAAGTAACAAAAATTTAATGAAGTTTTGAATTTTTTGGATTGTTATTTGAATAATTAATATGTGTGAAGAGGACTTTTGAATGATTAAAAATAATGATATGGACAAAATTGATTTTATGTAGATGATAAATATTGATAATAATAGTGAAACTCAACTATTTCTGATTCCATAGCTTTTAATACCAGTAATGATACAAGAAAACTTCACCTTTTCAAAACTAGTATGAAATCACAAGTTTGTTTCCATCTCGATACTATTTTGTGTCTTATCTGTCATAATTGGCTTAAATAAAGAAAATTGAAAAATATCTCTAAAGTATATATACAACTTAAATTATACGATTGGATGAATAAACAATAAACATCATAAATATTATAAAAAGTGAACTACTCTCATACTTCAGTCACGTGACTTGCACGTGTAGTTTCAAGCTTTTTTTCTAAATACCATTCTTCTTTAATTAAGTTAACAAAAAGTTATTAATTTGTGTATACTACCTTTTCGCTACCAAAAAAAGTATAATATTATGATTATAAATAATGACACAACTCAAATCATTTAAATATACTTTTAAATATGAATCTCATCGTGCGAGTCACGTGAGTTTCTAGTTTTGCAAATTTCATACTACAAGTTAGTTGGTGATATCCCATTATCCTTTTATTTACTAGAATTTACTGATTCAAATAATTATTTTAATGTCTAATTCAAATTACTGATTTAAACATGGGGAAAAAAATAAAAAAATATTATTTTGTATTAATACATCCAAATATATTTGATATAATAAACGAATCTGCTATAATAGTGGCAACTGTAAATCATCCAAAAAAGTTCAAATTTAGAAGAGATGGAATTATTGGATTGCTTTTTTCATGTAGGGAATTTGATTGTGACAAAGTTGAATTTGTTGTACCAAATGTTGATAAAGTAGTACCAAATAAATATATGCTTAATGTATATCAGATAAATTTGGATATCTAGTAAATTTCTCTCAAGACAATGTAATGTCTAATTCTGTTTATGTGCACACTAACTATTCTATAAGATAATATAATCCATGTTGTTTACTGCTTTTATATTGTTCTATTATAACTTCATTTAAGACGGGGATTTAGGCATATGACACGTGCTGTAATCTAAGTTGAAGAATTACATTTTTCTTGTTCTTTACAATTTATAAAATATCATTGTAAACACTTCAATTTTTTAATTTTATTTATACTATATCGGAAGAGTTTAAACCTTGTCTCTCATACTTCAATTAACAATTGTAAACTTGTAATATAACGATTAAATACTAGTTTTGAGCTTACAATAGTTCTCCTTAGAGTAGGTGGATCGTCTGCAGCAATCACGACTTGAATCACTAGTTGTCAGGAATCCTCACTTGAACGGATGAATTTCCTAGTTCTACCGCCAAAAAATCATTGAGTGTCGTAGAGATAGCTCTCGCCGTTTTATGGACGATTTAGAGTTGTTTTTTCAACTCCCGTAATGGCATTTATATAGACAGAGTTTGGGTTTAGTTAGGATTAGATTAACTAATGCGACTTGTTTAGTTTGCTCTTCATCCTCCCAGTCTTGTATTTGCCGGCTATGCCCCAATAATAATTGTAAGTAATATATTCAGAACATAAAAACCAAGAAAAATAACTGATCTCATGATCAAGACATATATTGAGATGATCAATGGGGACATAAAATACAGAAAGCTTGATGGTAACTTGAAAAAACAGTATGCTCAACAACTTCGTCTCAAGAATCAATCTGCACCAATCATGATCAGTAGTGTCCAAACCAACTTGCGAAAATGCATTTCGACTAATTAAATTTTATGTTGTAATGGGTGGTGTCTTTGCTTAGTTTGTAGCAAAAATCATAGAATATTTCTAGTTGACCTATATATTAACAGTATTATTTTCTATATTCATAAAATAATTTTTTGATGAAATACGTTCAAGTGACCTTTGGATCTATGTAGCTACGCCCAAAGTTTGTCAAACCGTAACTAATGATGTAGATTCGACCCTGGCTATGAAGGTCAATATCTAAATAAAATGCAACCTAACAAATTTTAGGAGAAAATGAAGAAAAAATTATATTTTGTATACTTAGAGTCTGTTTGGATTAACTTTTGACTAACAAACCAAAAGCCAGAAGTTGGAAATATTTTGGCTTAAAAATAGGTGCTTATGAGCACTTTTTAAATTTTATCCAAACACTCCAAAACTGCTTAAAAGCACATGAAATAAGTCAATCCAAACAGACTCAAAAGAATCCAATCAAGTTTACAAAAAAACATACAAATGAAAGGTAAGTAACAACATTCAACAAGAAGTTTTCTCCTTGAAAAATTTGAATGTTTAAGCAAAAGGAGAAACTGAAATATTGTAAATTTTTAATACACTAATTCAATTTTGGGAGTGATCGAGAATATTTCAAAACCATGACAAATTCTTCGGCAGAAGCTCCAACTTTTACTGAACTTTTTCCAGAGTGAGGTGCTACACGTAACCATAATTTTTCTAGATGTTTGAGAGGCAAATCAGGGCGAATCAGCATTCCTAACATGCGAAGCTCCACCTACATTTCAAATTATTAGGATTAGAAATTCAGAATTAATAATCATGTGCCATGCAGAAGGTATCGGAGCAAATATTGAATGACTATATAAATATTTAATTACCTCTTCTTCGCTTTGGAGACTCAATTTGTGTGCAAGGTACTTCTTTATGTAGGAAGACGGCTTGTTCACATCCCTATTTAACCAGAAAAGAAGTATAACATATTAATTGAAGTTAAGAGGTATTTTGGAAAGTAAAAAGATGTAAATAATATAAAAGAAAACATAAAATTGCAATTGCACAAAAAAGGGAGGAGAGGACCGGGAGGGGTGGGGGGCGGAGCACTTCCATTAACCTCTCTCTATACGAGGTCCAGGAAAGGGCTAGACCATTAGGGCTCATTATACGCAGTCTTATCTTGTATTTTTGTAAGAGACTGTTTCCACAACTCGAACTTGTGATCTCCTAGTCACATTGCAACAACTTTACCAGTAATGTCAAGGCTTCCCTTCCCTTGAGAGAGAATTCATACAAAAAGAAAAACTAAAGTACCTCTACCAAACTGATTTATGAATGAGCAATATTTCATATATAGTGGTAAGATATGTTCAAAGTTTTATATATAGGCAGGACATAATTTTTTGTAAATATATATCCAAATGTAATTAAAGACTTACTTGATCTTTATGTAGCGGGGAGTAATCTGTGGTAAGGGTGAAGGACCTTCCCTGAAACAACAATCATTTTTTTAAAACTTTATATCTAGTCAAACAGTGTCACATAAATAGAAATAATACAAAGAAGAGTAATACATAAAATTGAAAGGCATAGAATTAAACTCACTGCTTATCACATGCAACCAAAGTGAACCAGATGGGATGAACTCTTTCATTCACTACTCTTGTACTTCCACTACTTGTACCTCCTGCTGCCTCAGTTGTAACTTGAACTTGTGCCACATTAAGATTTGTTCCACCATCACCATCACCACCACCGCTAGCAGCAGCAGCAGGAGGAGGAGGAGGAATATTTGTTTCTTTTTTCTTTCTTCCACGACGTCCCTTTTTCCCTTTTCCTTTATCAGTATTATTATCATTACCACTTGATGGAGCTTCTATAGCTTGAACAACGTCTAATCTTTTAACATTTTGTTTGCGAACTTTGTGTTCCTTAACTTTTGGTGAAGGCACATACTCCTCGTCTTCTTCTTCTTCTTCATCATCATCACCATCGTCGTCGTCGTCCTCAACTTCATAATCATCAAGATTAATGAACTTTGAAACTCGTTGTCTGGCCTTGGATAATTTGTAGGAATTGTCTAAACTGACACCTTTTGTAACCAATAAGTCATTCATCCCATCCAATGGTTCAATACTTTTGTTCTTCTTTGAGATACTCTCACTCTTCAACTAGTGATGACAAGAGTTAGTACACTTTTTATTCACCAAGGAAATTCAAAGTATTTAGAATGAAATACACGAACAAGCCAAAGAATTAAACATTTCATACATATAACATAAGCAAAAAGATTAATCTATCTACATGGTGTAATTTTTCGCTTAGAGTCCTTTGGAAAAGTATAGATTTGCCCCGTGGATCTTAGGGTCCAACGGTCAACAAAATATTTAGAACTTATTAGCGTCTACCACGCCAAGTTCCAATTTGCAACAAATTGAGGATGAGTGTGATCTATATATACACACGTAGTTCAAGTTAAAAGTAATGGTTTTAGTTGAACTCACAAATCCAACCTAGATTTGGCTCGGATTCCAACCATGTCAAACTTCTTTTTCCTTGAGATATTATTAGCAAATGCGTCTAATTAGAAGAGTTTATGCATGGACCAAAAGGTGCACTTCTCAGTGGCACATGATGTTGAACATTAAAAGTTGAAGGACTAGACAAGAAATAATTACCTAATACTAGCATATGACTTATGTTGCTCAGACTCTTCAAAAATGTCAATGGGTGCGCGTCATATTCTCCAAAAGTAGTGTATTTTTGGAGAATACGACACAGGTACAACATCAAAAGTGAAAAATCCATACAACTTAGCATATGAAACTTAAAACATAAAGTGGATTTCAATTAATTAAGTACCTCTTGTTTAAGTTGAGTAGCTTTGCTTGAAAGAAGAGGAGCACTTGAACTTCCTGGCTGATCTCCCTTTATCTGATTTTATCAATTATAATTGCATTTCTCATTTTTGTTTGTCTCAAGAAAATAAATAAATTCATACAACAACAACTAATACACGCGCCTCAGTCCCAAATAAGTTAGGATCAGATATATGAAAGACTAAAACATAAAGTAGATGTCAATTGTACCTGTTGGTTATGTTGAGGAATGGTTAAACTTTCTGGATGCGTATCTCCCTTATTCAGATCAACAACATCGTTAAATCTGGATGGATCTTGAAAATGATCAACATTAGCATTATTTTGCGAACTTCCTCTTCTTCCTCTTCCTCTACCTCTTCCCCTTCCAGTACTACTACTTGAGATGTTGTGTTGATTCAAAACTTGATCATCATCAACAAGTAGTGTAGCATTTATGATGGAAGAGATTGATTTCTCCTTTCTCCTTGAACTTGTAGCAACGACAACAGGAGCAGGAGGAGCAGGAGGAGGCGATGGTGGAGTATCAATGAGCATGTCAGCACTTTTATTGAGATCAATATCCTCACGAGCTAACTTTTTGGGTTCGCCTTTTTTGGATTTTTCGATTAGTCCACGCTCAATCAATTCTCTTCTTTTACTTGACACCATGTCTCTGATCCCTTGCACTTGGTGATCAGGCCTGAAAATTAAGCATTATATATACAAGAAACGGAATTAATCAATAACTAATAATTTAAAATATTTAAAAGACGTATAAAAAATCGAAATTAGAGAATATACCTGATTTTCTGATAGGGGGCAGCACCTAAATCTGTATTGCATTCTGGACAAACTTTCAAATTCTCTTCTTTTACCTTCCTCATTATGCAATTCTTGCAAACTGTAAAAAAATATTAAACATAAATTAATCAAATTCCATTAAAAAAATTTGATATATAATGAATTAAGAAATAAAAAGTGATGAGAAAGAAAAAAGAAAAATGTTGAACCATATTGTAAAACTCGCCTTTTTTAATCATAAAATTCCACACAATACATAAAAATACAGCAATATTAATGACAAGGGCCAAATGCAACAATAATTGTATTAATCAATAAACTGTTTAATCAAGAAACATGATATGTGCTAAGATTAAAAGTTCATGCCAAGACCTAGATCACATAAACCTTGAAAATGACACAAATTCAACTCAATTTACAAGAACAAATGATTAATCAATATCACCAAATTCAAAAAAGAAACCCCCAAAATTTAAAAAACAAAATTTGTATTATTTGTAAATAAAATTTTAAAAAATGGAAAGAAATAAAAAATTCAAAAATTAAAGATCATGAAATCAAAACTACGAATGATTTATCAACATCAATCAAATAAAAAATGAACCCCCAAAAAATTACATTTAAATTAATCTTTTAAAAAAAACATTGGAAAGAACGAAAAAAATATCAAAAATTCAAGATCGTGAAATGACAAGAACAAACTATTTATCAAAATCACCATTTTATTTTTAAAAAAAAGGGAACCCAAAAAATACCCACAATTACATCAGTAGTCTCACAAAGTTGGTTTGAGGATACCGACCGCAGATGACAGAGATAGAAAAATTGTTTCGATAACTCCACCTTGATGAGCAATAAAAAAAACATCGAAAAGAACGTAACAAAGAAAATCTAAAATTCAAGATTATGAAATCACAAGAACAAAATAATTTATCTACATATCACTCAAATAATAAAAAAATAAACCTCCAAAAAATTCAATTAATTAAAAAGATTAAAATTTTCTTACATCTGTGACAACATTCTTCAATAATTGTGACATCTTTGCATAGCTTTTTGCAAATTCCACAAGTTAAAACACTCTTCATACTAGCTAGCCGTTTATCAAAATCATCCATCTTCCTTCATACAATGCAAAAAATAAAAAAAAAACAAATCAAATATTTTTTCCCCTAATTATAAAGATATACACTCCATTTTTTACATGTAAATCATATATTAAAAAATCATACAAAGAGAAAAAATAACACAAAAAAAGTACCTTGATTCTTGATTTATATAAAGGAACAAAGAAAGAAAGTAACAAAGGAAAAGGGGGAAAAGGCAGATTTTGGGAAGAAGAAACTAAAATTTAAAGAGGTTTGAATTTTTTGGATTGTTATTTGAATAATTAATTTGTGTATAATAATATGGACAAAATTGGTTTTATGTAGATGATAATAATAGTGAAACTCAACTATTTCTAACTCCATAGCTTTTAATACAATGAATGATACAAGAAAACTTCACCTTTTCAAAATTAGTGAAGAACCTATATATACTATGGGCTTTTCCTTTTCTTGTTTGTTTTACCTAATTCCTTTTGTTGGGTTGTGTTCGGGTCAATTTGTCTACGACTTAATTATTTTGCTGAGTATATGCTACTTCTTATCAACACGTGTATTGAGTAATTCTAGATTGAGGCGAATCTATGATTTCAAGTTTATTTATTTCTATAGTGATCTCAAAATTATGATAAGCGAGTCATGGATGATTATTTTTAAAATTACCTTGATAACAAGGTGAAATAAGAAAAAAAGTAAAAGAATTTTTCCATATATCTACCAATCATAAATTTCCATCTCGATACTATTTTGTGTCTTACCTATCATAATTGGCTTAAATAATGAAAATTAAAAAATCTCCATAAAGTATACATACAACATAAATTATACCATTGGATGAATAAATAATAAACATCACAAATACTTTTAAAGTGAACTACTCTCATACTTCAGTCACGTGACTTGCACGTAAAGTTTCAAAAAAAATTTCTTAATATCATTCTTCTTTAAGTCAACAAAAAAGTTATTATATTTGCTTGTACTACCTTTTTGCTACCAACAAAAAATATAATATTTTGATGAAAAAATAATGACACAACTCAAATCAGTTAAAAGAGATTATTTTGTATTAATACATCCAAATATATTTGATATAATTGAATCTGCTGTAATAGTGACAACTGTAGATCATCCAAAAGAGTTCAAATTTAGAAGAGATGGAATTACTGAATTGCTTTTTTCAGGTAGGGAATTTGATTGTGACAATGTTCAATTTGTTGTACCAAATGCTGATAAAGTAATACCAAATAAATATATTACATTTTTGATAAAATGTATATCAGATGTATTTGATAAAGTAATCTAGCTAGGAGATAAATTTAAAAAAAGTGGGTTAAGATGGATCGGGATGTTTAATCCATGTTGTTTACCACTTTTATATTGTTCTATTATAACTTCATTTAAGAGGGGATTTAGGCATAGAACACGTGATTTAATCTAAGGTGAAAAATTATATATTTCTTGTTCTTTACAATTTATAAAATATCCTTTTAAATACTTCAATTTTTTAATTTTCTATATACTACATCAGAATAATTTAAACCTTGTCTCTGATACTTCAATTAACAATTGTAAACTAGTAATGTAACGATTAAATGCTAGTTTTGAGACTTACAATAGTTCTCCTTGACGTAGGTGGATTGTCTGCAGCAATCACGACTTGAATCACTAGTTGTCAGAAATCCTCACTTGACTGGATGAATTTCCTAATTCTATAGCCAAAAGATCATTGAGTGTTGTAGAAATAACTCTCGCCGTTCTCTGGACAATTTAGAGTTGTTTTTTCAACTCCCGTAATGACGTATATATAGACAGAGTTAGGATTTAGGATTAGGTTAACTAATGGGCCGACTAATTTAGCTAGCTAACGCCCTTTATGAATGTATTAGGCCCAAAAAATATTTTTTCTAACAACAAAACTAATGTCATATTGACTTTAAAAATCACAAGACTTGCACACACATACGAAAAATTGAGAAAATCACCTAATTCCAGTAAATTGGCCTCTAAATGCCAAAAAATCACTCTAAAATGGTGAGACTGTACATAATTCTCCCCCAACTCCCTACGCAGGATTCCATAAAGGTTTCGCAAGAAATTCTTCCGAAAGCCATATCACCAAAATATTCATGGGTTAACACACACGAAAAACTGAGAAATCCCCTATTTCCTTTAAATTGGCCCCTAAATGCAAAAAAACCCACTCTAAAAATGATGAAACTTTACATACTTCTCCCCCAAATCTCTACGGAGGGTTTCATAAAGGTTTTACAAAAAAAGTCATTCGAAAGCCCTATCACCAAAATATTCATGAGCTAGCAGACACGAAAAACAAAGAAAATCACCTAATTCCAATAAATTGGCCCTAAATGCCCAAAATAAACTCTGAAAATGGGAGACTATACGTACTGCTCCCCCAATTCCCTATGAAGGGTTCCATAAAGGTTTCACAAAAAAATCCTTCGGAAGTCATATCACCAAAATATTCATGGGCTAATATCACACACGAAAAATCGAGAAAATCGTTTAATTTTTTTAAATTGGCCCCTAAATGACCAAAAATCACTCTAAAAATGGTAAGACCGTAAATAATGCTCCTCAAACTCCCTATGATGGTTCCATAAAGGTTTCACAAAAAAATTGTTCGGAAGCCATATCACAAAAATAATCATGGGCTAACACACACAAGATATCTTAGAAAATCGCTTAATTCTTGTAAATTGGCTCATGAATGCCCAAAAATTATTTTTAAAGTGGTGAGACTGTATGTACTGCTCCCCCAACTCCCTACGGAGGTTTCCATAAATATTTCGCTAAAATTTCTTCCGGACACCATTTCACCAAAATATTTATAGGCTATAACACACACGAAAAACTGAGGAAATCGCCTAATTTCTGTTAATTGGCCCCTAAATGCCCAATAATCAGTCTTAAAATGGTGAGATTGTACGTACTTCTCCCCCAAATCCCTATGGAGGGTTCCATAAAGGTTTCGCAAAAACTTCATCCGGAAGCCATATCAACAAAATATTCATGGGCTAACACACGCGAAAAATGGAGAAAATTACCTAATTCTTATAAATTGCCCCCTAAATGCCCCAAAATCACTCTAAAAATGGTGAGACTGTACATACTGCTCCCCCAACTCCCTACAATGGTTCTGTAAAGGTTTCGAAAAAAATAATCTGAAAGTCATATCACCAAAAAAGTTATGGGCAATATACGAAAAATTGAGAAAATTGTCTAATTCTCTTTGAGTGGCCCCATATGCTTAAAAAAGGGGTGTGAATCATGGTGAGGCTATAGAAATTGTACCCTAGGTCCTTACTAATGGTTTTGTAAACATTTTTGAAAAAAAAATTGTCTGAAAGTCATATCACCAAACATTTCACAGGCTAACACACATGAAAAACTAAGAAAATCGCCTAATTGTTGTTGAGTGACCCTTGCTAAAAAAAGTTATATGGATCATGGTAAGGCCACAGGAATTGTTCCCAACGTCCTTACAGATGGTTCTATAAAGGTATCAAAACAAAGTACCCAAAAACTATATCACCAAAAAATCCATGGGCTAACACACATTAAAAGTTGAGAAAATAAGTTTATTCCTATTTAGTGGCCCCTAAATGCTTTAAAAAGTGGCATGGATCATGGTGAGCCCATAGGAATTGTTCCCCCGGTCCTTACAGGTGGTTTTGTAAATGTTTTGAAAAAAGAAAGTGTCTGAAAGTCATATCAGCGAAAAAAATTGTGGGTTAACACACACGAAAAACTTAGAAAATCACTTAATTCCTATTTAGTGGCCCCTAAATGCTAAAAAGGTGGCTCAGATCATGGTGAGTCTACTGACATTGTTCCCCAGGTCCTTACGAATGATTCTGTAAAGGTTTCAGAAAAAAAAGTACCCGGAGTCTATATCACCAAACGATTCATTGGCTAATACACACAACACTAAGAAATAATTTAATTCTTGTTGAGTGTCCCCTATATGCTAAAAAAATAGGTGTGGATCATGGTAAAGCTATAGGAATTGTTCCGTAGGTCTTGATGGATTGTTCTGTAAAGGTTTTGAAAAAAAGATGTCTGGAAACCATATCACCAAAAAAATCATTGCCTAACGCATATGAAAAACTTAGAAAATCGCCTAATTCATATTCAGTGGTTCCAAATGCTAAAAAAAGTTTTGTGGACCATGGTGAGGCTATAAAAAATTTTCCCAGGTTCTTAAGGATGGTTTTCTAAATGTTTCAAAAAAGAGTGTCTGTAAATCATTACACCAAAAAATCAATAAGCTAACACACACAAAAATTTCAGAAAATTTGCACAATTCCTGTTGAGTGGCCTCTAAAAGCTAAAAAATAGGTGTGGATATTGGTGAGGCTATAAGCAATGTTCCACAGGCCCTTATGGATGGTTGTGAAAAAGTTTTGGAGAAAAAGTGTCTGAAAGTCATATCACCAAAAAAATTCATGCGCTAACACACACGAAAAACTAAGAAAATCGCCTAATTTCTTTTGAGTGGCCCCCAAATGCTAAAAATGTGGCGTGGATCATGGTAAGGCTATATGAATTGTTCCCCAGGTCCTTACGGATGGTTCTGTAAAGGTTTCGGAAAAAAGTGTCCGAAATTCATTTCACCAAAAAATTCATGGGCCAACACACACGAAAAACTAAGAAAATCACTTAATTCCTTTTTAGTGGTCCCTAAATGCTTAAAAAGCGGTGTGAATCATGGTGAGCTAATACACATGAAAATCTGAAAAATAGCCTAATTCATATTCAAGTGGCCCCCAAATGCTAAAAAAAAGTTATATGGATCATGGTGAGTCTATAGGAATTGTTCTCTAAGTCCTTATGGATGGTTCTGTAAAGATTTTGAAAAAAAGTGTCTGGAAGCCATATCAAAAAAATACATGGGCTAACACACGAAAAATTGGGAAAATCACCTAATTCTTATTTAGTGACCCCTAAATACTTAAAAAGTGGTGTGGATCATAGTGAGGTTATAGGCATTGTTCCCAGGTCTTAACATATGGTTCTTCAATGGTTTAGGAAAAAAAAGTATCTAGAAGCCATATCACCAAAAATATCTATGGGCTAACACACACGAAAAATTGAAAAAATCGTCTAATTACTGTTGAGTGACCCCTAAATGTGAAAAAAGTGGTGTGAATGGTGAGGCTATAGGAATTGTTCCCCACATCATTACGAGTGGTCTTGTAAAGGTTCTGGAAAAAAGTACCCGAAAGATATCTCACAAAAAAACTCATGGACTAATACATACAGAAAATTATGAAAATTGCCTAATTCCTATTGAGTGACCGCTAAATGCTAAAAAAAGTGGTGTGAATCATGGTGAGGCAATGAGAATTGTTCCATGGTTCCTTACAAATAGTTTTGTAAAGATTTTAGAAAAAAAGTATTTTGAAACCATATCACCAAAAAAATTCATGGGCTAACATACATAAAAAACTGAGAAAATCACATAATTCTTATTGAGTGGCCCCTATATGCTAAAAAAATGGTGTGGATCATGGTGAGGCTATAGTAATTGTTTCCTATGTCCTTACAAATGGTTCTGTAAAGGTTCTAGAAAAAGTGTTCGGAAGCCATATTACCAAATATTTATGGGCTAACACAAATGAAAACTGAGAAAATTTCTTAATTTCTGTTGAGTGGCCCCTAAATGCTAAAAAAAGTGACGTGGATCATGGTGAGGCTATAGGAATTGTTTCCAGGTCCTTACGGATGGTTCTGTAAATATTCTGAAAAAGGTTTCTCGAAAGCCTTATTACCAAAAAATGCATGGGCTAACACACACAAACATTTGAAAAAATCGTCTAATTCCTGTTGAGCGCCCCTTTCATGCATAAAAAAAGTGGTGTGGTTCATGGTGAGGCTAAAGGAATTGTTCTATGGGTCCTTATCGATGGTTCTATAAAGGTTCTGGAAAAAAAGTCCCCGAAAGTCATATCACCAAAAAATCTATGGGATAACACACACGAAAAACTGAGAGAATCGCCTAATTTCTATTGAGTGGCCTATAAATGCTAAAAATATGATGTGGATCACAGTGAGGCTATAGAAAATGTTCCTTGGGTCCTTAGGGATGGTTCTATAAAGGTTCTGGAAGAAAAGTGACTGGAAGGCATATCACCAAAAAATCTACGGAATAACACACACGAAAATTGAGAAAATCACCTAATTCGTGTTGAGTCGCCCCTAAATGATAAAAACAAATGGCGTGGATCATGATGGGGCTATAGGAATTGTTCCCTAGGTCCTTATGGATGGTTCTGTAAAGGTTCAGGAAAAAAAGTGCATGAAACACAAATCACAAAAAATTAATGGGCTAACACACATGAAAAACTGAGAAAATCACCTAATTCTTGTTGAGTGGCCCCCTAAATGCTAAAGAAGTGGTGTGGATCATGGTGGGGCTATAGAAATTATTCCCCAGGTCCTTACGGATGGTTTCTGTAAAGGTTCTAGAAAAAAGTGTCTGAAAGTCATACCACCAAAATATTCATAAACAAACATATACGAAAAATTGAGAAAATCGTTTAATTCTTATATATTGTGTGTCCCTTAAATGCTAAAAAAATTGGCATGGATCATGGTGAGGCTATAGGAATTGTTCATCAGGTCCTTATGCATGGTTCTGTAAAGATTCTGGAAAAAAGTGTTTGGAAGCTATATAACCAAAAAATCCATGGGCTATCGTCCTATTCATGTTGAGTGACCCCTAAATGCGAAAAAAATGGCGTGGATCATGGTGAGGCTATAGGAATTGTTCTCCATGTCCTTACGAATTGTTTTGTAAAGGGTTTGGAAAAAAAGTGCCCTGAAGCCATATCACCAAAAAAATCATGAGTTAACATGCACGAAAAATTGAGAAAATCGTCTAATTCATGTTGAGTAACCCCTAAATGCTAAAAAAAGTGGTGTGACACATGGTGAGGCTATAGAAATTGTTCATCAGGTTCTTACGGATGGTTCTGTAAATGTTTTGGAAAAAAAAAGTGCCCGGAAGTCATACCACCAAAAAATTCATGAGCTAACACCCACAAAAAAATTGAGAAAATTGCCTAGTTCTTGTCGAGTGGCACCTACATGCTAAAATAAAGTGGTGTGGATCATGGTGAGACACTGGGACTATAGGAATTGTTCCCAGATCTTTACGGATGGTTCTGTAAAGATTTTGAGAAAAAAGTGTCTGATAGCCATATCACCAAAAAATCTCTCTCTCTCTCTCTCTCTACATATATATATATATATGTATATATTAATATTAAGCTTAATGTTCACAAAAACAGGGTTCGGACGAAGCTCATTGGTCCCTCTAGCTCCGCCCCTGATTCCAACAACCAAAAAATGAGAAATAAGATTCTTATTCACCTTTATTTACTGTTCTTTTGTTTATGAGTGAAAAAATTCTCCACATTTAAGCAAATATCTCAAATGAACCTTCATGTACAAATGAACCATCCAAATGTTTCAATTTCTTCAACAGGCAACAAAGATTCAACTTTGCAAGATTATGTTCTTTTTTACTTCAACACGCAACAAATTCAAAGAAAATCAACTTATCACTGATTTTTGTACCCTATTAAGTGAACTTCTTAACATGAATATAAAAAGATCTTGCCAAAAATTTGTCAAACCCACAATTCTTAATAAACAACTGATAGTTAAGGTGCAAAACAAGTAATTAACTCAAAAGCGTCCAATCGAGTTTACAAAAAACATACAAATGAAAGGTAATTAACAACATGCAACAAGAAGTTTTCTCCTTGCAAAATTTGAATATTTAAGCAAAAGGAGAAACTGAAAGATTGTACATTTTTAATTCACTAATTCAATTATGGGTGTGACCAAGAATAGTTCAAAACCATGACAAATTCTTGGGCAGAAGCTCCAACTTTTGTTAAATTTTTTCCAGAGTTAGGTGCTACACGTGACCACAATTCTGCTAGATGTTTGAGAGGCAAAGTAGGATGAATTGGCATATCTAACATGCGAATCTCCACCTACATGTCAAAAATTATTACGATTGAAATTAATAATCAGGTGTCAAGCAGAAGGTATGATTATAAGTATTTAATTACCTCGTCTTCACTCTGGAGACTCAATTTGTGTGCAAGGTACTTCTTTATGTAGGAAGACGGCTTGTTCACATCCCTATTTAACCAGAGAAGATGTATAACATGTTTATTGAAGTTAAGAGGCATTTTGGAAAGTAAAAATTGCAATTCCATTAAGCTCTCGTGCTATGCAAGGTCCAGGGAAGGGCAAGACCATTAGGGTTCATTATAAGCAGTCTTATCCTGCATTTCTGTAAGAGGCTGTTTCCACAGCTCGAACTTGTGATATCCTAGTCACATTGCAACAACTTTACTAGTTACGTCAAGGCTTCCCTTCCTTTGAAAGAGAATTCAGACAAAATGTTGTTCAAAAATGAATGAGCAACATTTCATACATAGTGCTAAGATATTTTCAAAGTGTTATTCTAATCTCCATCTAGAACCTCAAGAATATATATAGGAAGGACATAATATTTTTGTACATATTTAAATGTAATTAAAAACTTACTTGATCTTTATGTAGCGGGAAGAAATTTGTGGTAAGGGTGAAGGACATTTCCTGAAACAATCATATCTAGTCAAACCGTGCCACATAAATAAAAATAATACTGAGAAGAGATACATAAAATTGAAAGAATTAAACTCACTGCTTATCACATGCAACCAAAGTGAACCAAATGGGATGGACTCTTTCATTCACTACTCTAATACTACCACTGCTTGTACCTCCTGCTGCCTCAGTAGTAACTCCAACTTGAGCCACATTAATATTTGTTCCACCACCATCACCATCACCATCACCACCGCCGCCAACAGGAGGAGGATTATTTGTTTCTTTTTTCTTTCTTCCACGTCGTCCTTTTTTCCCTTTTCCTTTATCAGTATTATTATTTTTATTACTATTTGATGGTGCTTCTATAGCTTGAACAACATTTTGTTTGCTAACTTTTGGAGAAGGCACATACTCCTCGTCTTCTTCTTCATCATCATCACCGTCCTCATTTTCATAATCATCAAGATTGATTAGCGGAGTACTACTGATGAACTTTGGAACAGGCTCTTTGGAATTGTCTAAGGTGTCACCTTTTGTTACCAATTTGTTCAATGGTTCCCATAAGTCATTCATCCCATCCAATGGTTCAATACTTTTGTTTTTCTTTGAGGACTCAGCAACATAAGCAATACTCTCAACCTTCAACAAGTAATCACAAGAGTTAGTACACTTTTTATTCACTTAGGAATAAATTCAAAGTATTTAGAAAAAATTTAAACGAACAAGTTAAAGAATTCAACATACAGTATATATACATACGAAAAATGATTAATCTATCTACATAGTGTAATTTTTCGTTAAGAGTTGTCAATTGACTCCCTTCGGACAAGTGTTGTATACAAACGAAAAGTGGTGTATTTTTGAAGAATTCAATATGAGTACGACATCGAAAGTGAGGAGTCCTACAACTTAGCATATGACTAATTAAAACATAAAGTGGATTTCAATTAATAAAGTACCTCTTGTTTATGTTGAGTAGGTTTGCCTGAAAGAAGAGGAGTGCTTGAACTTCCTGGCTGATCAGCTCCCTTTATCTGATTATATCAATTATAATTGCATTTTTCATTTTAGTTTGTCCCCAAAAAAAATAATTGTTTTTTCCACACAACAACAACTATTACTACTACACGCGCCTTAATTAGTACCAAATAGGTTAAGGTCAGCTATATGAATCGTCATGACAAAAACATAAAGTAGATTTCAATTGTACCTGTTGTTTATGTTGATTATCTTTGCTCGAAAGAAGAGGAATGGTTAAACTTCCTGGATGTGTATCTTCCTTATTCAGATCAACAACATCGTTAAATTCGGATGGATCTTGAAAACAAACAGCATTAGCATTATTTCGCGAACTTCCTCTTCTTCTTCCTCTTCCTCTTCCTCTTCCTCTTCCCCTTCCAGTACTACTACTTAAAACGTTGCGCTGATCATTCGAAACTTGATCATCAACGACAAGTGGTGTAGTATTTACTATGGAAGAAATTGATTTCTGCTTTCTCGTTGAGCTTGTAGCAACAACAACAGAAGCAGGAGGAGGAGGAGGAGGCGATGGTGGATTATCAATGAGCATGTCGGCACTATAATTAAGATCAATATCCTCACGAGCTAACTTTTTGGGTTCGCCTTTTTTGGATTTTTTAATTAGTCCAAGCTCAATTAATTCTCTTCTTTTACTTGAGAATATGTCTCTGATCCCTTGCACTTGGTGATCAGGCCTGTAAATTTAAGCATTATAAGGTTATATCAATACTTATTTTTCTCACATATATATATATATATATATATATATATCAAGAACAAAATTACAGTTCTGCCTACTGATTCGACAGAAGCTAGAGTCAAATCTTGTACTTGTATTTGAAAATTTTACTTATAACATGTACTCCCTCTCAAATTATGTGAAAGGGTACAGAGTATGAGGATTGAAAAAATAATAGCGTCTAGGCCAGTTTCAATACACCTTACTTATTAGAATTTAAAATATTTTAAAATTGAATATACCTGATTTTCTGCAAGGGGGCAACACCTAAATCCATATTGCATTCTGGACAAAATTTCCATTTCTCTTTTGATATCTTCCTTGTTATGCACTTCTTGCAAACTGTAAAAAAATATTAAACATAAATTAATCAAATTTCATAGAAAAAAATCATTAAAAAATAAAGAAATTTGACATGTAATGAATTAAAAATAAAAAGTGACAAGAAAGAAAAAATGAAAATGTTGAACCATATTGCAAAATTCACCTCTTTTGATAGCTACAAGAAATAAAATCCCAAAATAATAGATAGAAAAATTGACCATATAAAAAGTTAAAAAATTAATAAATAAACAAACTGTTTAAGCAAGAAACATGATATGTACTAAGATTAAAAGTTCATACATAAAAGACCTAGATCACATAAACCTTGAAAATGACACAAATTCTACTGGAAAACATTGGAAAGAACGATTAAAAAAAATTTCAAGATCATTAATTCACAAGAATAAATGATTTATCAAAATCACTAATATCAAAAAGGAAACCCCAAAAACAAAAAATCAAATTTTAAATTAAAATAAAAACATTGAAAAGACTATTTAAAAATTCAAAAATTCAAGATCAACAATCTCGACGCTTTGTCAGTTCATTTTTTTAGATAACTTCAATTCCATAATTAAGAAAAAAAGGTTAAAAGGGCGGGTAAATCTAGTTCAATCGATAAATCCATCTCAAGAATAAGTTGTTCCGTTATAGCCACTTATGTACTTGTACCGGCTTGAGCAGCCGAAATATTGATACTGGGAGATTGGGGATCGGCCGATGAAATCACAAGTACGAATAATTTATCAACATCACTCAAATAAAAAATGAAACCCCAAAAATTTATATTTCAATTAATCTTTTCTAAAAGAAACATTGAAGAACGTTAAAAAAAATTGAAGATCCTGAAATGACAACAAGAAGTGATTTATCAAAATCACTGAATTTTTTTTAAAAAAAAATTACAACAACACACACCAATAGTCTCACAAAGTAGGGTTTGAGGATAGACAAAAATAGAAAGATTGTTTCGATAACTCCGCCTCAATGAGAACAAGAAAAACATCGAAAATAACGCAACAAAAAAAAATTAAAAAATTCAAGATTATGAAATCACAAGTACAAATGATTCATCAACATCACCCAAATAAAAACTAAACCCCCAAAAACTTACATTTAAATTCATCTTTTAAAAAAAACATTGGAAAGAACGAAAACAAAATCAAAAATTCAAGATTCTGAAATGACAAGAACAAATGATTTATCAAAATCACTGAAATTTAAAAAAATCCAAAAAATTACAACAACAGCACACACCAATACTCTCACAAAGTAGGATTCAAGGCTATCGACCGCAGAGATAGAAAGACTATCTCGATAACTCCGCCTCAATGAAAATTTTAAAAAAAAACATCCATAAGAACGTAACAAAGAAAATCAAAACTTCAAGATCATGAAATCACAAGTACAAACAATTTATCAACATCACTCAAATATAAGAATAAACCTCAAAAAAAAAATTTAAAAAAATTAAAATTTTCTCACATCTATGACAGCATTCTTCAATAATTGTGACATCTTTGCATAGTTTTTTGCAAATTCCACAAGTCAAAACACTCTTCAAACTAGCTATTCGTTTATCAAAATCATCCATCTTCCTTCATACACTGCAAAAAAAAAATTAATAAAAAGGAAACTAAAATCAAATATATTTTTTCCTTAATTATAAACATATGCATTCCATCTTTGTATGTAAATCATATATTAAAAAAATCATACAAAGAGAAAAAAAAAATTACAATAAAAAAGAAGAAGAAAAATGAAGTACCTTGTTTTCTTGATTCTTGATATAGAAAAAAACAAACAAAGAAAGAAGAATATAAAGAAAAGGGGAAGCGGCAGGTTTTGGGAAGAAGAAACAAAATTTTAAAGAAGTTTGAATATTTTGGATTGTTATTTGATTTGTAATTAATATGTGTGAAGACGTTTTTTGAATTACAAAAAAAAAATGATATGGATAAAATTGGTTTTATGTAGATAATAATAATAAGAACAAACTAATAATAATAGTGAAACTCAACTATTTCTTCCATGGCTTTTAATACCATGAATGACACAAGAAAACTTCACCCTTTCAAAGTTAGTGAAGAACCTATATATACTATGGGTTTTTCTTGTTAGTTTTAGGATCATTTGTTTTACCCTA
Organism: Solanum appendiculatum; assembly: GCA_018342035.1. Classification (NCBI taxonomy): domain Eukaryota; kingdom Viridiplantae; phylum Streptophyta; class Magnoliopsida; order Solanales; family Solanaceae; genus Solanum; species Solanum appendiculatum. The sequence continues at coordinate 3,184,423 of JAGDQO010000427.1, forward strand.
TTTTTATCGGGTTGTGTCTGAGCCAACTTACTTACGACTTAATTTTTTTCGTTTAATATATGCTATTTTTTATGGATCAACACGTGTACCAGATAATCCTAGATTGAAGCAAATCTATGATTTGATGTTTATGAATTTTTACAAAGACTTCTAGATTGGATTAGCGACTCATGAGATGATTATTTTTAAAATTACCTAGAGAAAAAAGTGAAATAAAAATATAAATAAAAGATATTTTATGTATATCAACCAATCACAAATTTCCTTCTCTAACACTATTTTGTGTCTTACCTATCATAATAATTGGCTAAAATAATGAAAATTGAGAAACAGTATATATATATATATATTGGAGGGTGGGAAAAGAGGCAACAAAATTAAATTGAAGTGAAGCGTCTAAGAAGTAGAAATAGTCGTCCTTATATTGTCACATTCACCACTAATTAATAAGATTTTGTGATGATTTACATTACTTTTTATTTTTGAAAATGAACAATTCTCATATTTCAGTCATATAACTTGCACGTGAAATTTCAAAGTTTTTTCTGAATATCATTTTTTTAGGTCAGTCTAAACTTACTAAATTTGATAGTAAATTTATGAAACATTCTCATTGGCAACAACAAAAATAATTTAGTTTTGCATGACATAATTCAAATCAGTTAAATATACTTTTAAAAATATGACTCACATCGTGCAGATCACGTGATATTTTAGTTTTGCAAAGTTGATCATGCAAATCAATTTTTTGATTTTACAACTATGAATAATGAAAGGGTGAATCTTACTTATAAATATATTTAGGATTGATTTTGAATTTCTTAAATAACATTAGAAGAAGGTTTTGATTTGGAAAATAATGGACAAAATTTCTTCTTTAATTAAAATTTCTAAATCCGCATTCAATTGAAACTTTAAATTATTTTTTATTTTTATATAGAGATAAAGTCTAAATTATGTCATTGAATTTTGAGAAATAAGTGCATGTATGTCATATGTTAATAATTGAGTTCAATCATGTCATTGCTATTATAGAAAAAAGTTCATTCATATAATTATTTTTAATAGCCAGACTTGATGATTTTGTAAAATTATTTTTTCACGTGGCCAGAGTACACGTCACCAAATAAAATCGATCAAATTTAATTAAAATTAAATCCGATTTATATCTGACCCAACCTAACTCATTTTCCTTTTATTTATCCCCCATATTACATCATTAGATGTATTTGATATACTTTATGCATGTATTCATTTAATATAACTAATTCAATTTTGTAACAATCAAAATATTCCTACATGAAAAAGTAACTCAACAATTCCATTTTTTATCAATTTGAATTATTTCGAATGATCTATAGCTGTCACCACTACAACATAATACAATAATATAAAATATGTCTAAATTTACTTATCCAAAATAATTCCTTTAATTATTTCTATCTAGCAAAACTAGACATTTTTTACATTATTGAGTATGCTGTAAAGGTGGCAGCTCTAAATCATCCAAAAGATTTCAAATTGAGAAGAGATGGAATTGATAAGTTGCTCTTTTTTTTCATGTAGGGGTTTTGATTGTGACTAATGGTGATGCTTAATTTAGTTTATGCACACATTAATTATTCAACAAGATGATACAATTCATGTTTTTTACCTTTCTTATATTTTGTTCTATTATAATTTAATTTAAGGCAAAAATATAGGCATAGAACACGTGCTTTAATTAAAGGTGAAAAATTACAATATTCTTATTCTTTACGATTTATAAAATATCCTTTTAAATACTTCAAAAAAAATCAATTTTCTTTATACTACCTCGGAAGAGTTTAAATCATGTTTCTCACATTTCAATTAACAATTGTAAACTTACAATTTAACGATTAAATGTTAGTTTTGAGACTTACAATAATTCTCTTCGACGGAAGTGTATCGTCTGCAGCAATCGCGATTTGATTCACTAGTGGTTAGGAATCCTCTATTGACCAGATGGATTTCCTAATTCCACAGCCTAAAAATCATTTAGTGTTGTAGAATAACTAGCTCTCACCGTTCTCTGGACGATTTATATAGACTGAATTAGGGTTTAGGGTTGCATTAACTAATGGGCCGACTCATTTAGCTAGCACCCCTTATGGGTATATTAGGCCCAAAAGGTTTTTTTTTGGAAAACTTACATAAATCGCACTAGTTTAGGAGCTAATTAATTAGATAAACTCTAATTTGTAATATACAAAGATTCTTACCAGATTTTGATGTGTCCAGATAGGTCAAAATTTGGTGTAATTTGTTCTAGATACATTGTATCCTGTGAATTCGCATGTATCTATACGAATCATACCAGATACATACAGATACATGTATCTAGTGTGATTCACATGTATTCTGAGATACAAGAGTATCTCGCTCGCCTCCCTCCCGATCTTGCTCACCTCTCTCCATATTTCTGCGTATTTGGTATCAAAAATACATGTATTTGCATTTAGTTATATCTTTCTCAATATATGTAGGAAACTATTAATTTGTGGTAAGATACGTAATTATTTGAAAGTATAAATATAATTAATAAATATGATATGCATATATATGTTTAATAAGGTAATATCCCTATTATTTCTAACAACAAAACTAGTGTCATATCAACTTTAAAAATCACGAGACTTGCACATGAAATTTTAAAATTTCTCCACTAAATATCATTCTTCTTTAGAGGAGAGTATTCCTTTTAAGTTATCTTTTCTAGAGTTCTTCTTTTAAGATATTCCTTTTTTATAGTAGTGATATTAAAAAAAGTAGTGTTATCTCAAAAGAGAATTGTCCATCATAATTTGAAAAATATTCTTTTGAAATTTTACTTTAATTTTTACGTATTATTTAGTAAATTATTTTATCTTACACTTAATATGATCAAACTATTTGAACACTTAGGGGTCATTTGATTTGAATATAAATTATGCTGGATAAGTTATATAAATTATGAGTTCTTATGTACTTAGTCATAAAATATCTCTGTCTTGAATAATAATATTAATTAATAATAAGCATGAAAGTAATAGCACATTTTATTGTATATAATTGACGCATCAACTATTTTATTTCATAAGCGCTATTATTAATTAACTTGCTTGACAAAAATTTCTATACGTAATACATATAATTTTTCCTCTTTTTTTCATTATAATCGAGTCATTTAGCAAAAATGTGGAGCATATGCATCGTTTATATATCAATCGAAACTTGATTGTGATATTCATTTTTCAAATTACATTTCTGAGAACGTGAAATAAATAAATTAATAAAAGAATTTATTGCATATATCTAAAAAAAAAATCTCCTTGAACTAGTAACAAATAGATAATCGATATGAATGTCACTTGATATCATGTATCTTTTTTATCTTTATCATTTTTGGATTTTTCTTAAAAAAAAAAACTGTAACATCTCATTCTGTTCTCGTGCACTTTGACTATATTACCACATACTTCATGATTACACGTGACTTACATTGCTTACATTTTATTTAAAGAACGCGTGAAAAACAATATATTCTCATTAAGTATCTTTTTATTTTCACCATTTTTGGATTTTTCTTTAATTATAATTTTTTTTTTTAAAACGGTAACATCTCATTCTATTCTCGTGTACTTTGACTATATTACCAAATACTTAATGATTAACTCTCGTCAGCACATAACACAGCGTACGTGATTTACATTGCTTATATTTTATTTTCTTGCCCTTTATTTAAAGTCGGAGATTTGGGAACCAAACACACACTTTTAAGGTGTGAAAAGGAATATACTTTCGTAAAATATATTTTTATAATTTTTTTTTTTCATTTTTCTTTATGATACCTTAAACAAGTGGAGAGAGTTGGGTAAAACACTTGATAGTTCTGAATTTTTATGTAACCATGTCATAAATTATTTATAGGATGAATTTACTGTTAACGTTGAACATGAAATAAACAAATTAATTACATGTTTTATTGTGTATGATGAAACCAATCAAGGAGTGACACATCAACTGATCTATACGCATCATGAACACTTTAATTGGCTAGTGACAAAAGTTTTCATACATATACATACCATTTGTTGTATATAAATTTAATTCTTTTTTTCTTTCTTTCAATGGTACTATCCAGTCATTTGTTAAAGAGGTGGCATCATATGTCATTGTGTGTTTGTTATCAACCAATCACAAATTTCTATTTCAACACTGTATATTTTGGTGGTGAAGGGGTGGCACAACCTCACTACTGCCAAATGGATCAAATGTGATTCCGAATGAAGATGAATTTCATTTAGCGTCGGAGGCAGAATTTTCACCAAAGAAAGTTCAACATCTACTATATATATGTACTAAAAAAAATAATTTAACCTTTTTATATGCAGCATAATTTTTGGACAAACAGGGTTCGGTCTTTTGTCCCTCTAGCTCCGCCCCTGATTCCAACTATCGAAAAAGGAGAAATAAGATTCTTATTCTCCTTTACTGTTCTTTAGTAGCAGATGTCTCAAATGAACCTTCATGTACAAATCAACCATCCAAGTTCCTCTTAAGGTTATGATGCAAATTTTAGCAAATGTTTCAATTTCTACTAGCAGGACACAATAGATTTACTTCAGTTGAGAGGTTTTTGCATCTGGATGAGTTCAAAAAAGTTCATTATCTATCCCATAGAAAGAACGAAAAAAGACGAGAATAAGCAACTGGAAGAAACAGCTCAAAGACAAACCATTCATATAAAAAGACTATAGACCAAAGTCAGATACAAAACCAGTGCTTTTAACCTGGGTAAGTTTTTAACATGAGAACAAGCTACAAATAAAGAGAATTTAGCAACAGGCAACAAAGAATCAGCTTTGCAAGATTGAGGACGCAAGAGATCAAGAATAGAACAAAATGTAGTCGATAGCAGACAACTTTTGTAAAAGAATTACCTTACCCAACAAAGCAAGTGAAGATAGGTAGACGAAGAGAGTGATATTTAGGCTCCAGATGTTCTGATTTGGGGTAGAAGGAATAGGGGTTTTCTAGGAATAAAAGCTAATTATGTATTGATACTAAATGGCCTTGCGGACTGCAGGGTCTGTACCTTACCAATGAGGCATGACACAAGCCTTGGGGCACTTTCAATTAACTCACCCAGGGGCAGCCTCTTTGAAGGTGCACTATATGTGTCTGAAGGAACTCAACGAACAAATTTAGCCTCACTCCGTCTCCGAGTCAAGAAGTGCTTCCAGCAGGCCACCAATTAACTTCAGCTCCTTCACAGATATAGAGGGAGGGGTTGAGGGAGGAAATAGATGTAGAACAGGATCAATGGTAATTTGAACCTAGAATTCAAGTGGAACTGTTGGTTTCTGTTCAACTCATGCTTAGTCTACAGTGTTTGAGGTCCCAACCAGGCTGGGAATAAATGCAGATAGGATGAAAAAAGAACTTGAACCTAGAAGGCAAATGGAATGCAAATTTCCACTCCAAGTCATGCTAAAAGCTATAGTTCTAGAGGTTCTCAGTAAAACTTAAAACAACGCACATGTTAGTGCTATAAGAATAGAGCTACTAAAAGAACAGGCAACAGAAAGCAGAATCACACGCACGTGAACTGAGTTCTAAGCAAGAGAAGCAAAATTAGAATTCCGGAGTGTCTTCATCTTTCGCTCTTGCAGTCCCATTAAACACAAGATAGTCTAGATATACTATTTCTTTGACACAATTTGTGAAATGTAAAACGAAGAATCACAAACTACTATAACATTGAGATATATACCCTCTATTTCTACTGATAAACAAAATAAGAGTTTTTATTTTTTTTTATATTGAAACTAATATCTATTTGTGTTTATGGGTTTATCAGTTGAGATATATATCCACCTATAAATAACCCACCATCAACAATAGGCAAGAAAAAAGCACAAGCAGACCAAGCTGATAGAACCAATGTAACTATCAGAGTTACCTAGAACTGGATACAAACCTACAATTCCATCTTACTCCAAATCAAAACCAACTCTAAATTGATAGTCAACCAAGCTTATAGAACAAATGTAACTATCAGAGTTACCTAGAACTGGATACAAACCTACAAGTCCATCTTACTCCAAATCAAAACCAACTCTAAATTGATAGTCAACCAAGCTTTGACGACTAAACAATCATTCATATCCATGTCATGCACCAGAAAAACAACAGAAGCAGTTTTCAGTTTTCACAGCCCATGCAACTATTACTTCCAATCCAAACTAACTTCTCACAGCTGATCTTGTTAAATTATGTTAATTATGTCATCTGCTTAAACTATTAGAAAGAAGACACTTTTACTTGCGTATTTAATTTGGACTGCAATACATACAGCTCCTCACATGCATGCATAGTTTTTTCTTGGACCAAGCACATGGAAACATTTGACGCCGAATGTTTAATTGTTTGAACTACCTCACCTAATTATGGATGGGTCGTATTCATTTATTTACTTCAGGTCTGCAACCTATATCTAGCACAAAACAATCATTATACAAAATATGAGAAACATTACCATTTTATTTCCCAATAAGAGAATCCAACTACATCAAGAAAAGATGAAAAGCCTCGATCTTTTCATCAATTCAACTCTCTGCATGTGAAAGCTTCAACCAGCAATTTCATCAGTTTAATGATACCACTTACACTAGCCAACTCAATTTTTCACTAAACTCAACCATATACCAATTTTAAAAAACTAAGCCTTGAAATTCAAACAATATTATGATCTCCTCTTGGTCTAGTATTCACCATCTCAAACATTAATGGCAATGAAGCTATCACTTCCAATCTAAACTGAGTTTCACAGTTTATCTCTAGCACATAAGAATCACTTAGCAAGAAGTACAAAAATTACCACTTTATTTCCTAACAAATGGATTCAACTACATCAAAGAAGATAAAATCCGCAAATTTTCATATTTTCAACTCTCTGCATTTCGAGAACTTCACCAAACCAATTTCATCAATTGAACAATACTAGTTACAATAATCAACTCAAGTTTTTCCTACAATTCAACCACTCCGATGAGAAAAAATTTACCTACATCAATCATGAAATTCAAACGATAGAATAATTTCCTCTCGGACTCTCCGATAGCAAAGCACCATATGGCGAATCCTCCTGATCTTCCGGAGCCCTAAGTGCACCGTGAACAAACATAATCACAATTCCAAAGCCAATTGAAACGAAGATGTTCATCCAAATTTTAGCAACCAGCAACGCAACAAGAGTCACCAAAGTCAAAAACCCTAACACGAACTTATCATCGACATCGAAACCGAACAGCTCCAAAGGTTCATTACGGGAGAAGTAAAGGTAAATCCAACCGACAAAGATGATTAGGAACAACACAAGTAAAATTGGCCGGACAATTAAGGAGATTAATAGGATAGAAAGGATGATTAGCGTGTAATTACCCGCGAAGTAGCGAAGGTTTTTATTGATCCGATAAGTTGCGTCGGATACTGAGATTGGGAGGCTGAGGGCGGCTGTATCGATGAATAACGGCCACGGTCGGACGGTGACAGCGGCGACTGTTCCGGCGTCCGGTGGAGGAGAAGACATCGGAAAGTTTGAATTTTTTTCGGGTTGGAATTGGAGCTGATTCGGTAAATGAGGAATATGAACAAGCGTAGTAAATGGGTTTACAAGTAGAAACTCGGATTTATGGTTTTTCTATTGTCTTCAATTGTAACCCAAATATATTGCTAAATATTGATTTAGAACCTAAGCTTTCGAGAAAAGGTCCAAAATAGTCCACAATCTTTACCATTAGACTTAAAATCGAAGTTTCAAAATATAACTTTATCAAATATTAGATTGAAAAGTCAAAAGTTTTATCCTTTGTTAATGTTTATACAAGGAGACTTTTATGACCATCCAAGAACTCAGCAACGGAAATAAATCGTAAATTTTGACAAATCTCACAGATTGATAGTCTATACATTTGGTTGAATTAGAGTGTTGAGAAGTCAAATGACATTTTTTTCCTTGCTATGGACAGTGCTAAAAATTGGATAATATATGTGGTCGAATTTTTTTTTGGTTTCTCACTCAATGTTCAGAGCCCGCATTGAAGCTCCAACTAAATTCAGATCGCGCAATGCAGGGTCCATTCGAGAGTGACACTCCCAACAAGATTTTCTATATATCCAAGACTCAAACCCAAGACTCTGATTAAGGGTGGAGCAATCTCACCACTGTACCACAACCCATGTTGGTTATGCAGTCGAATTACTATATGAATAGTGCAGAATTTTTGGCATGTCGTCTTCTTTTGTATAAGAGAAAGATAAGTAAATAAATGAAGCAATTTCATAAGCTAAAAGAAGCAAAACTTGTGAACTGTATGCAAACTTTTTTGAATCAATCATTTACAAGTCTTCATATATGATGCCTCACCATGCCTTATAATTTGGTCAATACAGTAGGGGATGCACTGAACTACTAAAGAATATAATAACCAAGAGCACTGTACAATGCGCGAAAAGCCGAGAGCAACGAGCTAACCAAAAAAAGAAAAACATATACAAGATATGCTTATCTAAAAGCTACAATAACTATACAAGCTTTGCTTATCTGATGTGCTCAAGATTCTCCAAACATCTTGTCCTGGATGATCTGCCCAAGTTTCGAGTACAGAAGTTGCTGCTCCTCAAAGGTCAGGTTTATTATTATCTACATCGTATAGAGTGAGTATATATCAGCTATCACAGATATACTTCAACAAGGAATTTACTGGACTTAATGTTGCTTGACGTGTACCTGATCCAAGATCATCTCAACTGACAAGTTCTGAGGCGCAACAAAAGACTGATGATAGATATATGCGAAAACAGCCATCACCATCTGCATGAACATACATATAAGAAAATATCACAAACTGATAGTTCAGATAACTAGTAGAAAGCACTACTAAGAGGACGAAATAGGAGAAGGAGAAATAGATCAGTCTGAGGAATACTAATCGTATAATAAGGTACGATCAAAACATCAGTATACTTATGGCTTTGATTTTCCTCCTTTTGGACCACCCCCACTCACCACACATACCACAACAATACGTTCTTGAATTAACTTAGATGCAATTTCATGAAGCCATGAAGTGAAAGAAACTTGGAAAACAATGAGATTTCATATCTTCCACGGGGGGTGCAGTCCATAATTGTGTCTGACAATAAGTGTATATAGAGAGGCATATTTCATTTAGCTCACCTGACAATCCATTCTATCAGTCATGCCACCATGTCCAGGTATACTATCACCAAAATCCTACAGAACAGAGAAAAAAAGAACGAACTTTATAAATACAACGTAGCGTTAATGATCCCACTAACACATCTATAAAACAAAGACGGGATAAACATTGAACCTTGATCTTGAAGGCCCTCTTAAATCCACTAGCAAAAAAGCCTCCAAAAGGCGCAATGATTGATGCAAACAAACCAAGCCAAACAGCATGCCACTGCACAGGCAAAACAGAGATCTCCCTCCAAGGAAACTGCAACAGCAGGAATTAGTGAAGGACCTCAAGTAATAAGGATTTGAATCGACTTCAGAAAGCTGAATAATAACACAAGCATTAAGAAGATGAAAATAGCTTGATTTTGTTTTAAAAAATTTGAAGGATGAATCACTGGATACTATCATGTTGAGTGTTGGGACAATCCAAAAGAACCACTTGTAGTTGTATCTCATGAACCTGTATTGTTCAACACATCTCCAAGAAAAAACACTACTATTTCAAGACTCGATATTTTAAGAAATTTTGCATTTGGACAATATCTGGTTGAAACTAAAAGAGAGTATTTGTGTTGGGACATGAATTGCAAAAAAGTCACCACGGTTATCAAAAACAAAAATGAATTTCATTAGATCCATGTTATATGATACACACTTTTCAGGTTCCCAAAGTAATGGCATGATGGCTGAGCACGGGGTGATAACAACATGGAGATCTCAATTCCCAGTTGCGCATCCCAACTACAACACCTGGCATGAGCCCATCTGAGCAACCTCAGTGAGCAGAATTATCTTGATTAAAATGTCCTAATAGACTGGAACACTTCCCGATGATAAGTCGAGATATGCACGAAATTGGTTTACACTTTTCAGAAAGTAAAGCACTCACCAAATAATACCCACTTTCCATTAAATAAAAAACAACAACACTAATCTACAACCATCAAAGTAGGATGCAAAATGAGACACAGCTAATTTATTAGTTATTTCATACTAGCTTCAACATACTTTGAGAAAGAGAACATTGCCTAAACCGACACTCCATCCTCCAAGAGGTAAAGAAAAAGCTTGATAACCAACCAACAATAGTTGGAAAGGGAAAGGAGATAGCTCATCACTTGAAAAGATACAAGGTCCAAACAAAGTCACTAGAATAGTAAAATATGCAAATACTGACAGAGCAAAAGAGAAAAACTTTAAAAGTCCAGGCTTGACGGAAATTCACTTACCCATGAAGGAAACCACTCTGGTATAGTAAAATAATCTGGTTTAAACAGTGGACCAGGATCACAATCAAGCCACCCAGTTGATAAATCCTGCATTAATCAATATGGAATTTATGCTTTCAAAAACCGAGGAGAAAATCTGCAAGCCAATTGGGAGAGACATTACCCTAAAAAATTACCTTCCTAGGACATGTTAGCCATCTGAAGCGACCAAATATATTGGCAAGCTGCACATAGTAGAAAGTAATTAGCAGAATATGCAGAAAAAAACACCCCTCTCAAATACTATTGGAGACAAACCTTTATTAGGCGCGAGAAATACAAGTGAAGGGGAGAGAGTACATAGATAATTTGATGACAAGACATACAACCCAAATGCTATGTTAAGAGAGACTACCTAAAACTAACACGTAACACTGTCTCTAACATTCTAACTCATCCACTAATTCCCAAAATACACAGCCACTCACCAGAAATGCGGAGATAATGGTTGTTACTGATGCCCCAATAAATCCCTCCCAAGTTTTCTTTGGAGACAACTTGATCAAAGGAGTTTTTCCAAAGAAGAATCCAAATATATAAGCAGCTATATCATTGATGACAATGAGCGATGCTGGAAGAAGGAACCTGCATTAAAGTAATCCTTTATTTGAAATTCTATATCCATGTCAAATTTTGTTGCATTATTTCAATTTAACAGCCCAAAAAGATGGAAATAAGAAATGGAAGAAGCTCCATATCCCTGTCAAATTCTGTTGCAAGCTTCAGCGAAGGAAAAAACTGGAAGAAATAATGGAACACAAACTTGTGAAAGTGGCCAAAAAAAGATATGGTATTGTGTGTCAGTTCCCATAAACATAAAAGAAGCCCTGTATCTTTCAACTAGTCATATGCATGCTATAGAAAGAAAATAAAACCTGAAGTTGGTCACACCATGATTACTTGCCAAAAAAGAGAGCACAACAATTAGAAGAAGCGGAGAGCAGAGTAGAAGCTCCAAAGAATAGTTTCAGCAGCAAAATAACATAAAGTCTCGACAAGTGAAAGACAAAAGATATAGAAAATCTATTCAGAATGGAAGAAATAGATTTACGCTGTCTTACCAGAAAATTCCCTCGAAAATATTGGCTACTGTGAAAGAGGACTGAGTAAACACCACAATCAGAATCATATGGGTCCAAGCGTACTGGCCAAATTGATACTTGTATCTCCTCTTCTTCAGCGTCAGAATGAACCACATAAAACCTGATTTCAAATGAGTGAAAACAGTAAAACTAAACCAGCGAAACAGGTAGTAATTCAGCAGTCAGTATCACAAAATCATGCATCTAATGAAAAAATAAGGCAGGAAAAATTTAGCAGAACAACATAACACTGAACAATATGTAATTTGATATGTCTTGGGTGTTGTAAAATGGAAAAGTGATTGTCGATTTACAACATTAAATCAAAGAGCACGATAAAAGTACAAACCTGCAATATACAAGAAATAACACGTGACCATGTGATACTTGATTAATTTGCTAACAAGCTTGTATAAAAATTTGTCAGAAGTAACTGTGTTGACAAGCCTCTGGCTTAGGATGCGTCCATATACAAACAGCATTGCTGTAAAGAAAAAGTGCCTGGAGACAATAGCAGAATAAGCGAAAACAGAAACAAGAACCTGTAAACACTATGATATTGTATCAATCTAGTAAATAATTTCACAAGCTTCTCAGACTACACTGTACATATATAATTGTATATATCACTCGTGAAGGCAGTCAACAGAGGAAACCACTTTAGGATAGCTAGATTTTGTTGGAAGGACGGTCAGTCAGGCATACCTTCTCCATGAACTTTTGTACATCCAAATTCAAGAAAACTGCATTCAGGCAAATTTGGGATGATAACCAGACTTCTCATTTTCCTTAAATTGCAAGTATACGAATGGATCTACCAAACTTATTGAAGCTTTAGAGTAAGTAGCAATTGTATAGATGGTCTTATTTCTTCCATTTACTGCATAACACTCTGGTGCCCTCAAGCTGACAAACTCACAGAAGCATATGCGGTCTTAGGTATAATCTGTTGACAAATTTTCTTCCCTTTCCATCCACCAACAGACCTTGTCTATACTTTATTCTAAAAATAATAACAGACTTTGCCTATATACCTCTCAATCAACTCCTATTCCCTTCTAGGTACAAATACGTTCATTTCTCCCTTCTGAAATTGTGTTTTAGTTTCACTTCAATCACCTGTGACGCCACTATCTACTAGTTTAAATCATAGGATGATTAAGTTGAAACAGAACCTTTCGTGGCCTTCATGGGGCTTCACATCAACTTCTCAATGAGTTCTTTCGGTAAATCAGGTTGCAAGCATTCACTAACTAGCTAGCATCCTACAGTACAACATTCGTTCTCTTCCCAAGATATTTCTGGGATTACCTTCCGGGGAAAAACACAAATCCATCAATATCTGGAATGGGATAGTCGAGAAGATGGAGAAAGAATCGGAAAATTGGAAATGGTAGTACCTATCTTTAGGAGAAAGTCACTCTTAATCATTTTTCTTGATGCTCTTCACACCTATACCATGTTCCTCTTTCCTTCGCTTGTGTCAATCTTAAAGCATTTTAACAAGTTGAGAAGAGATTTCCTATGGAACCGAAACAAATAGGGCAGCTCTTTATGTCTCGGCAAGTGGGACAATGTTATCAAAAAAGAGGAAGAGCAGGAGTCTTGGGATTAAGAACTTGAAGTGCCATAATGAAAGTTTTATTTTGACATGGCATTGGAAAAGAGAACATGTGGAGAATATTATTGATTGAAAAGTTCAGTTTGTGTAATCCTCGGCACAAAAGAGTCAATAGCACATCATGGCACGGGTGTTTGGAAGCATATTTGTTCTTATAGAGGCAAATCACTGAAAATTATGGTTTTCTACTTGGCAATGGCTGGAAAATTAGATTTTGGAAGGATACATGGTTGGGCTTCTCATCTGTCAAAGACCAGTTTCATGATATCTCTAGTATTTCTTCTCTTTACAATGCCGTGATAGCTGATTTTTCCACTTCACTAGACCTCAGAAGGAATTTAAATGATTAATAAGTATAAAAGACAGTAATTTGTTAACATTGCTCAGCAACTTCGCTCAAGATTAACAGAAATCAGATTACTTCATTTCGAGAAAAATCTAGACACATACTCTTGATCTCAACCGCTAGGGATGCATGCCTGCACGCACCTCGACTAATTCCCAGATTACTTTTTTTTTTTAATAATTGTGGTGTCCAGGCCAGCTTACGCGCACATCGACTAATTCCATGGGATACCTTCCACCTTTAACAAGCAACAAGTACTAGGACAGTAGAAATCACCTAGTGTCTTATCTCTGCTGGAATTGAACTTGAGAGCTCATGATATTCAATCCACTTCATTGACCACTAGGTCACACTCTTGGGTGCCACACAACCCACTATGAAAATTGTCTAAAAAGAAGTAAAATATGGAACAAATATATGGCCTTTAAAAGAAGTCCAATGTCAAAAGAAATTTAGCAGGATAATAAACACAACAATGATTTTTTGATAAGGTAAATACAAGCATGATTTGCTCACCAATTTAATAGCCTGAAACCAGGAAGTTGCTTGTCTTCATGCGCTTTCCTAAGTAGATTGAACAACTCCTTTGCCATAAAAATTTGTATAACTACTACCATGGCCCAAATATAAAGATGTCCCATGTAAATGATGAAAGCAAAACCACCTATCATCCAGAGAGTTGAATATAGACGGGTCAACATTGACTTATACTTGTTCCTATCGTCAACAAGCAAATGGGCTCCATTTGCTTTGACAACCTCTCCAGGAACCTGAAATTTCAGGAAGAGGGAGAACAAGAACTTCAGAAAAAATTCAGACTCATAGCATCTACAAGATTCCGAACCAAAACCTAGTATTTTTTATTCCAATTATAAGACACTGATTCTGTTTTTAAACATTCTAACATGTTTGACACCAGAAATTTTATTTTATAGTTAATACGACTTTCACAATTTTAAAGACTTGAAATATTTAACTAATCAAATTTTAAAGGTTAATGAGATGTTTTCTCTATGACTCTATCAAATTTTGGACCACGACTTCATTATTATTTTTTCACTACTAGTCTACTACTAATACAATACAAAAAATCAAGTTAATATCATAAGCATATTATTCATCAATACCATATATTATGGAACAGAGGAAGTAATACACTACTTTTGTCAAAAGGAACATTAACTCTCTGTGTTGTTCCGTACTTCCGTTCCCTCTCTACACTTTCATTTTCAAATTAAAGTTATTAAAACCCACTAGGAGCAACAGGAAAAATGAAGCAGAAAATGGAGTCAACCACTAGAAAAACACTGAAAGAAAATGGAAAAAATCACCTCATTTGATCCTCTGCGACGACGTAATCGTGGCGAAGGTGTTCCTGGAGCACCAGAATTACTATCCTTTTGCATAGCTTCAGTATCAAATCCTTACTCCACTACTAATGCATGAATACCTAAAACCACCTACAAAATTTTAATTTTAAAAAATAAATAAATAGAAGCTAAAGAAGTTATAAATGACCAAACGTGAGAAAGTCATAAATAATTATTGATTGGATAGATACGACCAACCCCTTCTAACTAGAAAAGTCGAAAAAAATCACTCTCGTTTTGGGGTGTATAAAGCCATAGAGCGATTCAGACATCTATCTTATTGTATTGACACTCCTTCCTGCTCAAGCAGGAAATTCAAACGATTTCATGGGATATACTGAGAACAATATATAAATTAAGGATACACACCAGGCTCAACAACAACAACGATATATCCAGTGTAATCCCACAAGTGGGGTCAGGGAAGGGTAGAGCGTATGAGGCTCAAGGATACAAATACACAACATAATTTCAGTTACACCATTGAAATTGCAGCTCTGATAAAGAACTACACATTAAATACAGAGAAAGTGCATTGGCAACTGAAAAGTTCAAACCTTTATGAACCCCACACAAGAAAATCAAATTAAAACTTCAAGAAATCATTAAACCTAATCAAGACAAGTATAAAAATACTCAAACATAGCAAAAAAATTGAATCTTGATAACAAAAAGCAACAGTTTTGACAGTTTCAATCAACAAATAGCAACAAAATTGAATCTTTATTATCAAAAAGCAACATTTTTAACAGTTTCAATCAACAAATAGCAACAAAATACTGTTTTGCACAAAGGGTCTTCTTCAACCATAAAAAGAAAACATTATTTTTAATTATTAAGCAAATAAGTCTAAGAAAAAACAATCAGTGGCAAAAAAACACAGCCAATTAAAATTTAAACACAAAGATAGTAGAAATTAAAGAAATCGAACCTGTGGTAGCAAAATATGGACTCCTAGAATGAGGGAATTAAGGGCTTTCTAGATTTTTTTTTGCTACATTTGGATTATAACAAGAGAATTAAAACCCAACCTCTTCCTGATTTTTATGGGCTTAAAACAATACTCCCTATCTTTACTTTTCCACTTTTGATTTTAACAAATATTAAGCAGAGACAAATAAAATAATAATTTTATTATATTAAACTTTCAATATAAAAAATTCAACGCTTTAAAAAATTATTATATTATAATTAATAATAAAGATAACTTAAATATTAAATAGTAAGCTGTTTCTTAATTTTTTTTAAATTAGACAAATAAAAACATAAATCTCTATTTTTGATAGAGTGAACAAGTAAAAGTGATCGGAATAAATATTAATTTATCAAAAAGATAAATATAAGTACAAAAGTAGTGGCATCACTGTCTTTTTACTCATGCTTTCGATAACAACAAAAGAATAAAAGCTATAAAAAAAGCATAAAAAACTAAGGTATCATACATTGCACTCTGTGGCTTTTATTAGCCAAAAAATATATTCCTTAATAGAAACATAAACTATTATTTTACCAAGAAAATGGAAAGAAATTTTTTAAAAAAAAGGAAAGAAAAGGGTCAAGGAACAGAAGATTTCAGTACATTTTTGTAAATAAATAAATATATGACATATGTTATTTTTTTAATATACTAATCAAATAATGCATAATAAATAATTTTAACATGGCTAATAAAGGATAACTAATATCTATATTATTAATATATACCTTATTCGATATTATTTTTATACATCCTACGAAATTGAAATTAAAGTATTATTGAGTCATTATTAGCTGAATATATGTTGAAATTTATAATAGGATAAGCATGGACAGAATGTCAAACACTTTAGAACTAAATCATGATTTAGTAATGATTAGACACTTGTCAGTTTAGGAGCTTTTTGTTGTTGCAATTTCCAGCTAAAGCTTAACCATTTTATTATAATAAGAAAATTCAACCAATAATTTATAGAGGGCTGATGGTAATGAGTTGGAATTGTAACTTTAATCAATATTTAAACTTTTTTTCTCTCTCACTATTTTGGTATGCCATGTTTTAAAATTTATTGTGTTTTTTTTTACAATTCTTTTTCTTTTCCATTTGCGTGTTATATTTATTTAATTATTCTCTTATTCTTTCCCCTTTCTTTTTAGTGGGTTTTGTCAAAGGACAAATGCCATCATATTTTTTTAAAAAGAATATTTTGAAAAGCTTTAAGAGGAGGCTTTTTTGTTCTTTTTAATGGCAATGGCATATATACATTTTTTCCATAGTAAAGCTAAGCATAAATTTCATGGCTAAAGTAGACCACTTAATATGACTTAATTAGCACTAAGAAAAGAGGGGAAGTTTAGTATTCAGTTATTTACTGAGTTTCTTATTTATTTTATCGGCGAAGGGCCAAATATATCCCTCTACTATTAGAAATAGTTTAAATATATCCTTTGTTATACTTTCGGACCAAATATACTCCTTCCGTTATACTTTAGGGCCAAATATACCCCTCCTATTATATTTTGGCATAAATTTACCCTTAAATTTAACTCTCGATCAAATGATAGGCTCTTTTCTTCATTCTTTTGAATATGTTGTTTTTCCGCTTTAATGACATAATTATTCCTTGACTTCGAACTATGTAAAGTGATATCTATTATGTATCAATTTTGTCACGCCTCGAGCCTACACCCTGGATGTGGCCGGCACCCGAGAACGCTGGTTGGTTCCCAAGCGAACCCTTGGTCTGGCTGACTATTGAACAGAAGACTTAACTTGAGCATGAAGGACTCTTATATCGACATGGATAGACTCTTAAATCTCAACTCTGCTGTAAATTCAAATAATGTCTGGAAAAAAATTACTTTAATGAACTTTTACTAGAAACGCTAGTCAAAACTCAAATGCAAAAGAAGATAGTCTAAGGGACCCATCAAATTCTAGACGTGTCTATGAAGCCTCTAAATAACTAAGACGGATGTCAGGACAGACCCCACGACATCTCAACAAAACTAAAATAGAAGAAATGACGATGAATCCTCCAGGAATGCCCGGAGGCTCACCAAAGCTACTAACTGCGGAAGTGCAAATGATCCTCAACGAACGCCTGTTGATGATCCTAAATATCTATATCTACATCCACAAAGATGCAGGTCGAATGACATCAGTACATGGAATGTACAAGTATGTAATATAGCCGAGTAGATAAATAACTGAAATGAAGGTACTGTAAACAAATGAAGATATGGGTAACTCAACTGAATGTAAAGAGATAAAGGACAAGACCATTAAAGCTTTACAAATACACTTGCCCAACTCTAATATCGTAAAACTCATAAGTATATAGAAAACACTTTAACTTTACCTTGGGCTCAAAACTGAATGTAAAGAATCAAATGAATAAAGTCAATTTAAAACTTCACAAGGGCTAACTCATCTCTGAAACTCAACTTCTCAAGTAATATGAAAAATAATATATTTTACTCTGGGGAGTTTCTCTAACCGACAACCATCACTATGAGCTATGTGATGATACAACGTAACATCCACGCTGCCAGAACGGTCCTATACTTGCCAGGTATAAGACTCTCAAGCTCACTAAGTGGATCCACTAAGTACTATATGTAAGGAAATCATCTAAAAAGTATGAATCATTTACCCATGTTGGCTACATGGTTTATGGAGGCTGTGAGCTGTCTGAACTCTCCCCCATATCGGTGCTCAATACTACTCCCAAAATCTTTTACTTTGCTCACCTCAATGTTTAAAAACGTGATCTTTTCTGAGTTTGAGGTAATTGCTCAAACTAATCCTCTTAAAGAGGTAACTGTTTTCTGGAGTATCTCAGTACTCAATAAACTTTCTTTAGAAGTCATTGTTTCTCTTTATAAAAGAATATTATCTTGGGGAAAATACTTAGTTTCCAAATGTTTCTCAAGGCTCTTCTCAAAGCTCTTCTTTAAGAAATCAATTTAAAACAATTATATAGTTTAAAAGACCTCTCATCAATAACTTAGAATCAGCTCAATGAATAGGGCTCATGCTGAAATATAGACATGAACAAGACCATAATAATATTCAACAATATGAACACAAATACTCAGGAATTGAATTAGGTAACAATCAATGGGCTAACTCAACTTTACTCAAAATCAATGAGTAAAACCCTAGATTACTTTTGCAGAAATTTTGATATATGTATGGCGTGAGGACGAACTAGCCCAACACTAAAAGCCTTACATACCTGGAAGATCAAAAATCTTGACGAAACTGAAGAACTTGAATGGACGCTTGAAAACCCTAGCTTTTCTCCTCTTGAATCCTTTCTCCAAAATCTCTAAGTGTTAAGGACGATCTAATATGTTTTAACACTGTTTAGACTCTTAATTATGTGTAAAAAATGTCGTGGGTTAGGCTTAGAAGGGGGTGGGAAAAGACTGAACTACCCCTCTTTAAAAGCTGATTAAAATTGTCCACGGGACCATCTACGGTTCGTGGTTTGATTTACGGACCGTAGATCCCATCCGTGGAATTGATTTTGAAATTTTGGTCCAATCTACAACTCGTTGAAGTTCCTACGGACCGTAGATCCAATCCGTAGACTTAATACTAAATTTCAGGCTCAAAAGTTCATTTACGGGTCCAATCTACGGCCCGTAGAATGGATCCGTAGAAAAGGAACCCCAAAATTGAGTCTCTGAACTCTTTTTGACGACTTGACAGTATGGGTCGTCGATTCATTGACGGCCCGTAGATAGGAGCCGTCGTTCACAGACTCAGAAAATTCTCATATGATAGTCTCTGGTAAAATGACCATAACTTTTTACTCCGAGCTCGAAAAAAGGCAAACTTGGTGGAGTTGGAAAGAGAACTCAAAGACCTTTAATTTGATAGTTCATGGGCTACCTAGTTCATTATGTGTTGGGAGATATGATTGTTTGAAGTTGGCCTAAGTAAAATCTTATGTCAAGACTTAGTCGAAAAAATGAAGTTTTCAACTCAACTTTGTGCTAGGGGGTCCTTATGACCTTAAGTCATATTCAAATCCATTCTAACACAAAAGAAATGACCTTTACCAATATGAGCAATTTACGAATCACCCGATACGATTTCTACATGCAAACAAAGAATGATCCGGGCCTTAGCTTAGGAATTTTCGGAGTGTTACAAATTTCCAATATGCGGTCGTCTCTCTCGTTGTTTAACTTAAATATTGCAGGGTTAAAATTATAAATTGTGATCGGTGGATTAGAGTATTTCATACGAGGAAAATTGATTAGTAAACACTTGCGTACTGATGAGTTTGGTTGAAAAAAATAAATACTATAAGTTATTTTTTAAATTTCATGACTATACTATTCTTAATAAACACTTACGTTCCATGATTTTTTAAATTTCATGACACTAATATTATATGTTGATTATACTTATACAATTG
Source organism: Solanum appendiculatum (assembly GCA_018342035.1). Classification (NCBI taxonomy): domain Eukaryota; kingdom Viridiplantae; phylum Streptophyta; class Magnoliopsida; order Solanales; family Solanaceae; genus Solanum; species Solanum appendiculatum. The sequence goes on from JAGDQO010000427.1 coordinate 3,204,792, forward strand.
TAATCTACAATTTTTACCTTTATATATGATTTTATTTAACCATCCGTTAAAATTAAAGGTATATTTGAGCCAAAATATAATGAGGGGTATATTTGTCTCGAAAGTATAACCGGAGGGGTATATTTGAACCGAAACTATAACGAAGGGTATATTTAAACTATTTCGAATAGTATAAGGGTATATTTGACCCTTTTTCGTTATTTTATTGTGTTCGTTATTTTAGCAAAAAACATTATTCTAAAAGCAGTTATATATAATCTAGACAAATACTATCAAAGGTGGAGTGAAGATGAGGTGAGTTGGAGGGTGGAGAAGACACAATCAATGGAGAATGTCACTTGTACAACTTGTTTTCTCTATTTCCACCAGGAAAATCATTTTTCTCTGTTTTAAGAAACTTGTCTCGATTTCGAGCCCTAGGTAAGGACAAGTCTTTGGAAGGGAGCGTTTCCCCTGAATGGGCCCTATACAGATCGAACCTGAATTAGTCAGACTCCAATGCGGATACCGAACACCAAATGAAAAAAGAAGAGGACAGATTCTGATAAAAAAAAAACACTTCATAAGAAAATGAAAAATTGTTCAAAGGGTCAGAATTTTCACTATTTCAGCTCCAGCACCAATTGTAAATTTCTAAATATGTATCTCAGCCATTTTCATTTCTCCAAATTCATTCTTAGCAAAAGCTGTAAAACAACCATTTTTACAGTTATAATATCACTGATAACTCATTCACTTCCTATAAGTAATCCAACATATACAAAGTTTCTTGTGTTTCCTATTTTTGATTTGGTAAGATAAACTATTCTAACAATGCCTTTTCTTTTCCTTTCCTATTAAGAATTTTACAGCTCTAGTCCATCCAATCCATTCAGTGAAATTGGCCCAAGGCAATCACCGTCGATGCTTGCAAGAACATCGAATTTCCTAACAAGGGTTCTACTCCATCTCATAGCATAAACCACAAATCGGACAGCCACTTCGTTCTCAATCCTTGACTGATCATTGCATATGAAGAAAGGGTTTTCACCTGAAACATAGTTGTAATTTGGCATCTTCCGAACACTGAGATAAATAGAGTTCATAGGTCCACATTTCAGAAAGACTCCATGCCTGCAAACCTCGATGACAATACCAACCAAGACTTCACCGGTTTTAGGTAAGAAGGTACGACAATGGAAGGTTACAGGGAACATGATGTACTTTGATGAGTCTAACAACTTTCCATTGCCTACGCTCTTCACTTTTGTTACTTTGAGAAAGTATCCACAATCTTCTGTAGCCCTCAGAAATGTGAGCTGGCTAAAAAGACGTCCGATGACAATACTTCCAGGGAGTTCTCCACTTTTTTTTATATCTTCCATAGGAACTACCACATATAAGCGAACTTCAAAGTCGCACAGCATTGAGTCCCTAAATTTCAAACAAGAAATAAGATAATCAGGACATAGACAATGCTACAATAAATCAACCACATCCTCATGTTTTCTCTTTTTATTCTGCTTTAAACATTTTTGTGCTCCGATCCCCAGGGGCGCACCAAACAGAATCATATCTAAAATGATGAGAATGGACGGAGGCAAGGGGAAGAGATTATGTCTAGAACAAATTGAGTCGCAGGCTCTCCCAGAGATAAATAAAATTTATCCATATTCGTTAGCTAGAAATAATAAATGCACCCCACATGGCTATGAAAACTGAAAGGATTAAAGAAAGACAAAATGCAGATCAATAGCTAATAGCACAGAAGGGAAATCCAAGACCAACAGATAGAGTCGCCTAGTGCATAACCCAATGGCTTAATCATGTAATTTGATCCAACAATTACCTAAGGTAACACCCTAGTTAGCTATTACTATGAGCACAACCATTATTAAAACGACTTTACTGGTGATAATACGACGAACACAACTTATATTATTCAAGGTGATACATCAACAAAACAACTATAAATGAAACAAGCAATTTGATATGTTAATTTGGCATGTGAGGCAAGGAGCAGCCTTAAGAGTTAAGACTACCCCCCATTGAAAATGAGATTGGCATCTACCCCGGGGTAGGGAGTGGGTGGAACCTAATGAAGAAATACATTTAGAGGGGTGTTTAGTTTGTGTTTAGGAGATTTAATCTCCACATAAAATTCAGCATCAATTTGTAACATGTTTGGTTGGGTTTGACAAACTTTCATCTTCACATAAAGATCAGCACTGAAGAGGAGCCTTGGAGCAACGGTAAAGTTGTCTCTGTGTGACCTATAGGTCACGGGTTCGAGCTGTAGAAGCAACCACTAATGCTTGCATTGAGTAGGTTGTCTACATCACACCCCTAGGAGTGCAGCCCTTCCCCAGACCATACTGATGATGCTTTGTGCATCGAGCTGCCCTTTTTACATAAAAATCAGCATTAAGTTATACAATGTTTATTTTTTGTTTTCCTCGTAAACAATACCTACATAAGTTACTCAGGAATCTATATATTATTTTATACAGTGTAGAATGTGGAATAAGAATGCGGGTATTAGCATACATTGATTAAAATTCTAAAATGACAAAACTAACCCTCATAATAGAAAGAATAATTTTTATTTTATTTTAAAAATAAACACATTTTAAATTATACATTGTATATTAATTTGTACTATATCAATCATTCAACAAGAAATAAACCCAACAATCCTTGCATTACTAAACCATATAATACTACTACCTACATTACAATCCCCACATTCGGCATTACCAATTCGCTTATTACTAGTCCCTACATTACTAACCCATGCATAACTTGTCTCTGAACCAAACAACACAGTTCGCGTATTACTAGTCCCTACATTACTAACCCATGCATAACTTGTCTCTGAACCAAACAACACCTTAAGAGATATAGAACAGCAGATTGCAGTATCGAGACGTAAATAAGATATAGGAACTAATCTAACTGTTGAGTAGGAATCTTGCATGATTGAGACACCATTCATCCAACCAGCATGCTCAAAAGAGGCTTCAAACAGAAGCTTTACTTGAAGCCTTATTTATTTCCATGATTGATTTCATTAGTTCACTACACTTTTTTTGATAAAGGTAGTTCACTACACTTTTTGTAAAGTCCTTACTTATTTTGGATATCATCTGTAACAGCATTCTCTTTATGCTGCTTCTTAGATCAATAATACTTAATTTACCGATAAAAGGAAGTCTTGAAGACAGTGGGACTCTGCTCAATAGAGACTGGGAATGTAAAATACAGCATGGTTAGATACAAGCAAATGGAGCAGCAGACGGCCGGGAAAATTCTGCTTAACCTCAACTGCTGAGAGATCTTTTGGAGCTTCTAAAATAAGAGTTCCTTCAATGTAACTATTACCAGATTCTAGGTCTTTTGACCCTCACAGCTTAACTAGAAAATGCTACCACCGTTTTCATGCCTTAGAAAAAAAACATACAAAGTGGCCACCAATGGTCTTTGTGACCTATCCCTTCATAATTCTTTATTATTTATTTTTTTGATAAGTAATTAAAGTTTTTAGAAATCTGTGCACTAAGCCAGTGAAATAGGCATAATTACAGATATAACATTCCATCTACATCATGTACAATAACCAGATTGCACCAAAAAACTACCCAAAGAAAGACATCTCTGGCTGTGAATGTCACTCTTTTTGCCTTAAAAAATTATATTGTTTCATTCGAGTCAGATAATCCACCAAATGACCTGAGGTATGGTGTTCCAAGTTTTTAGAGATTTCTTACTTAGCCCCTCTCTGTTCCAGCCTTGCAAGAACTCAATCATGGAATTAGGCATGGTCCAATTTATGCCAAGAATTACAAAAAAACATGTTTCATAGCTGGCTACTGACTCTACAATGCAGGAAGAGGTGGAAAACTTCTTCTGAGTGCTCTTCACACAGTGGACATCTGCTGCACAGTTGAATACTCCTCTTTTGTCAGTTCGATTGTGTGAGACAAGCCTCCTTAGCAACAATCCAAGAGAAACAAGAGACCTTCAAAGGTGCCTTAGTTCTCCAAATCTTATCCCAAGGCCATAAAAACCCATCAATGCTAGAGTCTAGCATGTGGAAGCAATTTCTGCAGACCCTGATGATGGCTTTTCCAACTGATGGAGTCTGTTTTGCTGTGGTCCAATGTTATGTTGCCTTACCTCTGGAGCAAAACGCATAATCTTTCCACTTCCCAGTCATTAATATTCCTTCTAAGAAAAAGATTTCATCCTTTTGTTGACCAGAATACTGCAATTTCTCCCTTTGTTGAGAAAATAAGTTGAAGATATCCATGAAGTGGTCTTTCAGAGGGGTGTGACCCAACCATGTGTCTTCCCAAAATCTGATTTTTCTCCAATTACTGAGAATAAAGCCCATATTTGACTTGAATTTGTTCCAATAGCCTTGGATATGCTTGCACAGGCCAGTAATCCAGGGAATCTCAAGTGTGAATAATTCCACCAAAACCCTCCTCTACAGTGCATCAACCTCGTTGTTGAATCTCCAATGCCATTTCATCAACATGCTATCATTATGATACCAAGACCACCTATCTTTTTGTCTCGGGTGACTGCTTTCCAATTCACAAGGCATAAAGGATTAGATTGTTTATTTCCTTACCAAAGGAAGTTTCGTCTCAATCTGTCTAATCTTTCCAGAACCGAGGAGAGAGCCAGAAAAAGAGACATGGTGTAAGTAGGAAGAGCACTGAGCACACTGTTGATCAAAGTGACTCTCCCCCTAATGAAAGATACTTTCTCTTCCGGTTTGCCAACTTCTTTTCCATCTTCTCAGTTACCTCATTCCATATTGTCACTGATTTATATTTGTTTCCCAGAGGTAAGCCCAAATTATTAGTAGGAAGCGTTCCAATGTTGCACTGAAACATATTGGCAAGCTAACTTATATTTGGCACATCATTAACTGGAAAGAGGGAACTTTTGGTGAAGGTGATGTATAACACCGAGTCAACTTCAAAACATGTTAGGACCATACTCGAAATCAAAACCTGATGTTCCTCAGCATCAAACATGATCAAAGTGTCATCTGCAAATAAAATATGAGTGACTTTGAGATTGACAATGCCTCTGCGGTCCGCATGAAAACCTGAGACCCAATTTGTTTGTGCAGCACTATATAACATCTTGCTGAGGCCCTCCATTGAAGATAAAAGGAGAAATGAAATCTCCTTGTTTAAGTCCTATTTGTGAAGAAAAGAAACCCTGGGGGCTACCATTGATGAGAACTGAGAATTTTACTGAAGGGACACAAAATTTGATCCAATTAATCCATTTGTGGCTGAAGCCCATCTGTCTCAATAGGTTCAGAAGAATCCCCAATTGACCTGATCAAACTCTTATCCGATGTCTAACTTGCAAAGGATTCCAGACTTTCCTAACTTCATTCTTGAATCCAAACATTCATTAGCAATAAATGCCACATTTGTGATGTTTTTGTCACTAAAAAAAGCCATTTGAGAAGCACTGACTAGACCGGGAAGCACTTTTTTAAGTCTATCTGCCAAAGCTTTGGAGAGAATCTTACAGAAACTACCTATCAAACTGATAGGTCTATAATCTTTAAGCTCTTTTGCACCAATCATCTTGGGGATAAAAGCAATATAAGAAGCATTTAAACTTCTCTCAGAAAATTCGAGATTGTGAAAGTGATTAAGAGCATTCAGCAGATCCACTTAAATTACCCCAAAACACTATTTATAGAAACCCATGGGGAATCCATCCGGACCGGAGCTTTGTCTCTTTCACAACTTTTTATTACCTCAAGAATTTCCTCTTCTTGAAATGGACAACATAGCCCTTCTTTTTCCTCACTGGTTATGCAGGGAACATTTATGTACACTCCCATTCTGGCCTCCAAGTCTCATTCTGTTTGTATAATGATTCATAAAACTAAGAATCTAATTAAAAATGATATCCATGTTATCAGTGATAACTGATAATACCCTCACTTCTAGCTTGTCATTTTTATTTTATTTTTTTGTTGGTCGCTTCTGGCTTGTCAATTTCATTGAATCTCCTGTGAGAATTAGCCATTTTGTGGAAAACACAGTGTCCTTATCTCCTTGTTTCAACCAGAGGCATCTAGACTTCTGTCTCTGTGAAATTTCTTCCAATTTAAGAATCTCCTTGAGCTCCAATTGCAAGCTCACTTTGGAAAGTACAACTCAAGAAAAGACATTGAAGCTGTACCATTTACATATAACACCATCTTATACTTACATAAAACCTTTGATGAATACTCATTCCATTTCTTTTTCCCTTTTTTTCTGAGTTTAAAAGTTCATTTAATGAAGTCCTCAAGAAATAAAATGTAATATCGTCTATTAGATTTATTTTTTCTGTATTTTGATTAGTACCTTGTTTGCAGGATGTAATTTATATATTTCTTATTGTTATCTGGTAAAATCGGAGAGACGACATCTTCTGCATAATAAACCTGCCATTTTCTTTTGAATACTTTGCTCCCTCTAAAATACTTCGATGACAGAAGCACAACACATAAATGCAGAGTTACAACACATTAGTAACACTCCTAAAGTCACAGAATACATATCCATATTAAACTTTATCGAGTGAAAAGACGTCCTGAAACTTTAAACAGAAATTTAACTAAAGGATCACTTAGCCTTGTATCCGAATGATTCTCCATCCCAACTTAGTTTCTATGTTTCATTTTTTTTGCCAACCAATTTGACATAATTTGATAATCTTATCAGACATGATTGGAATTGGAATTATTTAAGAAACTACTTTAGTCAATTAGAACACAAATCATTAATTCGGAGATCTCTTCATTTATTCCAAACCTTGGGCTGATGGAATATCATGGAAATTGTACCAATCATCCACACATTATTTTTTATAGCCGAAAAATCCGGTGTTTTCAGTTTGGATGCTCCATGGATAATAGGAACATCCTCTATCCTTCTCTACCTAAATATCATACTTAGTTCTCCTACAAGATTCAAACTCATGATGTGTGTCTTAACTGAAGCGGATCTATATGATCTATGGAGTTTTTATCCATACCCTATATATAAGAAATTCACTCAATTTTTCTTTAAACCGTGGTGTCCAGGCCAGCTTGCACTGGGGCGGAGCCAACATACATTCAGGGGGTTCATCTGGACCCCCATCCGCGGAAAATATTACTATTTATACATGGTTAAATTTTTTTTTATGTATATATAGTAAATGTCGAACCCCTTCGGTTAGTTCGTGTGTTTACTTCTTTAGATTTTGAACCCCTTTGTTAAAAATCCTAGCTCCGCCACTGAGCTTGCATACACCCAACCACCAACAAGTACTAGATAACTCTATCCACCAAGCTAGCACATATGGGAAGAAATCGCCTAATGTTTTTGTCTCCACTTTGATTCACCTAAAATGGACTTAATATCTATAAATATATTATTGAGAACCCATAAACTTCAAATCCTGGATCTGTCTCTACTCTCTAGTTTCTACCCCACATCCTGTGTTATATTGCATTTTTCATTGAATCAAAGCCCAGGTTACATACATCCATACAAAAATTCACATAACGAAAAAGAGCGTAACAGCTACATTAATTCAGGCAATTCAAGACTCAACCTTTAAACCTTTCAAAGGGAAGCAACAAAAACACAGACTTCCAAAAACACATCGTTTCAATTGGAAGAAAAAACAGAAACCCATCATTCAAAAACCACAAATAATCAACAGAAAACTAAAGAAATACAATTTCATTGATAACCAAAGATTTGTATGAAATTCTTACCAGGAAAGATGAAAACTTTGCACTAGCTTTTTTGGGGGATTTATGAAAACTATACAGAAAATGAAATGGGTTTTATAGAGATGAAGATTTGAGGGTTATGGTAGCATTTTCTTGACATCTGGGTTGGAAATTATGAAGATCCAATTACTGGGTACACTGTCCTATTTCTGCCATTGCTAAACTCTGTAACCTCACTCTAAATTTTCAAATAGGAAACTTCATTTTTTAGGATAAATTGCATCAAACACCCCTACAATATTGACTTGGTTACAGATACATCCACTTTATTTTAAAAGTAAATGCTTATATCTTTTTATTAAGTGTTAATGACTTAATTATTGATTGATTCCTTTGAATGTAAATCAAATTCAATATTAAGTGACTCAATTATCCATGTTACATTAATTTTTTATGTATCTACCATATATATATATATTAATTATGTATAAAGATAATGCTATAATTTTTCATCAAACTTATTCGGACACATCGCATAAATGACACTTTGATGAGGATCGAATGAACCTCTAATTGTTACCGGACTCTGCCCTAACCTCATTACCACCCCGCAAACTCCACCACTCATCTCTCATAGTATATATCTAAATTATATATAAATAAATATATTCAGATAATATTTTTTATTTATATTCTTAATATTAAATTTAAAAATCTCACTTATTTTTGGTGGAAACATTTTTTCATGAAAATATTTTACTTCCTAACCAACACACCAATAAGTACAAAAATCTTGTTTTATCACAATCTCAGTTACTGAGATGATATTTTGAAGGAGAGAACAAACCCCACCCAAAACCCTCACACTCTCTTGCTATATTCACTTTTATTTTCTCAGTAATTCAATTTTTCCCATTCTTGGTGCATCTCTATGTGTGTGTATGCATAGAATTTGAGCATGGCTCTTGTTCCCAGCCACCAACTCTACCCCAGAACTGCAAGGCTATCATTCCTCGGGTATAGTTCATCCAAACCTTTGAAGAAACCAAATTTTCATGCCCCACATGATATTGTCAATCAAGATTGTATTTTTAAGCAAAACCCAGAAAAAAGATCAAATTTTGTGGTTACCCCACATGATGTTGTTAATCAAGATTGTATTTTTAAGAGAAACCCATCAAAAAGATCAAATTTTGTGGTGAAAAACAGCAGCAGAAGATGGAATTTGGATACAGTATTACCCAATTTGAAGTATAATGATAGTGGTACTAGTGTATTTAGTAGTTCTTGGTTAGGTAAATGGAATGGAAGCCGTAATGATATTAAGCTGAAAAAGCCCCAAATTGTGTTGAATTATAGGAATAATAATGGGGATACATCTGGTTCTGACTGTGAAGAAAGTACTAGTGGTAGTACAATGGATAGAATCGTTGAGAAATTGAAGAAATTTGGGTATGCTGATGAGGCTACAGAGAAGGAGAAGAAGGAAAAGAGAGTTGTTGAGAAAGGGTCTATTGAGGATATATTTTTTGTTGAAGAAGGAATATTGCCAAATGTAAGAGGTGGGTTTTCTGAAGAATCTCCATTTGGGGATAAGAATGTAATTGCCAAAGATGGTGTCGTTAAATTTCCATGGGAAAAACCATTAGTGAAGAAAGAGGAGGGTAATTCAATGGCTAGTAGGAGTAGGACTCATTTGGCTGAGCTGACACTTCCTGCTTCTGAGCTCAGAAGGTTGACAAATTTGGCTCTTAGGATAAAGAACAAGTCGAGAATTACCGGTGCTGGTGTTACACAACAAGTTGTAGAAACCATTCGCGAGAAGTGGAAAACATCTGAGGTTGTCAGGTTGAAAGTTGAAGGTGCTCCTGCACTAAATATGAAGAGAATGCATGAGATTTTAGAGGTAAGCAGCCACAGAGCTTTTTATTGAACTTTTCTTGTATACCCCTGCTTGTTAGTGTTATTTGTTTCAGTTTGTCTGTGATGTTTTGCTATCTGTCCTTTTTGGTGCATTGAAGAGCTTGGATCGAATTGGGATATCGCTCTCTTATTGAGAATGTGCTCATAATTTTCCTCTCCTAAATGAAGCATAAACCATGTAAGTAAGTAAGTAAAAAAAAAAAAAAAAATGTAAGTGGAGCACAAAATTCCACCCCTTTCTCCTGGTAATGGGAGTAGAAAAAATTATTCATGTCTGCATCAGTCTTGAAGCCCTGAAGCTAGGCTCAAAACGTGTTGAGCCCTTTCTCCTCGCTTAATGTGCACTTCAGTGTCGTAATCAAGGTTTCAAGACATACTTTTCCTCGTCGGTGAGTCTCAGTCTCTTCTGAAGAAGCAACACTAAACAATTGATACTTCACTTTATCGTAATTTTTTTTCAGTTTTGTATTCATATATTTGTCATTCATGCTTATAATTATTAGTCTTGGACTAAACATATATATATTTGTATTTTTTCTCCATTTGCACCTTTTTTCATTAAAACCCACGCTTTATTTGCTCTTAAAGCCCCCACAGACCTTAGAGCTTTTTTGTGCTTTTTGCTTTTGATAACACTTATCTGCATCACAACTGAGCAAATTGAGGATGTGTTTTGGTTTTAGCTAAGGGGAAAAGGAAGTATTACAGGTGTTCTTTTTAAAAAAAATAAAAAATTGGTATTTCAAGTGCAGTTTTAGTTTTTGCTATACGGTTCAATGGCTATACCATAGTAAGCATACTAAATAGTGATGTTTAGCTGTTTAATTATCTTATATCCACTTTGCTTAATCAGTCTTTTATTTTGTATTGATTTTCCTCAGGGAAACATGCGTATAAGCATTCTTGTTATAGCCTTTATGGATGGCTATCTCTTTAATTTTGCAACATCTTAGAGATAAAAACGCCTGAGTGTATATTGACAATATTAGCGGTCTCTTAATGAGCAAAGAGTTTAGTTTTTGAAGCATTATGATCTCATATAATTCACAATGATATATTGCCTTTGTTTAGCTTTTAGCCTTCACTGATTCATTTTTTCCAACTATTCAGAGGAAAACCGGTGGACTGGTGATTTGGAGATCTGGCACTTCTGTGGCTCTTTACAGAGGTGTCAGTTACGAGACTCCATCTGAGAGAATGAAGAAGAGGATAATGAGAAGAGATGAGATTCCTCATAAGAACTCTCCAATAGTTGATGATAAAAGTAATCAGAATCCTTGCAATGGTGTGGATTCCCTCCAAGCAGATTCTGTAGATACTTCTGAAGAGAACAAAAATATCGATAAACTATCAGAAGTGAACTATGAAGATGAAGTAGATAAACTGTTAGATGGCTTGGGGCCTAGGTATACAGATTGGCCAGGATCCGATCCACTTCCTGTAGATGCAGATTTACTTCCAGGCATAGTCCCTGGATATCAACCTCCTTTCAGAATTCTTCCATATGGGGTGAGATCTACACTTGCGACAAGAGAAGCAACTGCTTTAAGAAGGCTTGCCAGAGTTCTACCTCCACATTTTGCTTTAGGTATGCATCGCTGGACTTATCAAAGTCATTTGGCTGTCTCAAAATATACTCTAAATATTATGTAGTTCAAGTATTCAGGTAGAAGCAGGCAGCATCAAAGTTTGGCCTCAGCCATGGTTAAGCTGTGGCAAAGAAGTTCAATTGCAAAGATTGCTATAAAACGTGGCGTTCAGCTTACTACAAGTGAGAGAATGGCTGAGGATATTAAGGTAATAAAAGAGTGCTTTGTTGTTATTCTGTGCATTATTCACAAAAAAGTGGTGTTGATGCCATGCCTTCTAGTTGGTATGCTACTGTGATATACCAGTTATTTACTTTCTAGTCACACTTTGTTTGGTTCAATAGGCCTTACGGACAGTTTCTGATTTAAAACAGACAAGCCAGAATTTCATTCCAAAAGAAAAGGCAGAGTAGAAAAGCTGACTTAAATACACATAGAATGAATGAATTATGCAATTTACCAAATTCTCAATGTTTCAAAAGTACATATTGCAATGATATTGTCTCATAAGAGGATATTGGTATGGTATTGTATGTTTCTCCAACCAAAAATGAGTTTTGTTTCAAGAAAACTTGGAAAATGATATTTTTTATAAAATCCCGCTGGAGTGTACCCAAAGCAAGTCTTCCAAATGACATTTCTGCTCTCTGGAAGACGTGTGTATTGACTAGGATTTAGTTCTTTGTCGCCTCTATACTGGATCATGGTTTCTGGAAGACAAAAGAAACATAAGGTTGAATGGAAATTCATATTACACATGAAAAGGTCATCACGAGTTTCATTTCTAACATTGAAACCATTCTCTCTGTTATCAAAATGTTTCTTTCATACTGAGTTTGACACTTTCCCGAGATCTAATTAAGAGTCGGATATTTTCTGTCACAGGCGAATATTTTTTTGTATTAACTGAATGTCGATAGCATAGTAATGTAGCTTAACAATATCTACGTATTATTTGGTTTCGTGTTCAGAAATTAACAGGGGGTATGCTGCTCTCTAGAAACAAGGACTTCTTGGTATTCTACAGAGGGAAAGATTTTTTGTCACCAGAGGTTGCAGAAGCCTTGTTAGAGAAGGAGAGATTGGCAAAGACCTTGCAAGATGAAGAAGAGAAAGCTAGGCTACGAGCATCAGTCTTACTCACAGCAGGTGTTGCAACAATTAATTCTTCAAGGACTGCTGGCACACTAGGAGAAACTTTGGATGCTGATGCTAGATGGGGGAAAAGGCTGGATGATAAGGACAAGGAGAATGTGATGCGAGAAGCAGAAATATTACGACATGGTGACCTGGTCAGGAAGCTCGAAAAGAAGCTTGCATTTGTAAGTTCTGCAAGAGTCAGGTTACTTTTATTAAAAACCTTGTTACTGGTTTGCTGTTTTCTAGCAGCTTTCTCATGGTTTTACTTCTTTCAATTTTCTATTTGTAATATTGTGAGAATAGCTCATTTCGAACATGAATAGTGTCAGTAAGGTCTTCACTCTTCAGTGTGTAATATCTTGGAGATTCAAGAGTCCAGTGAGAGACATTAAAGCAAATTGTACTTTTCAGGCCGAAAGAAAGTTAATGAAAGCTGAGCGTGTCTTGTCAAAGGTGGAGGAAACCTTAAATCCTTTGGATAGGCGTGCAGAGCCTGACAGCTTAACAGATGAGGAGAGATTTATGTTTCGGAAGCTTGGGCTAAGGATGAAAGCTTTCTTACTTTTAGGTAACTTTCTTTCTCAAACTCAATTTTTTTGTGCTGAACAACCAGAAAATGCATGAAATGCTCTTCTTTTTTCAGGTAGACGTGGAATATTTGATGGTACGGTGGAGAATATGCACTTGCATTGGAAGTACCGTGAATTGGTTAAAATCATGGTGAAGGCCAAGAATTTTGAACAAGTATCAAAAATTGCATTAGCCCTTGAAGCAGAGAGTGGAGGCGTCTTGGTTTCAGTGGACAAAGTGTCCAAGGGATATGCTATAATTGTGTTCCGTGGTAAGGACTATAGTCGACCACCTACTCTTAGACCCAAAAATCTTTTAACCAAAAGAAAGGCACTGGCACGTTCAATAGAGCTTCAGAGACGTGAGGTACCTTCTTTGATCAAATTCCTTTAGTCTTTGAAATTTTTGTCTCTTTTATGTACCAAGTACACATAGTTTTTGCCCATTCGGTTTGTGTTGCTTGAATCTGCTTCTGTAAGAGCTGCCATGTACATATGTAATAAGTTTTAATTTTTAAGAGATTTGTGCTGATGACAAGGCTTTGCTGCTGTAACAGGCTCTTCTGAAGCATATTTCAGCAGTTCAAACAAGAGTTGGACAGCTTACAGCAGAAATTGTATAATCTCTTTGCTACTCTGCATCTCGTATCTAGTTTTTTTGGTTAACTTAAGTAGATCCTTATGTTAGTTGGTCACTCTTTGGCTCATTTGGATTTTGAGTTGAACCTTTTCTCCCATATGCTTATGATGGTAGGAACAACTGGCTAGTCTGAAAGACACTGCGGATGATGAACTATATGATAAGCTAAACTCTGCTTATTCTTCTGAAGACGAGGATAGTGAGGTTAGTATCTCCATCTGGCATTTTAGCAGCACTTGATTATTCAGTTTCTTTTTTCTTTAGATTGCACATGGAATGTGATTTCTGTATCTCTTCATCAAGGAGCAGTTTAATGAATGGAATTGGCAACTGGGCCATTATGAATAGGCCAAGCTAAACCGAGATTTTTCCTGTTGAAGCGTTATTCTGGCTCAGGCCAAAACATGTCGTTAAATTAGTGCCACCTTGCCTTAATCAAGCATTAATGGATGTTTGGCCGTGTTGGATCTAAGAGGGCCCATTTGATTAGTGGCATATGTTCTTTATCCAAAAAATGATAGTGGCATAGGTTCCTTTATCAATCAATCAGTTACACTTCAATTCCAAATTAGTTATGGTAGGCTATATGGATCCTCCCGCTCTATTCTGGTCCACGTATATGTTTAGATGAATTCTGAAATGTTTGCAAAATTGATAAACATAATTAGTGAAGGCCTTTACCAAAATCAAAGAGAAAAAGATGTAATAGAAAATTAGATGTAAGTGTGTTGGTGGGACGTAGCAGGTACCTAGTGGAATTAATTGTGGTGCATGCAAGCTGACTCGGACACCACCATTAATTTTTTTTAAAAGAACATGTCTGGTATCAGGATGAACTTGTACAAAGGATGCATTTTTCAACAAATACATGCAGATTTCCTGTCTATCGACGATCTGAACTGCATAGAAACATCATGAAAATCTCCTTGCTAGCCTTTGTTTATTGCATCAATCTATGAAAGTATGGTACAAGATAAGTTAAGGGGGATCATTCTGGATAGTTCAACTTCCTCCTTCACAATGTGCACAATAAAGGCACACCCTTTCTTGATTTTAACTCTTCATTATTATTGCCAAATCATCTAATTCGATTCATTAACAGGAGGAAGGGGATGACGCATACATAGAGGTTTATGACAGTGGCAACGATGTTGTCAATCGTAGTAATGATTCAGATGATACTCCACATCCAGAAAGAGAGTTCCAGTATGTTCATCAAAATGAATCAGAAATAGAGCTTGTTTGAGTAAAACACTCCCTAAGGCATGTTGTGGTTTGTTTATACAACCGAGGAAGTTGAAGAAGCTAGGATGCAGAACTGGGCTATGGAAGCAGCAGAACATGAACAACAAAAAACTGAACTCGAGAATTTGTTTATTGAACAGGTTCCATGTAATGCCTCTGGGCTCTAGTCTTGCTGATCGTCAATACTTTGCATGATATGCTGTAATTTTAAGGCTTTTAGCTCCAAAAGAAAAGGAGAGCCTGGTAGGGAAGGGGGAGGGGGGGTACAGCTTCATTGAGCACCTCTGTACATATTTGTCAAGGAAAAATACAGCACTGTATACATTTTCCCATTCTTTCTATAACGGACAATTATGCTAGTATTAGTTTTTTACTTCTTGCTAATGCAATTAGCTATGAAAAAAAGACTTTCTTCCTTATTTCTGAAAAGATCAACACCAAAATTTTGCCAAAAAATTTCTGAAGGTGCAAGTAAAACTCAAAAATGAGTAAAACAACTACTAGATTCAAAATTGTTTCATTTGATTAGTCTTCCAACTATTGAACGCTTGTATCTGATCAAGGTTTATTTACTAAAGTACTGAAGCATCTGAAAAATGAACATGGATATCAATGTCATCTATAAATGTGTAAACTCCCTAGGAAGAGGTTGGTAGAGCCATACATTTATTTAGCAGTTAAACAAAGGTAAGTATTTATCTGTACTCGATTTTTACATTAAATTATATCATGTCATGCATTTTAGGGATATCTAAGTTTTAGGGGACGAAACCCCATAGTGTTTGATCAATCAGAAACGAAATTAGTTGGAGTAGAAGCAGTTCTGGTAGAAGGCATATTTACAGTAGCAAAAGGAGTAGTGTTAATGTGTTATGCTGACTATTACACAAGTTAGATCCTAGGCTATTGTTAATTTTACGTAGGTAAGGAGTTCACGCAATATCTGCCTGCAGTATATCCATCACAAAATCAGGAGGCCGGTCAAAAAGTTGTAGTGAACATCCCTGTGTTTGTACTAATAGTGCTGCCATTCCTTCTAATTTATCAGCCAAAAAGTTCTGCTCCCTATATATATGGTGAACTACTGGAGTATTCAGCAAAGTTATCAAACACCTGCAGTCATAAGGAAGGTGTGAGTATAGATGATTAGTAGGTGCAAGCATCTGCCTTACCTGCAGTGAATCAATCTCAGTTTGAAATGGAAAAGAGGCAATATTTCTGGGCAAGAAAGAGACCTTACAGTAGAGCTCGTAGCTCGACAAAGGCAATAGGGGCACAACTCACAAGGGATAGTTCCATTACAGCCTAAAAATCCAATTACATTATCATTATTCCAGACTATAGGCTCAGACAATGTTGGACCCTGTGGAAAGCCAACGAAGTAGTTCTGATAGTTATTCATCAGCATTGATGCACCCATTTGGGGGATATTCATTGAAGGGTCCATTTGTGATGTCACTAGAGGAAACACTGGAGCAGACATTGGAGAAGCCATCATTAGTGAAGGCATTGGAGAAATCATTGTTGTTGGAGCCTGGAGGGGTCATTACATGAGCCCTTCTAAGATCCATTTGTTGAGGAATTGAAGAAGAATAACAACAACATACTCAGTGAAATCCCAAAAAGTGGGTCTAGGGAGGGTAAAGTGTACAAGGCCTTACCACTACCTATTCGAGGTAGAGAGGTTACTTCTGAAAAACTCTCGGCTCAAGCGAATCAAAGCAATAACTAAAAGAAAAATGGTAGTGGAGAGAAACATGAAAACTAATAGCAAAACAGTGCAGAGCATATATATACAAGGAACCATAACATAACAACAAAGTGTGATCACTTAAAAACAGATGATATCAAATACCAAAATACACTGACTACATGAAAAAAGCTAATACTACGACCGACACGATGCTCTATACTACCATCAAGCCAAATACAATTGTAAAACCATTAGAGGGAACATTTGTGAAGCAAAAGGAGGAACCCACGAGGAGGGATACTCAAATAAGCCTCCATATGAAACAATTGTTGGGGCCCTTTAGCAGGAGGGGATGAACGAATTGTCGATCGTTCCCTACAAATAGGAGCTAACCCTAGGCAAAGAAACACTCAACAACATAATCATTTGATCCCCATCAAACGCACACATTTCTCTTCCTCTTTAGCCATGACTAGAAACAAGGTGAAGTTTGCTTTCTTTCTGTTATTTATGTGATCAAACAAACTAGATTATTGAGATCGTAAGGGTGAATCTCAAAGAATGGAAGCAAACTTCACTATCTTTCTATTCATGACTAAAGAGGAGGAGAAATGTGTTTGTTCGGGAGGGGATCAAATGGCTATGTGACTGTTGTTGTGTATTTCTTTGCCTAGGATTGGCTCCTACTTATAGGGAAAACTCAATTTTTAAAATTTTTTGAATAGTTTGAATTAGAGAATACTAAATTGTTGGTAGTAACTATTTTAGCATGTAACTAAATGGGGGTGTATTAGACACCAAGTGGGATATTATCATCTTGAAATATATGCAGTTTATGGTTCTAGTCTTTGTCTGACCAGATTTATTGAGTCAAACTTTTCATATTTTAAGAAAATAATTTAGAGGTTTGATCTGAGTAAGTAGTATCTACAAAAGATGGTCATCCAGTAATAACAAATGTGTTTGCTTACTAATTTCAGTCATCAAGAAAAAACAAACTTGTATATTTTAATTTATGTGTGTACAAAATTAAATATTAAAACAAGTGAACATTTTAAATATTAACTATTTTGAAATATCAATTTTGATAATATTTGAATGTGTGTAAAATATCTTTTTTTTTTTAAAATAAAAAGAGTAACTGAATTGTAAATGGTGATGTGTATGATTATAGTGGTTGCAACGCTTATAGAAGTACATTATAATTTTCTCGAATTTTGGTTGAAAACATATTCATAAGAAATTTTATGCTACTTTCAAATATATTAAAATTAAATCTTCCTAAATTTGTTTTTCTAACTGTCTAATACTCACCAATATGTCACTCGACTCACATTGAAAATAATTCTAAATTAGTTGGCTGTGCTACCATTCAACTTGGACAAAAAGCAAATATTACAAGAATACCTTCATCGTCCATTGACCCACACTTGTTAAATAGTTAAATTAAATTAGAAATTTGACTATCCTTTTTTGTTTATTTGTATGTACTCTGGCAGGATGAAAGACTGTTTTATCTTCACATCTACTTTTCTGGTAATGTCATTGGGAAGAACTAGAAAAAAAAGTGCGAAGAGGATGATCATGACCATTATAAAGCTCTATCAAGAGCAATACCAGAAACGGGCTACACCAAAAATTCATTACAAGCTAAAAAAAATTCCTTTATGGGTAACTAAGTTAAATTTTAATCATCTTGAGATACATATCCTACTGTCCATTTGTATAAACCAAAGAGGAAGAAAAAACAACAAAGTCATTCAGTTTATATTCTAGTTTTATCGCATTAAGTTTAATGGTTAAAAGGTCACAATTTAAACCTAGTTAGTGAATTTTCTTTCTCCAAATCAGTTCTTAGTGTCAATCAACCATGTTCCACTATCAAGAAAAGAAAAGGTCTTGGCTTTTAATTTAAGTTAGGTTTAATCTCTTCATTCACACAATCTTTCTGTCCATCGGCTCGTCTTCCCCTTATTAACACTACGATAAAGTCTATAAGTATAAGCAACGATGGAAAAATGAACATTGACCACATATATAATTTAAAAGTTTAAGTTTGGTGCACTATCGGAGAAGATGCCCATGCTTTCAAGTTCAATCACATTTATGACATTCAACTCTATTGTTTGCATTGGCTCCAATAACAAAAGTAGCAGCATGAGTCATGCAGACAGTTACATAACTAAGAATCCTAAAATTTACTTGAAAAATCACTCAATCTCAGTTGCACAACCTCGGTAACCTATACTACGATAGTTTTCTTATCGTTTCCTCCTTTTGGGGGGATGTGATTGTAAAGCATTCTATCAGTTTTTGATTTTTATTTCTAAAATTATTGAACTATGTGAAGGATGTTGTCAATTCATTGAAATACAAAAAAAAAATTGTAGATACCCATTTCTTGAAGAAAGTGTTGATTTAGAATAACTCTTCAATGGCTGCCAAAATTCCCAGCGGAGACAAAAACACTTGGTGATTCTTTCCATTTGTCGTAGCATTGGTGGAGAGAGTTATCTGGTACCTATTGTTGGTGGGAGGTGACAGATATTCCATGGAATTAATCAAGGTACGCGAAAACTAGCCCGGACACCACCGTCATAAAAAATGGCTGCCAAAATTGTGCCAATGTTGGCCCATAAGCATTTGATATTGAGGAAGAATAGAGAACAATCTAAAAAGTGACTTAATTCACCAGGTTATAGATAGATGATCGGTTCTTGCTTCATAGATATGGCTGTTTGTTTTGGACTTCTATATCCGTTCTATAATGGCATTATGTGTTTAACTGTTTATTGCTGATAAGTTTCAACTAATAAGTGATATAAAGTCCTTTCTAGCTCTCAATATTGTAGTCTTGAAGGATCGTAGTGCTCTTAAAGCAACCAACACAATATACATACTACTATAAGAAACACGTAGAGACAACATGGGAAACCATTCAAAGTTTAATAATGTGAAAACATAGTATAGAAAATACCTCCTAAAGTGAAATGTGTTCCTCTTTTCCCATTAAACAACTATCACATCCAAACACTTGCGCATAAGTATGAGAAACCTGAAAAAGAAGAACTCATTAGAAGATAACAAGGGCTCTGAAGCAGGAAGACCAACGGCTGGAGAACGGACAAAAAGATGGAAGAAATGAAATTATGCCAGATTTAATCTTTAAAACTCTAACAAAACAAGGTTCAAAGATCAGTGATCTGAGTGAAGAAAAAACTGAAACACAAATCACTGGAAGAAGCTGGTGGAAGAAGACATCATCAGCTGAGAAGCTAAAGACATCAAATCATAGAATTTAGTTAAATGATTTCTTGTAAATAGTTCTGATCTTTATATGAGTGTTTTATAGCCGAGGTCCTTAATTCAAACTTAAGATCTACATTTATATCTCATCAAAATTAAAAGAAAAAAAGCACACTATACTATTTGAAACACTAATTATTTGGGGAAAAAGAACTTTAGGTGAGCTTTAATAATATGCAGAATTTTACTTATCTAAAATAGCTTGACTACAAATCTACAAGACAGCCAATCTCAATTCCAATGGTTATATAACAGGGAAACACATCCCCAGCTGTAAGTTGTAACAATAACTAAATGACACTTTTGGGCAACACTTTTGCAGAGTGAGATGTACGCAAATAAAATTGGAGAATAAGATAATGCTAGCATAATAATAATAGTACCGGTAAGAAAAGAGATAGGTCGCTTTGGTGGTAAACTGGTAATTGCTGAGAAAAAATCAAGAGATTACACACAAAAGAACACTTATAAACAAAATGAAATGAATAGGAAGGAATAACATGCAGGAACTGAATCGAACAATAATACAGAAATGTCGAATCACTGTTCAGCACTTTCTCTCGTATTCCTCTAGCTCTGTGGTGAATGGGAGCAGCAAAAGATCAAAACCCACCCCCACTCGGATCAAACCGAGGAGTTCTAGTTCTTCTGATTTGAAAATCATAGTATGGGGACAGGAGACAGCCATCTCAAGGCCATCACGACCTACCTGAACACCGGTGAAATTTGGGAAAGCAACCCGATGGGATGTTAGAGGATCCGGAGTACCTGCAGACTCCTGGACAGGGGCGGAGCTACCCTTGCCTGATGGGTGGCAAAAGAAATTACATTGTATAGGTAAGTTAAATTTTGATTTTATAGTGTATATATTAAAGGGACGCCCCTTTCCCAGAAAATTACATTGTATAGATAAGTAAAATTTTGATTTTATAGTATATATATTAATGTTGGGACTTTTAGCCACAATGTGATTAGTTGGCGCAGCGGCTGAGGGGCTGCTACAGAATGCTTGGGTAGTGCGTTCGAACCCATCACACAACAATTTTTACCATTTTCTTACTCCAATTTATGATCTTTTGACTTTATAGCTAAATTACTCCTTCATTATGTCAAACAAAAACGAGTCAAAGCTCATATACTTTATAATAGCATAATAAACTTTTCGTTCAATTTTGCATCAATCTAAATAAATCTTTCCACCATATCCGTTCAAAGAACTTTTTCAACAATAAATTTTATTAAGAATGACCCACGAAATCAGGTGAATGATAAACTTTTGACTGATTGTTTGATACCTTATAAAGAAATTTTTTTAATAATGTCATTGTAAAGATATTTTAAGATATGAAACCTCATCCATAATGTTATGATAAAATTATTACGTTCTACTTTCATTAGTAAAATTTATTTCGATGACTTTTTCGTGTGTTTACTTCTTTGTATTTCAACACCCCTTAATAAAAATTTTGGCTCCGCTATTTTCTATCCCTTCTCTTATATATTGGCAATAATAGGTTAATATTTATATTCCATACCACAAATGAGCATGCTTAAAATACTAGGCAACTCATATCAGTGTTCAGGTAATACTAAATTATTAAAGTCAGAGAATGATTACAACCAAATACCAGACAAAAGCAGCTAAATTGAAGAAGAAAAAATCAAAATAATTAAATAAAAAATCAACCGAAAGAAATCAGAATATCAAAAATTGAAACAAAACTTACCGGCAAATGCAGAAGGCACAAAGAAGGTGATCGGAGAAGAAAAAACTCAAACACAAATCACCGGAAGAAGACAAATGTGAGATAAAAATCAAAGAGATGAGTGAGAATTCGAACAAATTGGGAATAGGGCTAAAACAAAAGGTTAAGTTGAAATTAGTATTGGGCCTGTTTATTATCATGACCCAACTTTCATTAAATGGGTCCGAACTAAATCGGTTCAGAAAAAAAGGGAGTGTAAGCAAATTTTACCAGTATCTCAAAGATAGAAATGCTATTTTCAAAAGCTTCTCGGTTCAAGTGCATCAAATCCAAGTAAAAAAAATTATTACTGTTTATTATGACACAAACCAAAATTTTAACTAACTATTTAGCTATAGATTTTGAAATTACTTTTCAGGAAAAATTTTAGTAAAATTTATTCGGTCATAGAATTTGCCTAATTTTTTAAAACTAAATTCCAAAATCTCAAAATATGCTAAAATTTTAATTTTGGGTCAAGAATGTAGTTATTGATTTCTTTTAAAAT
This sequence comes from Solanum appendiculatum, assembly GCA_018342035.1. NCBI lineage: Eukaryota > Viridiplantae > Streptophyta > Magnoliopsida > Solanales > Solanaceae > Solanum > Solanum appendiculatum. Next base: position 3,226,882 of record JAGDQO010000427.1, read on the forward strand.
TTTAAAATTTACCTCAAACTTTCATGTTTTATAAAAGAATTCATCTATTTATGACTCTAACTAATTCTTATATACCTTTTTTGGGTGTTATCTAATCTGGAAGTGTATGTTCATCGTGGAAAGATTATTCACAGAATAAGAAAAAAGTTATATTAAAAAATAGCTAGTTACTATTGTTATTATTTTTTACTATTATTTCACTGTTGAATCGTCGTAACTAATTGTAATTTGACAATTTATAATAGCTAATAATTATGTTATTAGTGGTCTTTATTAGGATATGTCGATATGGATGATATATTATCTATTTCATTACAAAAAGGAGAAAAAAATTGACAAATTTTAGAACTCGATTTATGTATGATGTAGTCGCACAAACGATATATAGTCCATACATTGGGAAGAAAATAGATCAGATTTATAGTCCATACTACAAATGAGCAGGCTTAAGATGCTACACAACTCACGTTAATATTCAGGAACAACCATGCATATTCAAGTAATGCAAAATTATTGAAGGTAGAGAATGATCAGAACCCAAATACTATATAAAAAAAAGCAGCAAAATTGTTTTTAAAAATCAAATTAATCAAATAAAAGATCAATAGAAAAAAAGAACTAGCAAATTGCGACTAGGTCTAAAAATTACTGTAGTTTTGAATTGGCCTAATTGGACTATCATATTTTAAAAGACGTTCTTGTTACAAGTGCACCAAAAGCCATTAAATTATCATTATTCCAATTTATAGGCTCAGATGATGTTGGATCCTAGAGAAGTCAACGACTAGTTCTGATTGTTATTCATCGGTAATGATGCATCCATTTTGGGGATATTCATTGAAGGGTCTATTTGAGGTGTCACCGGAGGAACATCGGAGCAGACAATGGAGAAGCTATTAACTTTGGATCTTGAACAATAATGTTGTTGAAGTATCATCAAATGAAGTCATTATATTATCATTATTTCAGTCTATCAACTCAGACAATGATGAACCCTTTAGAAAGTCAATAGAGTAGTGATGATAGTTATTCAATGGCCTTGATGCACCCATTGAGGGATATTCATTGAAGGGTCCATTTGTAGTGTCACTGGAGAAAACACTAGAACGGATATTGAAAAATCCATCACTAATGAAGACATGGGAGAAGTCATTGTTGTTGGAGGGGTCATTACATGAGACCTTCTAAGATTATTTGTTATATTGAAGAATAACAACAACATACTCAATGAAATTTCAGAAAGTGGGGTCTAGGGAGAGTATAGCGTACGCAGGCCTTATCATTACCTCTCTGAGGTAGAGAGGTTAATTCTAAAAGACAATCTTTTCAAGCAAATCAAATCAATAATTAAAAGAAAACGGTGGTGGAGAGAAACATAACAACTAATAGCAAAATAATGCGGAGCATATATGTAAGTGTAACAATCTTCCCGGTCATTATGGTGAGCTATTAGTAAAAGAAAATGAGGGAGAAAACTTTTGGAGTAGTGAGATAAAAACTTCAGGCTAGGCTAGGCTTGAACAAAATCTGAGTGAGATGAGGTCTAGAACAATCCGAGGAAAGGACTAGGTGAAGCGTCTAAGTGGAGTTTGTTTTCCCTGTTGCGAAGATATTAGGGAGTCAATAGGACTTTTCGGGAGTAAATTTGGGTAAGTAGAATTCTCGATATTGAAGTTGGCGTGAATGGGCTGGTTTAGAACATCAACGTTCAAGGTTGTGTTACGAAATGGACACTTTTTAGGAGATTTCTGAGTTTTTGACCCGTGCAAGATGCTATAGCAGGTGACATAGCGTTATAGAGGTGGAATTAGTTTCTGCTATAGCAAGAGATCCCACTACAGTGGGATTGGACCAATAGCAGGGTTAGTCGAAACAAATAAAGAAAAATCCCAAAATCGCTCATTATTTGGCAATTTCATTTTAGGGAAGACCAAGGAAGACCTAGGGAGAATTTCATCTCCTTTTCATCTTTATTATAAGTGAAGGTAAATAAATTTTAGCTTGGTAATTCGATTCTTGGGCCTTGAAATATATGGTGATTACTTTAGGGGACTGTTTGGGTTGGTATAATTGTTGAAAACCTCTAATTGGAGTAGAATTATCATGAAACTGGCTTGGAGTTTGAGATTTGGGTATAATTCAGGTGTTTATAGGCCATTTAGGTCTGATTGTGTGCTATATTGATTATCTGTAGACCAAGAGAAAGCTAGGTATCATAATGAGGAAAAAACTCAAGTTTTTTAGAGCATTCCGATTTGATTCCAGGTAGGTGATAGTTGTTTGTTTTCTATTTATGTTATTTGTGCTTGTTAACTGCTTCGTTAGTATTGTATGCATAATATATTGTTAGAAAAATGGAAGGAGTATAAACTAAAATTCAAGTGTGGTTAATCGCATGCAATGAATGTGTTTATTTGGGTGTACAAGTATGATTTTTATTTATTGTGATATGTGATTGTTGATTAGCTCGGGGTACCACTCCTGGTACATACTAACGATTGGATCGGGTACCACGTCTGATACAGAATATTTTTTTGTTGGCTCGGGTACCACGCCGGGTACATACCAACGGTTGGCTCGAGTATCCCGCCCGATACATTGATTGTTTGTGTGTAGGTCCCATGAGAGAACTGAATTGACTTGTTGTAATGTTGTTATTATCCATGTTTACTGTGAATGTCAATTCAGGGTAAGGATGGAGAGTCTGTGTTATGCTTATGATTGTGGCTATAATTGTCTGTTATATGTTTTACTAAGTTGTGGTTACCTGTTCATATTTCGTATAACTGGAACTGGCCGATGATTTTACTAGTACACTGTGAATTTTGTGTACTGATGTTGCACTTGCTCTTTCTTTGTTGAGTACAAGCATATTTCGGCAGCTCTTTCGTGACCTCAATTGTGATCCTAGCGTTTCCAGAACCCAAGGGTGAGTTGCTTATTTCAGACTTCTATAGGTTACTCCTTTCTCTCTGGTCCATTTTTTGGACTTAGGCTATATATATTTGGGGGTTGCATCTCCATTTTCTATACTACTTAGATTTTTTGGTACACGAGTTTCAAATTCTGGGGGGATTTCAACGATTGTTTTATGATTTTGATTTTTAATTATGAAAGCTTATTTAAGTATTGAAAACTGTATTGGAATACCACCAATAATATTCAAAAAAGAGGAACACATGTAGTTGAGGTAATATTGAATACATAGATAATTGAACAGTGTGTGGTATTAGTGGCGTATGATGCTCAGTCCACTGTCAAAAAATCTATGAAAATGGTAAGACTTCAATGACAAGAGATCACAATAGAGAAAAAGAAAAATGGGATTTATAACTAGCAAGGAGGACAACAATGGAAATAAAAATCACACAAATATGTAAAAACAAGGAGAATACATCAGTGAGATATCAAAACAAATCAAAAGGAAGAAGGCAGATAAATACCCATAGATCGAAAGCTCGAAAGATCAGAGAACACCAAGATAGTACAACAGCTCATCGACAATCTGAAAATGCAAGTTGGGAGAACATTGAATACGGCACACATGGAAGGCAAAATGAACAAGCTGAAACAAAATCACTCAACTCAAAGGAACTTCAAAGATGTGGCTGAAGGAAGTTCTTCAGAAGATCAAGCAACAGCTCCTGCGAAGGAACCAACAACGGCTCCTGTGACGGGCAACAAAGTGGAGGAAGTCATAAGTTTCCTAATTCAACCAGAAAGGGAAGTCAAAGAGGCAGACACGTGGTCTTTCTAGATCTATATCTGAATGTCATTTCAATTTGAGATGTTTTTTTTAGTTGTTTTTAATTTTGATTTGGACCGGCTATTTTTGGGCTGGGTAAGACACTAGTTATTTGATTAATAAAATTAGCCCGGGGGGCTTAAAAGTTGAAAAACAAAGTATTGAAACTATTTATTTTGATTGCTTAATGGACCGTGCATTAGTAGTTAGTCGGTTCTTCAACCAGGGATTAGTGTGGGTGTCATGCATGGCGGGTCGGGATTGTGACAGCAAAAAATTGTAACACAACAACAAGGTGTGATCACCTAAACACAAATGATATCAAAGTACATCGACTATATGAAAAGGATATTATTACGACTGACACCCACCAAATGAAACAATTATTGGTGTCCTTTAGTAGGAGAGGATGATAGAATTGTCATGGGGCCATCATTCCCTACGAATAGGAGTCTATCCTAGGCAAATAAGCACTCAACAACATAACCATTTGATCCTCATCCAAAAAAATACATTCCTCATTTTTTTAGCCATGACTAGAAAGAAAGTAAAGCTTGCTTTCATTGAAAGTAAAACTGACAAGAAAGTCTCATACAAAAAAAGACTAAAAGGACTCTTGAAAAAAGCTCATGAACTCGGCACATTTTGTGGTATTGAAATGGTTACGGTCATCAATAGTTCTTACCACAATGAACCTGTCGTGTAATCAAATCAAGAAACTGCAATAAATACTTTCACAAAATTTAGGGCTCTTTCAACATTTGTTCAATCAAAAAGTATGTTGACAATAGAAGAGTTCACCAAGAAAATGATTGAAAAGATAAAGGAACAATTACGTAAGGTAAGGAAGGAAATCACGAACAAGATGCATGAAGTGTTGAAGGGAAAAGACATTTTCTTTGACATTCCCTTCAACACTTCATACAACGTGTCCGTGATTTCTTCCTTACCCTACGCGGTTGTTCCTCCATCTTTCCAATCCTTTGTTTGGTGAACTTTATTTCGTCACTATACTTTTTGATTGAACCAATGCTGGAAGATCCCTAAACTTTGTAAAAGTACTTACTCCAGCATCATGATTTGAAAACACCACAAGCTCATCACGGCAAGAACTATAGATTATCGTATTCATTTCAATATCATAAAATGTGTTAGTTCATGAGTCTTTTTCAAGAACTCTTTCTATCTTTTTTGTATGAGACTTCCTTGTCAATTTACTTTCAACGAAAGCAAATTTTACTTTTTTTTCTATTCATGGCTAAAGATGAGGAGAAATGTGTTTATTTGGGAGGGGATCAAATGGCTATGTAATTGTTGTTGTGTGTTTCTTTGCTTAGAATTGACTTCTATTTATACGAAAAATTCATATTTTGTAATTTTTTGAATAGTTTGAATTAGAGAATAGTAAGTTGTCGGTAATAACTATTTTGGCGTGTAACTAAATGGGGGTGCATTAGATACCAAGTTAGATGCTATCATCTTGAAATATATGCAGTTTATGATTTTGGTCTTGTTCTGACCAGACTTTTTTAGTCAAACTTTTTATATTAGGAAAATAATTTAGAGGTTTGATCTGAGTAAGTAGTATCAACAAAAGATGGTCATCTAATTATATTTAAAAATAGTCAGTTAATCATTGCTATTCTAATTTATTATTTTTCACTAATCAATCTTCGCAACTAATTGTAATTTGACGATTTATAGTAGCTAAGAATTGTATTATTAGTAGTTTTTATAAGGACATGAATAATGTATTATCTAGTTCATTGTAAAAAAGATAAAAGAAAACTCTAATATGTCATTGAACTTTGAGAAAAGTCTAAGTTATGATATCCGTTAAAAGTTTGGCTCATCTATGTCATTTCTGTTTGAGAAAAGATTCATCCATACCATTATTTGTTAACTAAAAACAGTTCTGATTTTGCAATACTATTTTTTACGCATGTTCAATTATGATACGGCCACGTCATTAATTAAATTATTTTTTTAAAAGAAAAATGTAACGAGTCGTTATTCAAAGGCACCTCGTGTGGAGTCTTAAAAATTCTTGAGATACGGTGCCAATTTAAAAATAAAAATTGGGGCACGCAACGAAAATTTAGGAATCTAAATATCAACCGAGTAGACGTCATTCTGCCATAGTGGGAATATTTCCTCTATGGTGGCGCCGCTATAGTGGCATGTATGTTGCCATAGTGGGAGTAGAAACTTAAAAAACATGAATTCTTTTATTTTTCCTCTCACTCTTCTTGGTAAAACAACGAGGGTAACTCTAAAAAAACCCCATAAGCAACTCTAAGCTCGAGAACAATGGAAGGAAAGGATTTTGGCACAAAGAAGGTCAAAACTCATGTATTCTAGGTCTACGTCCATTAGAATTCACCTTCGTGGAGCCAAAAGTTTGTATTCAGAGTTCTTCAACAGTTGCTTGGCATCCTGATAGGCTAGGTTTTCTTAATCGAGTAACTAGATCCATCTTTACTTATATAATATCTTATAAATTACTAGGAGATAACATGCATAGGCCTTCGGGGGGAGTCTGGGCGAATGAATATGTGGTTAGCTGTGGCTTAGGCTAATGATGGACTTGATTAGCTATTGTTAACATGATGATGTTTGTTGGGTGTTATTCTAGAGAAGGTGATTGTAGGAAGTCGAATTATGATCAGGAGACGTTCCAGAAGGAACTCTTTCAGGTAGGTGAGGATTGTTTATTTTTCTAGTTTATGTTTTATGTGATTGTCAACTGTTTCATTAGTATTGCATGTATGAAATATGATTAGGGAAAATGAAAGAACATGATGTGAATGATAAAGGTTGTCAGTCGTATGCAATGAATATGTTTTACTTGGGTGTACATGTGTGATTATTATTTATTATGGTTATGATTGTGATGTTGTTTGATGGTCGGCTCAGATACCATGGTTGGTATATCCTAATGATGGGCTCAGATACTGTCACGCCCCGAGAGGGTACCTTAGGCGTGGCCGGCACTCGGATACCATTGTTGGTCCCAAGCGAACCACGTGGTCTGATCACTCATTCAATCACTCAGCGGAAGACTTAGATAAATCAAAGAAAACACTCAAGTGGGCTAACAATCAACAACTCAATAAAAGAATAGTTTAAATACTCAGTTCAAATCAACTCAACATCAAAAAAATTCAAAATGGGAACATCAACTCTACCCTGTCACTATCTATGAAGCCTCTAAACTCATCATAAGAAGGTACCAGGACAGGCCCACGGCTACCTCAAACGACTACTCTAATAAATGAAATCAACTAGAATAAAAAGGTTCCTCCGAAAGTGAGGAGGTCTCACCAAAAGCTGGAATATAGTGATCTTCAACGAAGTGCCTGTTGAGGATCTCTAACACCTATATCTGCATCACAAAGGATGCAGCGCCGAATGGCGTTAGTACATGGAATGTACGGTATGTAAAATTGCTGAAAGGAAATTCAATCAATAATACTCAACATCATGCAACTCGACTCAAGGGACTCAACTCAGAAATCGACACAACTCAATAAGCATGCGAGTTTAAAATTAACCAATGCTTTGAAAACAGACTCAATGATATGCACCTCAACCAACTCAAACCATTCATTTTTAGAGAGTTTCTCTAACCGACAACCATCACTTATGAGCTAGTGATGATACAACGCTTTGCACTGCCGTTGCCGCAGCCGTCCAATACCTTGTCGGAGTAAGGGACGATCAACCTCATTGGATCCACAATGAATCAAAGTCATCTTTTTGGGACTAGAGAAGCATAGTTTCTATCCTATGCTGGCTACGTAGTTTATGGGGTTTGAGTTGTTATTTACTCTTACCCAAATCGGTGCTCAATACTACTCCCAAAAGACTCAATGTGCTCATATGCTCAATCAAATCAATTTATTCGAATCATTTCATCTAGTCTGATTGGACTCTCATCAAACTCAATCTCATCTCAATCATCAATTCTTTCATTTAAAACATGCTTTCAAACTCATTTATATCTCCTCAAGACTCTATCTCAATCAATTATTTATACTCAAAATACTCGTGTTCAAAATAATAGAAGTTTAAGAACCTTTCAGACTCAACTCGGACTCAACTAATTCTCATTCAAAAACGTTCACAAATTATGCTTTAAAAACTCCATCAATGCATGTAATAACAAATGTCAAAACTCAATTAGGGTTCATGTGAATGAAGACATGAATGTATACCTTAAATACTCAACTCATAGACATCATCAATACCTATGTGATTATACACAAGAACTCAATAGAATTTATAGATAATTTAAGAACTCAATTCATGGAAACTCGAAACTCAAACTCAACTCGACTCAATGAAGATGTAGGGCACGTGGACGAACTCAATCCAACGTTATGGGTAGCCTTACATACCTGGAAAGAATAAAGTTCTTGGCGAGATTGATCAAACTCGAAGAACGCTTGGAACCCTAGCTTTTCTCCTCTTGGAACCTTGCTCTAATGTCTTGAAGTGTTAATGAACGTAAAGAGATTGGTTAACACTTTCTAAGCCCTTAATTTGGTGTGAAACGACGTAGTTTAGGCTTAGAATTGGATTAAAACGACGTAGTTTGGGGTGCCAAACACTTTGGGAAAAGACCACATTAACCCCAACTCAAAAACTGACGAAGGGCCTCACAGGAAAGGCTTCACGGCCCGTACAGCCGTTCGTGAAGCTTCATCAGCTTGACAGTGCTCCACTAAAATGAGCATAACTTTTTACTCTGAACTTCAAATGGAGCAAACTCGGTGGCGTTGGAAAGAGGACTCAAAGACCTTTAATTTTATAGGTGATGGGCCACCTAATACATTTTATTCTGAAAGATATGGTTGATTGAAGTTGATCCAAAACTCCAAGTCTGACAAGCCTCTTTCACAAGCCACTTCACGGCTCGTGTGAAGCTCCATGGGCCGTTTAGGTGACCGTGGTTCTTCACAGTAGCCTTAGGGTTGAAACCTCACTTAAAATTGATGAAGTGACCTTCAAGACAGGCCTCACGGGCTTTCTAGAGCACCACGGCCAGTCAAGTGGGTCGTGAAGATGCTCTCCCCGATAGGGCTTCACTAAAACGAGCATAACTTTTTTCTCCAGGCTCGGAATTAGGCAAGCTTGGTGGCGTTGGAAAGAGAACTCAAAGACCTTCGATTTGGTAGCTCATGAGCCACCTAATTCCTGATATGTTGAGAGATACGGTCGTTTGAAGTTGACCTAAGTAAAATCACATATTGAAACTCAATCGGTAAGAAAGTTTTCAACTCAATTTTGTGCTAGGGGCTCTTGTGACCTTAATTCATATTCAATTTCATTCACACACTAAAGAATTGACCTTATAATCCAAGAACAATTAAGAATCACTCGGTACGATCTTATACGAATTTCAAGAATGGTTCGAGTCTTAACTTAGAAATTTTTGGGGTGTTACAGATACCACGTTTAATATCCCCATAATTGACCCGAATACCACTCTTGGTATATACTAATGTTGGCTTGGGTACCACACCTAATACGAAGATATTCATATATGATTGGCTTGGGTACCACGCCGATACACTAACAATATGTGTGTAGATTTCATGAGAGAACCATGTTAATTCTTCGTGATGTGATTGTTACATATTGATTTCGTGAGTGACCAAATTTATTTATTGTTTCATATTTATCACGTGTTAATTCCTAAAGGGTTGGTCGGGTTGGAGTATTTAAATGTTGGGGTGGTCGTTGAATAGATCGGGAGTGCATACTAAATACCATAGTGATGTTTTAGGGATCCTTATAGGTTTGGTTATTTGAAGGGTGTGGTGACCCAGGTGTGACTTATGGTAATGTTGTGACCATATGGATTGTGAATGTTAAGCATGGATAGGGGCTCAAAGTCAGCATTATGTTTTTTATAGTGGTTAGAATGGTATTTTATATGTTTGATAAATTGGTTCAAGGTCAGGGTGTTAGCATAAGTGCTTGGGGGAAAATAGGTTAGAAGTGCCCTTATATTCGAAATATCTCTATGTTATAGAAAGGGGTTAGGCTATGATATGAAATGACGATAGAATGGCCTAGATGGGGAAGTTAGCAGTGGAAGGAGGTGGGGTGATTTGAGATAGAGTGTATATATGAGTTCAAAGTAATACTACTTGTAGTGAAAGTGGTGATTGAGTGGAGCAGGGTCCTAATTTTATCTTCAAGTTTCATGTTTTTTTATTATTTGCATGATATTATGTGGTGAATTATATTGGGGTCGGCTGATGATGCCTACTAATACGTGTTGTTTGTACTGATATTATTCTTGTTATGCCACTTGGCATAGTCTGGTTGCAGGATTTAGTGATGTTTCATATGTGTAGACGATGACGATTTCTGGCTGCTTCTACTCCTCTTTTCTTATGGTGGGAGTTATGTCTTTTTTTTTTTAGTAATTGTACTCTTAGAAGCTCTTATACTTGTTTAGACTAGCTCATTGGGAAGAGTTTAGTGTATTTCTTTACAAAGAACTTTCTTTGAAATTAAGTTAAGAGTATTCATATATTGAAATAGGGTGATTAGTTTTAATTTGTTCAATTCCGCGTTTCATGTTTTAAAATTTCTTGTAAGGACTCTCCTATCTAGGTGTTAGATTAGGGGCCCGCACGGTCCGATGGGTTGGGTCATGACATACCTCAAATATGTCATCGAACTTTGAAATAATGTTCATCCATGCCATTATTTGTTAACTGAAAACCGTTTCAATTTTGTAAAATCATCTTTTATATGTGTTCAATTTTGATTCGACCACGTCATTAATTAAATCAATTTTTAAAAGCGAAATAGTCCAAATATGCCATCGAACTTTGAGAATATACTCATCTATGTCATCCGTTAAAAGTTTACTCATCTATGTCATGTCAGTTAACAAATAGTGGCTTGGATGAGCATAGATAAGCCAAATTTTTGACACATGACATAAATAAGTCTTTTCTCAAAATTTGATGGCATGTTTGACCATTTTCCCTTATAAAAATAATAATTCTGTGTCAAACTTATGAATATTTTTTATAGTTTTTAAAATTTATGGCATAAGTCATGCTTCATGTTTTTTCAAAAAAAAAAATGTTTCCATAAATTATGATCAATACATTTTGAAACTTCAATTCAAACTTCATCCAAAACTGATTTATCAAAAATATTTAAAAATTTATGACCAAACACTAGCTTCTTTTAAATATATTTCGTTTGCATTCAAGATATTCAGATGAGTTTCGAAAGCTAAAACCATTAAACGATATCGATCGACTTCAAATTTGACGAGCTAGTCAGCAAATAAAATTAATATGATATGTAAACATTTTACAGTCTTTTTGGAAAAGAACAAGTGTACCTTTTATTGATTGAGAAAATTATTTAAAATAATCATTTACCATTTAATTCAAAAAAAAAAAAAAAAACTTGTAAAGATTCCTTATTTTATTTTCAAATCTATTGCGTATAAAAATAAAATAAAAATAAAATATTGTAGTGGGTGCCAAAACCAATTGACTTTTTTTATTTAATTATAAGTTACTAACATCATAAATAAAGAAATATAATTCCTTCACAGTTATTGGATAAGATACATACACTAGTAATTAACGCACATTTTTGGAAGAACAATAAAAGAGAGTCCACTTTGGTAGACAAATTTCAAAATAACTATGTACTATATGTATTGACTTATAGCATACACGGTCTAATTTAATTAATAATATAAAATAATCCTTCCATCCTATTTCTATGATTAATTATTTGAATAACATAGGGATCGTTTGACCACGAATATTTTTTATTCTTTTTTTAGAGTTGAATTTTGAAAATTATATTTGGTCATAAAATCTAGGAATTTATCATTAAATTGAATTTCAAAATTTGAAAAATATCAAAGTTATTTTTATTTTTTGCACTTTAAATCATTCACAGAAACTAATAAACAACTCTAATTTGCATTCATGACCAAACATAATTTTAATTTCTAAATACCATTTTTTTCACTTTAAAAATAAAAACTCATGGCCAAACTGGATAAAGTTTTTAACTTTAAATTTTGAGTTATATACACATTACACTAATACAAGTAAAATTCTAAGTTTTAACTATAAAATAAAATTATATTCTACCTAAAAGTGGACGATTTCACCCTATACATTAGTGTAATTATTTTGTATATATAACAAATATATTATTCGTTTAGCTTAGTTGCGTAATCATATATATAGAAGATAAGTTGAATATCCTTTATCAAAAAATTATAAAATTATACTTCATAAGTAAAATACTTTCACATACATTAAATTAATTTATAAAGAATTTTCTTACTACACCACTAGTCCTAACTTTCAACAAACTTCACTAACAAAATAAAGTATTTTAAAATAAACAAGCTGGAAAAGACAAATCTAAACAGACTAACATAAGTTTTCTTTTCGTGTTTATTTTATGCATTTTTTTCTTCATATACTTCCAAAAGAAATTAAACAATACATAAAAGTGAGTGTAATATTCAAAACCATAAGAAACGTATTTTACTAAATCCTTAAATTGAAGCATGTGTAAGTATCCTTAACTATAAAAATATCAAAGTAAATCCAAAAGTTAATTTAGTGGGAGTTTAAATTATACTATTTTACTTAGTAAAGATGTGGATTTTAGCACAATAAAATAAATTTTCCCATCAAGTAGAAGACTCTTGACCAATTATTGAATCAAGGAACTCTACAAGACAAATTAAAGACTTAGTCACAACATTATTTGACCACATGTTAAATGTGAATTTCATTAAAACCATATGCTAAAATCCATCAAATCGTGTCATATATATAGAGATCCTGAGCAATTGAATTTTTATGCTTAGTCTGATATGATAAAAATAGCATGTTATATCAACGATAAGTTCTGAAAATATTTCATTATTCCTAGATGGTAATCCTCAAAATAACCAAATTTTAAAATTTCCGTCAAAAGTAGAAAGAAAAAAGGCTAGCAATGGAAGAGTTCTTTGAAGTTTCTTGGTTATGTGATGATGAAGCTAATGATAATAACTTTGTGGTGAACCAAAGTGCTTTTGTGAGTTTTGGGAGCAAACCAAATGAAGGATTTGGAGTTTCTAGCTATAGAAATGTATCGATGAATCATCGAAACATGAACAAGAGGGTGATAGAGTTCTTGAAGAAGAATTGGAGTCCAAAAAATAGACAAGTGAAGATAGAAAAAGAGAAAGTTCATAAACATATGATTAAAGAAAGGATTAGAAGAGAAAAGCAAAGGCAGAGTTATGTGGACTTGTATAAATTGCTTCCAATGGGCACCAAGGTTAGTGCATTTCCATTATAAGTTCTACTTCTAAAAAAAAAAAGCAAAAATTGACTTGTCAGAAGTGTTTCTTACAAACTTTTCATTGAAAATTTCACATTTTCGATTGTGTTCAAATGATAATTCATTATTTATTAGTGTTTTTGTATTTTCTCGAATCAAATATCTAGGTCTTGTACTATAAATTTTACATTTTTGTTATATTCAAGTATTTGATATTTGAAACTCGACTACTATCTTAATTAGTCCCAATTCGTGTCATAGAAAGTCCATTATAAGAGTTTATCGGTCCCTTCCAAAGAAAACTCTATCCCCAGTGCTCAAATCGGAGACCTCTTTTCATTGCAATTTGTTAAACACTTTTGTTTAAGGTTCAATTAACAAGTTCTCATTATGATTAATTGTAGAATGAGAAGAATGTTATAGTCCAAACAGCAACAAGGAGAATTGAAGAGCTACAAAAATACAAGGAAAATTTAAAGAACAGAAATGATGAAGTTCAAATGATTTTAGCACAAAGTGATCAAAAAGAGGAGGAATTTGAGAAGGCAAAAATCAAAGCAAAAGTTGGTTATCCAATTTGTGGTGTAGATTCAATGCTAGAGGTTCTCAAGTGCTTGAAGAATTCTGGAACCAAAGCAAATTCCATACAATCAAGTTTCACTCACCAAGAATTTTCAACATTGATTGAAATAGATACTAAGGTAAGTAATATATTAAGTGTACTTCTCTCTCCTTGGGGCGGATATAGGGTTGAATGTACGTGTGTCTGATAGAACTAAGTAATTTTGATTCAGAATTTATATTATGATTATAAAATTTGCTAAATATATATTAACAATATTAAGTTCAAAACTCAATTATTGAAGCTTGAGGTCGTTATTCGATAATTAAAAGAATCAGTAAAATTTAAATTATTATTTCACCTCTACTAATACCACATGTAAATTGGTTGTGTTAGGTCCATTAATTTGAGTGATAGAAAGGAGCACCTTATCCTATTGGGAGGACCTATCTAGTTTAAATTTAAATTAGTCAGATTAATAAGTTTTGATCTTTTATTTTTTTTAAATTTTGTGTTCACTCAAAGACCGCAACGGAAATATTCATGGCTTGGTCCTTTCTTTCTTCCTTCTTTCCTTTATTTTTTTTTTAATGTTTGTCAAGTTTTCTCATTCATTGACTAATTTATGGTCAATTTTCTTGTGATAGAGTGGAGCAGCAGAAATAGAAAAAGCAGTGCAAAATACTCTATTTGAAGTTGAAAGGAACTTACGAGCCAATTGGTATATCCAATGACTTTATAATTTTAAGCCACACAAAATTATGCAACTTGTACTCTTCAACAAATTTTAATTTGGTGTCTCATTTTTGACCAATTGATCTACAAAAAGGACTTTCCCTTCTTTTTCCTCCTAATTTTATTTTTCGTGATCTCAAATAATTGAAGGTTAAATATGTTTAATCAGATATCTCGAGGACTAGAAGTAACATTTGTCAATATTTATGGAACTAAAAGTAGAGACGTGCATCCATCAGTTCAATTTTATGTATTATCGATTCGATTTATCAGTTTTCGATTTTTAAATACACTAAGCTAATAAGATATTTTTTATTGGTTTTCAATTTTCGATTTAACCAATAAAAAAATACTCATAAAATAATCATACGACTTCTCCAACGATTTGGCGAGACATGACAATAATGCAAATTAAAGGCTAAAGACCAAAGGTTACTACATAGGGTAGAGTGTATTATAAGTTTTACTAATCCATCAAAAACAGTGATATTCATGAACAAATAAGTTTCCAGCAAAGCACAAAGAGTTCTACAGCGAAAACTGTTTTAAATAACTCATATCTGGCATCAAAATTGTTTTTTTAAAAGGGCGTTGACAAGGCTAGAACACGAAAAAAGGACATAGGAGGGCAAATCACTTGAGCGGTATGAACCTTGACGAGTGAGTTGCACCAATACCAGGTCTACCGTGCTTGACAGGCTTATATGAGATAGAGAACTCGGCCAGATAATGGCCAATCATCTCAGGCTTGACTTCAATCTGATTGAAGGTTTTTCCATTGTAAATTCCGATAACACTTCCAATCATTTCAGGAACGATGATCATGTTCCTCAGGTGAGTCTTGACAGGCTCTGGCTTTTCACCTTGTGGAGCCTCGCGTTTCTGCATAAAAGCTCCTATTAGTAGGTGCTAGTGAAAAAGAATAATAGGCAATACGAATATCTGCTAAGAGAAAACAAACACTGACAAGATCATGGAGGCATATCAACGAAAAGGTAACTCAATAAACCAAGAAACTATACATTTCAGTAACTTGGGAGTAGCATAGTAGACACAGAATCCGCTAAAACCATCACTCTGTCCATCCCCAGGATTGCATCGATGTACGTCAAGTTTTAGATTCCAAATATCTGTTGGGTGCTATTGATTCTCGTATGTTATTTTCAAGTCAATTAACAATAAATTCTCACAACGCTGCTAAATTAGGCATTTCACTAGTAAAGTCGCCAAATTGAATTAAGCATTACACCCCATCCATCACCTCCATTTGTGTAACTTACACACGGGATCAGAAGGAAGTGAATATGAAAAGACTTTTAAGACTTAGTTAGGTTGATGATGATCGTAACCAACTTGTTTAGTACAGATTCAACACTATATGATTTCACCCTAAGTCAAGCAACTCTGATAACACTCAGAAGATCAAAATGACAAATTTAACGTCAGCTCATACTTGGTGCTGCAGGGGTCTCCTTTAGGATGAAATATCAAAGTTGATAGAAGTCAATACTAACATGTAAACAGGCCAGAGTGAAACAAGAACTCGAAAACACGATATGCATGAATCATATCATAATACATAGATTATGATACCATTTCTTCTCAACATGTGATGTTCATATGCAGCATCATTCAAAGACACAAAAAATACACCAAACTTCTGACAGAACAACTAATGCAAGCAATGTGTTTTGACTGTTGCCCCTTTGTTGATAGAGCGTACGAAAGATGCCTCTTCATAAAACACTATTTCATATAGCAAATGTTACAGAAGCAATAGGCATCACAAGGTGAATAGAAGATAATTAACAGACACATATATCCATACTATAAAAGGTGGGGGTGGGGGGCCAACACGCCAATTATAGTGACGGAACAAACAAGTAAGAGCACAAATATCATATGCATACCGCCGTCCGCAGTTTCTTGATCAGTGCCATTGGCTTCCTCTTTAAACCTCTCTGAAACCTGCAATAAATCAAATGTAGCAAATAAGATCAGAAGTCCGAACAAAAACTGACACAGATCCAACAGGGATATGCTTGGCATCAAAATACAAATCTACGCTTAATCATAATCTTAAGTCTCAGAAATATATGAATATAAGTTATATATTGAAGATACAAGGATTTTCTTTACCATATGAGGCAACTACGGGTCATTAAACGAATACTCACTCTATCGAAGTGTTAATCAAACAAAAATGAAATAGGTACATTTTGCAAGCAAACAGAAAATTAGATACGGTTAACTGTACTATGAACAGTATAATTCACAGTATTGCTATAAGTAAAGAAGAAATGAATTGAATTAAAATGAAATCAGCAAAAAACCTTCTCCGAGGACGAGCATTGAAGAGCTTGACGAGCTCGTCGGTGGACATATCGAGAAGAGAATCGAGATCAACACCTCTGTAGCTAAACTTCTTAAACGTCCTCTTCCTTGGCTGTCCGGTCGCCACATCAGCTTCAACGTCCGCCATGGTTTTGGAGATGAAAATCGGCGACCTTTGCGGCGGAGGAAATCGGAATTAGGGTTTTTTGGGGACTGTGAAGCCGTTAGAGCTAGGATAGGGTTTTGTGCTAAATGGGCTGCGATGGGTCTGATTTGACGAAATAGGGCTGGGCCCAAAGTAACTGGTCCATGATCAATGACCAAAGACTGCTTCCACGTTTTTTGGGATTTTCATAGGAATGTCTGCATTGGAGCTTCGAAGTAAATTTGGATTGCACAAAGATCCCAATTGCTACTTCCTTGAGTGTTAATTTTATTTTATTTTTTTTGGTAAGAATTGATAATCCTTAATTATAACCTATTGTAGTTAGCTACATACTAATTTACCTAACAAAAAAAAAAGTAAACATTAAGTGCATTTTGAAAGGTGTTGCAACTAGTTTTGATTTATTTGTAAAACCAAACAATTAGATGTAAAAGAAATTCATTTTTTACAAAAAAAATTGCAAAACACATTTATCTTTAAAGATTTTTGAAACAATTGAACCAAGAATCTATCGAAAACAAGATGGGAATAAGACCACATACACTTTGACATTCTTCAACCCACACCTATCGGATATATTGTATTTTTTAAATCAAGTAAACTTTTCTCTACATTAATAGCAAACACTTTTTAAAAATACAAATAACATAACTAATCAAAATTTATGAAAAGTTTGTTCTTAATCTTTTTTCATTAACCTCATTTTCTAGTGCAAGGAAAATTTTCAAATAAACTTGAACAAAAATCATTAACACAATGATAATATAAATTGTGTACAATATAAAGAGTATTAATGAAAAGGATTTATGGATAATTGCACTAAATTTCTGAGATGACAGTTTTAGATAAGAACACGCTAAATTAATTAAGGATAATGACACCAATTAAGCAAATTGATTAACACAAATAGAAGTAATTTCTTGATTAAAATAATACTACTAACAATGTTCTTCATTTCTTCATACAAATTTGTTACTATTCAATGAAAACGATAGAGCACAAGTCATACTCCTAAAACAAGCAAACCCTAACAATGGAGAACAAGTAAAAACTGCAAACGGAAGGGGAAGAAGAAGAAAAATGAAAAACCAATGAAGAAAAAGGGTGGATTTGATATCATCACTAGAGAAATGAAAAAGTAATTTACAGATTCAAACACCCAATTCAGATTAATTTCTTCATTTCTTCGCTTTCTTAGCCGGAGACTTAATAGTTTTCAGCTTCTTCACAACTTTATTTGCCGGAGTTATCTTCACTTTGGCAACTGCAGCTTTCTTCACCGGAGTTTTCTTCGCTTTAGCCGGAGCACTAACCGCCTTCTTCGCTTTCTTTGCTGGTGCTGGTGCTGCTGCGGGTTTGGCTTTCTTCACTATAACCTTCTTCGAGGTTGTTGCTTTCGGCTTTGCGGCAGCGGTGGTGGAGGAGGTGGATTTCTTCTTTGTTGCCGGTGCCGGTGCCTTCTTTGGCTTCACGACGGCGGCAGGCTTCACAACAGGGGAAACCTTGAAAGAACTCTTGATTTTAGTGAGTTTTCCTGAAGCAACAAGCTTCTTCAATTGAACCAACAAGAGTTTCCTGAAGTTGGAAGGCAAATCCTTTTGCTTTTCCTCAATGAACTTCGCTATCGCCACTTGACTCGATCCAGTTCTTTCCTTCAACGTTGTTATTGCTTCAGATATCATCTGAAACACAAACCCCATCATTTTAAACATCAATTTCACAACACAATTCATAAATTGAACTCAAAAACCCCAAAAAAAGTACCAATCTTTACCCAAAAAAAAACAGAACTTAACATCATAATACCTCAACATAAGGAGGATGAGATCTGGGTTTCTTCGGGGCAGAAGTTTTCTTCGCAGATGCAGTACCAGACACCATTGTTGCAACAAAACTTAACTGATTCAACTAAATCTGTACTGTTTTTTGAGTGATGAGAAATGATGAAATTGGCCCAAACTTCGAAGGGTATATAAAGGGAAATAATGAAATCTGATTGGTTAAAATGAGAGTGACGGGGATCGATATAGATTTGAATATCAGCCGTTCGATTAAAAGTTATCAACGGTTGATAAGAGTTCTTAGATCGACTACGCGGATCGAACAAAATGGTACCTTTTTTCTATTTTAAAAATATATTTTCCTTTTTAGAAAAAAGAAAGAAGTGGGGGTTTTGGGATAAAAAGTAAATTTTGGGGGGGAAATGAAGGTTAAAATAATTTGAATTATTGTTTTAGGATTTTAATGAGATTTAATCTTTAAGATTAACTAATATGACTCGGATATGGTTTCAAGAAATTTCTAATATTGCTTATATAGTTATTTTCTCACCATCATACCTAGAATGTTTTTAGTAAAAATACAAAGAATAATATTTAATTATTAACAAACAATGAACATTATGTATAATGAATTTATTTTTACAATGAATCATTGAATTTATTTTACAAGGATTAATTTAACAAAAAAATATATTACAATAAATCATACACATACATTGTACTTTATGTATAATGAATTTATTTCTGATATGAATTCAATAAATATGATACATAATTTAGTAAGATACAAATATTTTGATGTATTCATTGTACTTTATGTATAATTAATTTATTTTTATGTGAATTCAATAAATATGATACATAAATTAGTAAGATACAATGATTTTGATGTAATCAAAATTAACCTTCATTGAATCTCAAAACACTCTTTAAATTAATAAATATTAATTTATCGATTAAATAATATTTCTACAAAATAATAATATTTCATGGTTCCACCTATATTAATTTAATGAGGTTTTACTATATTACATATTGACTAAATTATTGTTTCTATCAGACCCCGTACCTGTCCCCGATGAAAGTCAGGATGAAACCTGCTTTCATTCATAGGTACAATACTATCAAAATTAGCTCGTGTTTTTACTTCATCTAGACTAGAATCTTGTACAAACATCGTTGTTGTAGTACTTTATTGAATTATTGTTTGATATTCTGTTTTTGAATGTCAATTTTTTTTATGACCCTAAATATGTATATATCATTATTGTTCAATTCACTTCTAATCTAATTATTTTAAAATAAAAAAATAAAGTTTGAATATATGAGTTACATTTTTTTAGCTGAAGTTGATTGAAAACTCGAAAAATAAATCCATCAGGAAGGTTATTAAAAGTTGAAATTAATTAGTTATGTGTGTTGTTAAAAGTTGAAATTAGTTAGTTATATAGATTGGTTGTTGTTACAAATGATTAAAAACATAAAGATGAGTTCAAAACTTAAATTTGAAGTGATTTGAAATCAATTTGAGTTAAAAATTCAGAAGAGGCTAAAAAAAGTAAATATGTTTTTGTGTAATAGTGCATATGAGCGTATAAACACTTCTTACACAATTTTATACACCTACATAATACATGTCTTGTATATAAGTATATAATATTATACAAAAGTGTATAAGCGTCAGTAAATGAACTTATTCTATGATTTTTAGTTACAATTATGGTTCAAAATCAAACCAAATATTAAAATGAGTTCTAATTTTGTCAACAATATCCTTAGATTATCTCTAACATGTTTAAATAAAACAAATAATTTATATTTTCGAAATTCAAATCACTTATTGAAGTTTGTCCGATAGATTACCCACAAATACAATCTTCACCATCAAAGGGAATTGGTTTATTGAATTAATATTTGAGTCACAATTACTAATTCGAAAATTAGGTTAGAAGGTTGAGTTTTTATTTTTTTTAAAAAGAAATTGAATAGCGATTTTGAAAATCCATTGAAGTTAGATATTGATCGTGGCCTAAATATTGTTTTTGGTCTATAACTTTGCAAAGTTTTATATAAACCACTTGATTGTAATGAATATGTGTGGAATATTGTACTCATATCTAATTCTCTCTTACATATTAGTATTCACTGTATAATATAAACTATTTATTTACTTTTGAAGCTTTTTTTTTTTTTACTATTACAATGGTTAGTTTGGATCTCTTAGTCAATAAATATATAGAAAATGTATAAAATATGTATATTATTATATGGTCAAATGCCTACTTAGAATATATCTGTGAAGTCTATGTTGAAAGATTGTTTGGGCTAAGAGAGAGAAAAAAAAGTTTCAATTTACATAAAAATTAGTATAAAGTATAATTTGGGCGCTAATTGCATCCTATCCCGGAAGTTTTCCAAATTACAATTTGGTAGCATTGTTGTCTGAACTAATATACAATATAATTTTCTCTTCTTTGAGATTTTCATTTAAGTTAAGGGCTAATTGCACTAAGGATCCGTTTGGTAGGACGTTTTAATCAAAATAGTCTTGGATTAAAATTTAGTCCAACAAAAACATTGTTAGGTTACTTTATTTAATTTAATCCATGGATTAATTATATTTCATACAAGGTCTTATTTTATCCCTAGAAAAGGGAGGGATAACTAATCCAAGGTATAACAATCCTTGGATAAGACCCCTAAATGACTAAATTATCCCCCAATCTTTTTTTCTTAAATTTCTTTTGTAGTTTAATGTCCTTTTTTATTTATATTGAAATAGTTATAAATGTTCTTTTTAATTCTCCAAATTCGTTCAATGTAATTTGATGATTTCACAAATTTATGTTTTTTTTCTCCATGTTTGATTTGCTATATTGTGTTGATTTTTTTTTAAAATGTAGTTCGTCCATTGACCACATGAATTAATTATTTTTTAATAAGTTTCGTGAATTTGAACAATTTAAGTAGCCTTAAATCTATGTTAAGCTTAAGGTATATTTGACCAACAAAAATTAGAAATACACCGTGCTATCAAGGATCTCCGAAGTGGCATATCACACTTCAAAATTAATAACAATTTTTTTTATATATATATTTTAGTATTTAAATTGACTAGTTAAATGAAATAGAAAATCCTATAATAACTCAAGGGTATAATAGGAAAGAAGCTTTTTGTAGAGTTTAAACCAAACACAAAATTAGGTGGGAAATAATGAACCAAACAGTTGATAAAAATTAATCACTGTATTACTAAACCCTACATTACTAATCCTTGCATTACTAATTAATGCGTTACTAATCCTTGCATTATGCATCTTTGTACCAAACGACCCCTAAATACCTTTACACTATAATTTTTACAGATAGACTCCATGTATTTTAAAGTCAAAACACTTACACCCCTTATATTATGAATATCCTACACTCACACCCAATATGATGTAATTTATATTTTCCAAAACATTTAAACCTCTTTAACATTCTACATAAATGAAACTTTATCTAAGAAAGTACATTTAAGATATTTGTGAAGTGAAATAATTCATAAAAATAAAAAAGAATTTACAAAATAAAATATTATAACTAAATAAAGTTATAAATAACATATGCATTGAAAGTGCAAGTTATTATTAATAGTTGATATACCTTATTAGTGATTTATGTTCCAAAAAAATGAGTACTCTCTTTTTCAATCAAAGACATGAACCAAAAAATTATCTTATTTTAATACTTCATAAGAAAATGTTAATGTAAAGACCCCGTTTAGAAGAGTTAATGGTTTAATTCGACAGATTATTCTAAGAAATTTATATGATATTTGGATTACTCTATTCTATATATAATTAAAATTAGACTTCTAAAATTAGAAACTGTCTCATTTAATAGGTAAAAATATCAAGTTTTACCATCACACATAACGTGTAATTAAGACAATATTTGTATCTTTATTATGACAAAAAAAAAATTGATATTTTATAGGGAGGTTATAGAAGAAATATGAGAGGAGATGAAATGTGAACAATTAGAGTTTGGTTGGTGGTAATATTTTTTTCGATAAAAAAATAAACTTATTAATAACTCCTCTATTGAAATAAAGGTCGAGAAAACAAGTTCTATAACCTTCTAGTTTTTAAATTCATTGACTCCTTTCCACGACCCACTCATCCAACACCCCCAACCCCTATCCCTGGACCATCCCAGCCCCTAACAGCCAAACCCCTGCTCCTCGTCAAATTCCACCGCTATAATATTTTGTTAAATTTTATACAAATACTTTTGAAATAATATTTTACTTACTGAACACTAAAAAAAAAATAGGTAAAAGAAATCCAATTAATCTTAGTACCAAAGAAGATAAGCAAACAAGCGGGGGTGCAACTCAGTTGGCGAGCTATTCATATCTTTATCATAGTTGTGGGGTTCGAATTCCACTCCCTCTCCATATCCCCCTTACCCCCCTCCCCCAAATAATAATAATAAAATATATAGAGAGAAAAGAAAAGAAGATTTTTTTTTTTGGGTTTCCACCCGATGTCCAGAGCTCACATTGGAGCTCCGACTAAATTCAAATCACACACTGCAGAGCCCATTCGGGAGTGACGATCTATAGCCACAACAAAAATCTTAAGCCTGAAAGGAAAAAGTAAAAGACAAAAATTCAAACTAGTGGACATCTTTGTATATTCTCACAAGATCATCAAAATCAAAAAGACCAAAAATGATTCCAACAAATTCTCACAAAGGCACTTATATCATGGAATATATACTTCTGGTCCAAACACAAAAAAGATCAATATGCCTCATAATGGAAAATAATGTTTCTTTATCAACAACTTCTTCCTTTTTTCAAACAATATTTCTCATGTTATCTAATTAACATTTCAAAAGCCTTATGATAACAAATACATTCATCTATATACACATGATGATCACTAAAAAGAACTCTCAAACGTCTAGAATACCAAATAAAGAAAAAAGAAACAAAGAATTTGTGAAATAGCACCCAACTTATTTACAAGATGGTGGAATAGCTGATTTCTTGGTTTGATTTCAACACTTTTGGACGAACAAAACTCGGGACTTAGTGTGTGTGTTGTGATGAGTTCTTAGAACCCTAGTTTCATCCGCTCGTCAAGTTTTAGCCTTAAATCGCCTTCTTCAGGAACCTTTCCACCACTCTCCAACATTTTGAGCCACCAAGTGGATAGTTCATCCTGTAAGGAATTAGAGACGGTTTTAAGATTTAAAGTCAGTGGATTTACGATTCATTACGTGTAAAAGTTTCTTAACTCTATTCACATCTATATGGCCAGAGTCGAGAGCAGTTCAACTAGATTTGCTCACGAAAAGAATCAAGTAAAAACAACTCAAGGACAAGATGCAACATCAAGCTAGCTTAATTGTGCTCCCAAGTCAGAGTAATCTATCAAAAGGATTACTTCCTTAAAGATAAGAAAAAAAGTACGCCATCCGTCTCAATTTGTTTGTTTTACTTTCCTTTTCGGTCTGTTTAAAAAATAATGTCTCTTTCCTTTCTTGGCCATTCCTTTAATTCTAACTTTCCACATGACATATTTAAGACAAGATTTAAGGGCATTTTAATACATTCTGCATATGTTTAGTTTAAGACTACAAGATTCAAAAGTTTTTTTTATTATTTTCTTAAACTTCGTGCCAAGTCAAAACTAAACAAACAAATTGAAACGGAGGGAGTACTTAACATGAATCATGTTACATGATATGACCCTCGCAACAAAAACTATCACTAGGAGGTCCATAAAAATTGGTAAGAAAGAGAATTAAACTAGAAAATAACAAGTTCAGAGACATAGGAATCTCCGAAAACTATGTAAAATGTGTAAGAAAAAATTATATTACCTCCAAAAAGTCTTGGTTGGAGATATACTGGCTTCCCACAGGGCATTTGACTCCACAGACATTAACATATATGCATTTATTGGAATCTCTCTCTAAATTTTCTCCTTTTAGACCTGTGGATTCCATAACAGGAAGACGTGGCAAACGTAAACAGATAAAAAAATAACTATCTGTTCTGCATTGAAAGATGGAAGAGAATTTGAAATGAAGATTAGCTAGTATAAAGTGTACCATTAATGCATGCAACATAATATCCTGTACTTCCTAGCCCTGCTTCCGACCTCCCTAGTCTCAAACGCAAGAAAAACCCATCCAAATGCGATAGTGAAGTGTTGGAGTTCATCCATCTAAGGCAACCAAAAAATGTAAATTAAAATGATTTTCAAGAGATATAGATGTAACAAGCAACTACCAGTGAAAACAACGCCGAATAAATTCATTTGGGGCAAGAAGTATAACTTTAGAACCTCTATATACTCGAATCAAAACAACATATGCCGAGTTGTGATAATAGATCAACACTGCTTGTGCAAAATATTATGTACTAAATCCACATTTAAAGAAGTAACAACTATGAAATTGATATACTGAGTTGCATAAGATGATTTGCTTACTTGAGAATATCTATACGAGACAACCGAAGACCCCTGATTACATCAAAAATTCCTTTTGGAATATCTGCTATCTCCTTACTAACAAGATTGCAAGAAATTATATTTTCTTTCAAACTGTTCTTCGTAGAATCAGACATTCTCTGCTTCGGAACTTGATTGGAACCAGAAGTTATTGCAAACAAAAACTGTTTTCTGTTGTGCATTAGGTCACTAGATGATTTATCTCTACTGTGATGAACACGATTAGCGAGTTCAATGGGATGACCTTGCTTTATTTCAAGTTGGCTAGGCAAACATTCATTGCCAGATAAGACCCGCAAATTGTCGCTCCTGTTTGAAGCTGAAGTTGGGCAGGAAATAGCCCAATGATCAAGCTGAAAACATCTAATGCACAAACAAGAAGATTCCTCAGCGCCTTCGTAAGCCCTGATGCTTCTAATAAGAACTTCCAATTCAGATTCTGTCACCTCCGAACAGTTGCGTAAGTCATGGCCACTTTTGCCACAGAAGAAACAAGTTGTTCTTGTGAAGCTATACTCATTTCTTGTTGAAGAAGGTCCTATGAGTTTAAGGGCATCCAATCTCCTAGAAAACAGTGAGGCCGGTGCCTCCGACTTCTTGAACTTGGCAGAAGATACAATAGGATGCAGATTATTCATAGACCTTTCATAATTATTGTCACGGATCTCTTTCGAGCTGCCTGCAACATCATCATATCGGTCTTTATCCGAAGTCTCCTTTACATCAGAGCTTGCCTGTTCAATCCGACACTCCACACTTGTTTCATGTGTAGTTGACTTGGAATTATCTATGTTCAGAACAGTTCCGGGGGTTTTGTTGGAGAATCTAGTAATCCACAGGCTACGAAGAGACTGATTTTTACTAGACATGTCATATTCAGATGAATGAGAGGTATTTTTGTCCTCACAAATGCTGGTTCTAAGTCTAGACATCGAGTCACTAGAAGCTTTGTTTTCTGCTGAAGTGGTCCTACTAACCTTCCGAGGAGCAACAACTGCTGGAGTAATCTGAGTTTGCATCAGTGGAACTTCCTTGCAAGCCACTGTAGATGGGTTGAATTTGTCATCAGACATTAGCATGTTTGCATCTAACATATCGCCTCCCGGGTGGCTGGATATTGGAGGAACATCAATGAGGATTTTGTCAGCTGATGGAAGCTTTTTAGGCTCTCCCACTGAGTGATCCGCTTTCGGTATTTCTGTTTCAGACACCTTTAAGGTTGGACAGTATAGAGACTGAAATACAGATTGGAACCCCATTGACCTGCTACTGGAACCATGATCTTTCTCATACATAACAATTTCCTGATGATTAGTCTCTTTTCCATGATTTTCCTCATTACTAGGAGTAAAGGTGAGAGCAAGAGTAGGAGACCCTTCAAGATTGGATTTAGACAAGCCCTTAACCATGTTTGAAATCCAAGTCACAAAAGAGCTATTATGTGCAACTGTCGATTCTGTAGCAGGATCTCGGCGCATATCCGTTCTGATTCTTTTACTTCCGACAAAAAACGGTTGCTCAAAGTGCCAACGTTTCTTACCCTTTGGGATTAACCCTGTACTGTTGCAGCTTTCTACACTCTCATGACTATGTTCCTCATCATGTGACATTTTGCTATTGGAATTTCCTTCAGATAATGCTTTTGCTTTGCCTTTCCTTCTATATGATGAGGACCTGCTATGTGTTGGAGGAGTTTCAGGTGGAACAGAACTTTCCCTAAGAAGTTGCTCCTCGTTCTGATCATAAGTTTTGATAATCCCTGGAAGATGTACATCATTCTCAGCTGTGCACTCCAATGCTGGCAGACCGGTAGATTCTAGTGTGTTGTCTGCTTCCATTTTGATTGGTGGATTTGGAAGCATACGTGCAGGGGCCTCCAAGTCTTTGACCGCAGGAATTAGAGCCTGACTGCCACCGGAAACATCTTCATTTCTGCACTTATCGCTAGTCGATATTTCTTGATTAATTTTCCTAGCTAGAGGTTTAGTGGTTTCCATATCAACCTTGGAAATATCTCCATGTAGCAGAAATCTCTCTGTTCCGAAATCTCCTTCACCTGCATCAAACCAAGTTAGTTAATAAGACACAAGTTAGGAAATTGGATATCTTAAAGTCTAGCAGGCCATCCTTTCGTCAGCCGACTAAATCAAGATGGTGATACATACCCTCCACAATCTTAACATAACGGACACCATTAGGAACAAAGTGAGTTTAGGATAGAAGACTATACCTGCATCATTTTCACAACTTTCAACTGTCGGAACACAAAAGCCCTTCTCAGTATTCTTCACATTCTCCTTATCTTGATCAGCGTCTACCATATCAACTCCGTCAG
The DNA here is from genome assembly GCA_018342035.1 of Solanum appendiculatum. Lineage (NCBI taxonomy): Eukaryota > Viridiplantae > Streptophyta > Magnoliopsida > Solanales > Solanaceae > Solanum > Solanum appendiculatum. Next base: position 3,254,400 of record JAGDQO010000427.1, read on the forward strand.
CAGTGTTCATTATCTTCACTTTGCTGCTGCAGCCTGTCAGGTGACTATTTACTAAGCGTCTAATAATATAAAGAAAATAAACGTGAGCAACACCACCATATATATGGTGCTACTAAGAACATGTATCGGGCAAATAGCCTTACCAATTTCGTTTCCACTTTGTAATACCATTTCATTGGTCTCCAACCTTTCTTGATCGATTATCGTCTCATAAGCGGCATTTTCATCATAAGTCCCCTTAAATCTGTCACTTTGTGATGGTGCAGTAATCAAAGTGGTTGGTCCCACATTCCACAGACGAAAAGGTTTTTTGTCAGCTAAGCCACTCTCAGCACATTTGAGGCTCAAACCTTTACGAGGGGACCAAACTAATTCCGATAGGGGATCAGATGCTGCAAATGCCATATCCACGGTTGAGCTTGCATTTACACCTGCACCTACAATGCCTTTTAGCTTCGTCTGAACATTAAGAGTGGTGGTGCAACCTAGAGCAAGTCCTAAATCAAGATCATCATCATTGAAATTTGTCATCAGCAAGGCAGACTACAGCTTATAAGGAAGCCTGATAAAAACAAATATTTATCTCAGTCAATTTCAGTAAACAACCAAAGAGTCCATGCAAAACAAGTATTCAAATAACAACTACCAAATAACATGAAAATCTTCTCGGGGAGACGACACAAATAAAACTACGTTGGAAACGTATCTCGAAACATCTTTTATCATGTCCCGAACTATAGTTCATTCTGCACCACAATTTTCCTTTTTATAGCTGTCATCAGCAATATCAAAGTGATATGCTACTTCTATGGTGCATTCTTTTCCAAAAAAGATAGTGGCTTCTTCCACGACTCGAACCATGTTACACTACCGACTCATAATACAACCCCATCTTCCCAACACCACAAAATCTAGAATATGCTACTTTTATGGTGCATTCTTTTTTCAAAAATAAGATCGAAAAGTATTATAAAAGCAAATAAAAAACATAGCAAGCATATGCTACTTTTTCTGGTGCATTCTTTTTTATCATAGATTCAGATTCATCACTACTTGGAAACTCAGATTCCTCTTATCTACAGTTTCCAATTGAGCAACTAAAATATATCAAATTACAACAAATATATCAAATTACAACATCTCATGAACTAATACTTCTATTAACTACCCTGACGTGATGGTTCGAATCCCTAGCCCTTTAACCAGTGATTAACCACTCAGATGACCTAAATAACGCAAATTCAAATTAGTCGGGCAATAGTTCAAGATATGTCAATTTAGATTTTCAGATCAATAACTAGACATTTCATCAACTAATCAGCTCTGATTAAATATCATCACATATAACAAAACCAATGATTTAGCTCATGCATAATGCTACTACCAGCAAAAAAAATGACAAAATATTCAACAAAAATAAAGAAAAGATTGTTCCTTTAGCAAGTCTCAATAGTTATTAATTACAAAAAAAAAAAAAACTTTTTTCAGTCTTAAGACATCAAAAGATAATTCTAAAAAAGCCCTTGATCAAGAACTTTTCAACTTTCTTTTAGAAAAGTATAAATTCAAACATATTAACAAAACCAAAAAAAAAAATCATAATAGCATATTCTAAAATTTTCAAGTAATAAAAAAAAAAGATATTAAAGAAAAAACCCATGATTCAAAATTAACTACCCAAACATCAAAATCTTAGTAGCTCAGTTGATTGAGTACGTAAACAGTAATAATCCCCTTTTTAATCCACAAGAAGAAGAAGGGACTAACCATCACATTAATTAATTATTCTCACCACAAATCATAAATTTTATGGCTAATTAATCAAGAAAACATAACAACTAAGTATTAATTCTTATAAATAAAACAAATCAAGAAATACCCACGTACCTTTTTTTCCAAAAATCCATAGCAAACTCTTTTATATCTCTTAAAAATCAAAACTTTATCATTTCTTTCAATTCCACCTTCATTTTTACAAGTAATTGTACTAGTAAAGTAACAAAAGAAAAATCAGAAAAATGCTAAAAAAAAATCTTGATATGAAAAGAAACAGAGGAGGAAATTGAGACAATTTAAGAAATTGCAAAAAATTTTGATAATTTTGGTATGTACAATATGATTGTTGTGGTTGAAGAAAAAACCAAAGATTGTCAAAAATTGTAAAGTTCCAAAGGCAGTGTACACTAACTTTATTGACTAGTGGTTGAGAAAATGCTACGTGGACTGTTCCAAACCAGTGAATTTCAATATGAAAGAATACACTAATTTTTGTCTATGTTTTATTTGTTTTATCATCATCATGAATGAGACCAAGTAAGATATGCGTACATTCTATTTTTTTCAAAATCTCGCTTGATAAGTAATGATTAGTGGCAAAGTCATGTATACTTAAAAGGTATCGAAAATTATATTATATAGCTTTTATTTATATATATTAACACTTTTTAACTTTTAAGTAATTTTTTTTTATATTTTGACATTTCCTAATCAAAATTAGAACTCAAACGACTTTTTTATGAATAGTTTCAATCAAAACTCCATCAATTGTAGCTAGTGATTGCCCGGATCGGTGTGTGATCACCAAAGAACTCCGTCACTGTTTGTGAAACTATATAAGTATGTTATTGTTGCATCATGAATGACATTTTTTTCAAAAGATATTTTCTATTTTTTAAGAATTTAAGTTATATTAGTTGTTAGTATAAAATATTTTTTTATATATTAAATTAACGAAAATATTTTTATAGATAATTTTTCTTAAAATATTAAATTAAAAATTTTGAAAATTATTATATTATATTTTTCTTTAATAACATGTAAAGATTCAGACCTCACTCGTAGAAGGAATCACATGAATTATATTAGATATGTTATTGATGTTAATATGTACAAATAATCTGATGGAATGATAACGTAAAAAAATTATATACTAATAGTATACAAGATTTAAATCATATTTTTAATGAGATAATTTTATCGCTACAAAAATATCTTGATATGTTTAAAATTATAAAATTTTATAATTTTTTTTTACTCACTTTATTTTAATTTTGAATTAATTAAACACAGTTTTAAAAAGTGAATAGTTCTGCAAAATTGAGAAGATTGTGTGTTACAAAATTCCAAGTTTCTTGTGTCCACAAAAGGCAAATTGGGATTTGCAATCAAAGCAAAATAATTAAAGATTTGCCATTTTTAGAATGTGTAAGTTGAAATCTTGGAGTCAAAAAAGGGAGAAAAAAGAGTGTCCACTTTTGTAAATGGAATTATTATTTTTTTAACCACTTCAAGTACAAAGAAAATAGTACCACTACTAGTAGAAAAGATTGAATTGCTTCATTGGGAAATAATTATTGGTTTGAAACTTTAAATTATATCACCTTTTTTAATAAGTAGTAGTACTTTATTTGATTGGATATTACTGTACATATATGGAGTGGAGGATATAGCTTGACTTTTATGTCTTTGGACAAGGTGATCAGCATGGAATTGAAAAATTCTATTTTTATTCTTTTTTTGTGGAGTAGGGCATGGCTTTTTATCAAACAACTAGTAATAATAATAATAATATAATATAATCAACAACAACAAAAAAATGATTGCTAGTGAGAAAAATAATTAAAAACCATTGACTAATTAGTGCAATAAATACTTTACTTGTCATTTTTGTATTTTAGTTCATTCAAAAAGTATTTTTTTCTTTTTTTTTATAACCCTTAAATTTTAATTTCTCACCTGGCATATATTTAAGATTATAAGATTCAACAGTCTCTTTTACTTTCTTATACTTCGTACCAAGTCAAAAATAGAACAAATAACAAGATTCAATTTTTTTTTTTTACTTTCTTAAATTTCGTACCAAAGTTAAAATAGAACAAATAAATTGAAACAAATGAGTAATATTATAAAATGAAGATTACGTGAATTGTCTTCCAACATGTTTTTTGGTTGTCTTCCAACATGTTTGAGTCTTCAAAGATTTGGTTCTTTTAGAGTTTCTAAAGTTGTGGTAATATATATATATATATGATAGGAGTACTTCACTAAAAAAATTATTTGGTCTTTTTTGGTTAGAAAATAGTACTATGATTTCATAATAATAATATTAATTGTGATTGTAGTAGTAAAGATCATGCTATTGCTCCGACAAAGTATATATATAAAAATAAAATTACTAATAAGAGATTATTATAGAATTTTAATTAAAAACTTGATCAAACATGTTATAAATTCTTCGATACTCTTAATGGAGAAGAAGATTTTTGTGAAAATTGACTCAATGGATTTAATTGAAATATATACACAATTATTTTTAAAAATTAAATATGGTTGAGATGTGTAGCTAAAAATAAATAAAAGAAAACAAGAGAGGTGAGATAGTCAATCAAACTCAATGGAATTTTTTGTCTTAATTCCATTTTCCAATGTTGTTAGCTCTATCCCTTGTGACAAACCTAGTGGAAAGTGACAATTCCACCTAAAATTCAGTTTAAAACAACTTATTGCAAAAGACATTCTCAAAATAAGTGAATTATTAGGTCTTTTTTATATTTCAAAATAAGTGAATTGTTTAAAGTTCAAGAGAGTTATCGAAAATTGGGTAATCGTTTGAGTGTCAAAACCAAGTGATAGTTGTTTTTCCTTGGGTTATCAAACTAGCGTTGCTCCTATGTATTGATGTTGCAAGCATAAGCACAACTATTTCATATGTTTCTTTCATTTTTGCCCTTCATTTACATTTTCTAAGTTATTGTTTTAAAAGAGTTAATTATTCATATTTATGATTTTACTTTGAATTATTTATTTCCAATAACTAAATCGAATATTTAATAGGAATCTTTAATTCAATAATCGGTTGAATTTACTGTTTACCTTTTCAAATAAATATACATAAATTATACACCGATTATACATAATTTTCATTGTTGTTTTTTTGAAAACTTATGTAACAAAATCTTCTGGTGTCCGGTACCCGCATTGGAGCCCAACTATTTTGGATTCGCGCCGCATAGGGCCCCATTCGAGGAGAAGCGCTCCCTACCAAGGATTTTTTCATATCCCGGGCTCGAACCCGAGACCTCTAGGTAAGGGAGGAGCAACACCATCCGCAGCACCACATCCTTTGGTGGTATGTAACAAAATCTTAAGAAGCTTGTTATGCATCAAAATTAAAGGTCTAAACTTGCATTAGCATGTGAAGATCATTATTCATTTCATTTTTCTCATATATAAAAGAGAGATATTATTTTGATAGAAATCACTTAAAAACAACTATGGAAAAGTTCAAGTAGGCCTTAATGTTACTCTTTAAATTGACATGAAAATCCCTATGATTGTTTTTATGGTAAGAAGTCGAATTTAGGCTAAAGAGGGGGGGGGGGGGGGGGGGGGGACCTTTAACATAAAGAAGGAATTGATGGTTATTTGACAAAATTGAAAGATGCAGCTCAAGTGGTCAATACTAATCCAAAATTATGGACCCAAAAGTGGGGCCTAAATTTAATTAAATGATTCCATAGATGTTTAAGGCTTCTTGGCCCAATATGTTGAGATTTGGCCTTTCCATCTTTGTTCAAGTATTCATTTGAGGAATTTACATCAATAAGTTATAATTAGGATCATACTTATTATTAGTAGCTATAGTTTGTCTAATTACGCACATTATTAATAAATATGTTAACAAGCAGTGGCGGTGATAAATTTATTTTAGTAAAGATATTCAAAATACAAGGAAATAACTTCACTCCTATCACCAGAGGGCTGTGGATGAGATCTTCTGCCCTTAATGAAAAGATTTGGATTTAAGATTTATTTAGTTTTGAAGGAAGAAGCAAAGTTTTAGTTGAGGATCTTTTGTACATAGCCTCTCTACCTACATGAGGTAGTAGTAAGATTTGCGTATGTTTTATCCTTTCCAGACCCACTTATGAAATTTCATTGGATACGTTGTTGTAAGCAAAGTTATCTTTCCTCTTTCATATTATATTTTTTTTGGGGTGGGGTGGGGGTGTTGGGTGGTCTTTTCAAGATTTATACATCCATAGAGACAGGAGAAAAGTTGAGTCATGAGTTGCATATTATAGAAAAGGTCCAAAAAATGAAAGTTCATTTCATCATAAAGGCCTTTCCTTGTTTGTGAGGGAAAAATTAGATGAGAACCAATTTTGAGATTGTTTATGAATATTTAACTATTATTTAATATGTAATTGAGAAATAATTATTTTTTAAAGTGAAAATAAACTTTGATTAAAATATCACTCGACAACACTTGGTATTCGAGCAAAATTGAGAAATTTATATATTATAAAAAAATAATTTAATGATACATTTTAATATGATAAAATAGCTGAGGCAGACATTTTAAGAACAAACTATATACTTTTCAGAAAAATATGATAGTACTTAAACTCCATGAATCTTCCCGATGGTTAGAAATAGGAAGAGGAAATACGATTTTTAATACTTTGCTTATGTACAACTACAAAGTACCAAGCATTCTAATTGGATTAGATTAATATCAATGGATCCTTTATCCTTCAGATATTGCATGATAAAGGCTTATAACTGACGGAGACATACTAGTTAAATAACTGAAAAGCCAATATTTAAAACATGTATTGGCAATTACTGGAAGGATGCAAACAAGAGCAATTATAACTCGCTCATTCTCAGCAAATCCAAGAACCGATAACCCGATAACAAAAAAATCAAAAGCGTTATCAAAATTGCTAAATCAATAACCCATTACTGATAAACCAATAACTTTTTTTTCGATTCGGGTTATCGATTTCGGTTCGGTTTTAAACAGCCCTACTCCTAATTGTTCTATTCTCTCCCCTTAGATATCAATCTTGACTCCATAAAAGTAATCAATATGATCCACCATGATAACCCCCTTTATAATTACTTGATTTATGAATGCAGATCATCGATGAAGAAGCTGTGAATAGCACTATCTACACACATATCTCGTGAGTAGAATAAAGTGGCAGATATGCTAAATAAAGAGGATGTAAAGTGCACTGTTTTTGAAATCCTTACTTGTTTTTTTAGTTTCTCTAATATTTGTGAATATGCAATTTGAACAGAAAATTTAGGAACTATGTATTCAAAGAAATTTAATTTTCGTAACAATTATATAACTACGTAATAAGCTCTCTTTGCCTTTTATTATTTATAATATATACTATCCCTTTAATAAAAAAATATTTGTTTTATTCTCATTGTCATAAAGAAGTAAAGAATGGACTATTATTTCACATCAAGACAACTCACGCCCCCATTTTGATAGTTGTGCATATCTTTCGTATCAAAACCATAGATGGTCACTTCCATCGTGGTTAGAATTAGATACGGATTTTGACAAACTCAATAATTTTTATTGAAAATTTTCTATTTGTATAATTTTTTTAATTAAATATGTATAAATATTTAATTATAATTACATTCAGTAAGAGGAGCGATGAGTACGGCAATAAATTTAAAATTCATAAATTTTAAATTTCAATTCCATGTTGTACAATTTTGAAGGAATAGTAACATATGAGTAAGACTTCACTTCCTATGTACTATATCACTTATTACAAGAGTGCACTTCCAACTTTGGTTGAAGACAATATTATAAGAATTCACTTCAAGCTAAATATTATATGTTTTTATCATTTATTATTGGGTATAAATCAATACTTATTAAATTGTAGAGCTAGACGGATGAAAAAAGTACATTTGAATCCTTTTCGTTATAAAATTACATTATATATATATAATTTTTTTATGTATATATAAAATAGATGATGTTACTCATATTTCATACTGTAAATAAAAATTAAACACGAGGCACAAAAACAACATTTATAATAATTACATAGACACAAACGTATATCATTTCCGCCCGAATTTCGACCCGAGCCCACCAAATGTGAAGACCCGAAAATATCAAAGGCCTCAACAGATGGGCTAACGAAAGTCAGCCCATAGTTTCCTTTCAACAGAGAATAGAGAGTGTTTGAATTAATATTTAAGTGATTGAAAAAAAAAGAGAGAAATAAAAGAAGTCAAATAATGTTGGGGAAAAAAGAGGGTTTATTTATGAACTTAGTTTATAGATTTGATTTATATATTCTACGACTATTGAATTGGGGTTGAGAAGTTCAAGAAACAAGGGTTAAAGAAATATAAGAATTTATAAATTCTTATGAACTAAGTGAGTACATTAAATGATTGAGTTGTAAGATATCCGGTTTGGTCTTGATCTTAGGATACCAATTCTTCAATTTGATTGAAATTTTATTACATAAGTTCGAAAAGAAAAAGTACCCCTAAAAGTTCATATCCACTTACACCTGACCCAAGTCCAAGCCCATCCCTTTTTTCCAATAGTATACATTGCTTGATGAGTTGCTAGAAGTAAGAGATGCTTCAAGCGGAAGCCAGAGGCAATGACTAATAGTTCAGGTATTAAACTCAATCAATTAATAATTGTGGTGTGTTTTGATAAATAGGCAATGAATAATGATAGTTAAGTAGGAAACTCGCAAACTTAATAGTTCAAGTATAAAACTCAAACAATCGGGATACTGTAGGTGTTTTTTTCTCCCTTCACTCCAGATTATACTTATTTCATGCTTTTGGTCCTTTCTGCGAGTAGATAGATATACGTTTTTCACCTCATTTCAAATTAAACTTTGATACAAAAACTTAAAATAACTCAATTGGAATTAAAATAGTAGCCCATTTTACAAGAAGAAAAATAGTTCATTAATCAGGCTCATATATACTAAAAAAAGGAATCGAATTTGTTTCTTTATTCTGTATACATTAAAAAAAACACAAAAACCAAATCAAAGCTTGGAAAAAATGAACCGAATATCCACCCCAAGATTAACCACCCATCTCTAGTTGATGCCACCACCTCCTCTCTAACCTTGGATATCGATAGTCTCACATTTATCTTCTTCACTAGAGAGTCGCTCCAAAGTACCAGCACCTTTATCAGATGATATTTTTGAAGTGATTCATGCCATCATTGCGCCCCTCGAAATCGCTATGTCTGAATTCTTTTCCTGTTGAGACCATTTAATGAATAAAATGTAAGATCTCATTAAATTTTATATCAACTAAAGGAAAAGTGATAGCACATCTTAAAACAAAAATTTCATCTGATGAAGCCCCTGATTCTTTGGGGTGAGTCTCTGGTGAAAAAGAGAAAGGTCAGACCACGGATGTTCAGGGACAGAGGAAAGACATAGAAATCTCTAGAAATGAGTTATTTGTTACTAAATGAGATATACTAGTAAGAAAAGCATTCTTGCTATTTTTTTTAGAAAAAACTTTTTTGCTAATAATAATAAATGTTGCTTGGTCCAATATATCCAACATATGAATGATATTTATAGAATATTGAGAGTGAAACATGAATGCATCTGGATGAGATACTGGTGAAAGTGGCAAAGTCGTAACAGATGAAAAGGCAAGTGACACTCTGCACGAGAGTTTTGTGCAAAAATCACGGGAATTGAGTTTTTATTTTTGTATATTTCAAAGCACGATCCTCGTGATCCTTGAACATAACTTTCGTGAGACTGAGGAGTGCCACCCTCGTGATCCCTGCACAGAACTCTTGTGAGACTAAGGAGTGCCACTTACATGTGTACTTCATTTTCTTTGTGCTATATATATCGATCAGGTGTTGGATATGTTGGATCAAGTAACACTTCCTATTCCTTCACTAATAACTCATTTTCGGTGATTTCATTTATATCAACTTTTCTTTACTTGGTATAACTCTAGTACCATTGCTTGTGAGGGTGGTCTAGAAAGTTCCCCAATATGTTTTTGTCGATATAAAAATTTACCTTACTTTTCTTTTTGTTAAATGAATTGAGTGATTTTATTGAAATTAAATTGACTGTTACAGTAGAATCGAAGAGAGGGGACGTGCTACAATATATCTATTATGTAGATCGATATGGGCATCTCAAAATATGTAGCATAGTAGGAGGTTCGTCACATAATGTGGGGAGCTATCAAAAAGTTTTTCAGCAGCTTCAAAGGATATCAAGCCGCAAATAATTCAAATGTTGCAGTTCTAAGGTGTGCAATGATGACACAAATTACTGATGAATGTGTTGGTACTTTGGGGCGAGTCTCTGGTGAGGAAGATAAACATGCGATGATATTCAAGGCTGCGTAGGAGAAATGATGAAAATAGAAAAATATGTAAGCCTAAATTGGATTTGTCCCTTAAAACTCCAATTGAATACAATCCAATTAATAAGATTCCAATCCAGGAAGAAGCGATTGATTTTGAAAGGAATTCGAGTCAAGCAAGGGATCCAATGTTCTTGAGACTCTTCTTGCTCTTCTTTTTTCCACATTAGAAGCAGAAGCAAACTCAACAAAAAAAAAGATGAAAAAACTATAGAAAAGAGAAAAAGATTTAACTTTTTTCTTTTATTTTTAGTATGTATTAGCTCATTTTGACATGAGATCAAATTGTTGATATAAAAATTAACATTGAAATTGCTAATATTGTCTTGAATCAAAGTTGAAATTACATATACTCCTTGGAATAAGTATCTTACATATATCTTATCTATTTCTTTGAAATTGTACCACGATGGAAGTTTCCAATTACAACCTTTAGTAGTTTTGATAAGTAATATAAAAATGTTATTAGATATCAAAGGCTTGTGAATTTCTCTCCCTTTTGTACTCTCTTATTGTTTAAGCAAACAAAAATGAGAAAACTCTCTCAAATTGTATTTTAGTGCTTTAAAATTAAGTAAAATTTTATAATTTATTAGTGAGATTTGTTGATAATTTTGCACATCTGGATTATAGACATTAGAGGTGTGCAAAAATCGAACCGAAAAAAATGCTATTGATTATTTCTATTGGGTTATTGGAATAATGGGTTTTAATTGGTTTTATAAAAAAAATTATCGAATTGTCGATTCAATTTTGATTTTTTAATATTGGGTAAATCGGTATTCACTGTAGTAATTTACTACTTTACCCCTATTTAAATATTAAATATTAAATATTAAATATTAATCTCAGTACCTTACTAGTTACTGTCTTTGCCCTATAGTCTTCAATTCACATGACTTCACAATGACTTTGAGTTCACAACTTCACATTATACAAAACATCAAAACCTAAAGTAAGAACCCTATTCTTCTTAATTTCTTTGTGTTGCACATGTATAGTTCTTTTCATGTTATTTATTATTATTTTTATTTTATGAGCATTCTATAAAGTTATATCATTGTCTTGTCACGTCAAATTATTGGTGAAGTCATATATTTGTTTTATAAGCATTTTTAGTGGTTAAATCAAAATCGAATCGCTAAGGACCAAAATCGATAAACCAAAAATTGATAAAAAATATCTTATTGATTTGATTATTGGTTTAGCATACTTAAAAAACAAAAATTCATAAACCAAACCGAAAATGCAATAAAATTGAACCAAACTGACCGATGCGTAACCCTAATAGACATAGATGCGATGACAAAGCTAAGACTAAAGTACAAATCAAGGCGAGCTTGTATTTTTATATACCAAACGTTGTGCAGCGAAGTATAGATTAAATAAGAGATTATGCACATCTATAAAACTAAAATAAAACTTTGGTACACAAAACTTAAAATAACTCATTTTAATTATAGTAGCCCATTTTATAAGAAGAAAAATAGTCTATTAATCAGGCTCATACTAAAAAATCAAATCAAATTTGTTTTGTTATTTGGTATGCATTAACAAAGATCCATAAAACAAATCAAAGTTTGTATTAAATGAACCGAACATCCAATCCAAGATTAACCACCCATCTCCCCGTTGATACCACCACCTCCTCTCTAACCTTGGATATCGATAGTCTCACATTTATCTTCTTCACTAGAGAGTCGCTCCAAATTACCAACACCTTCATCAAACTATATTTTTGAAGTGATTTATGCCATCATTGCACCCCTTGCAACCACTATGTCTGAATTCTTTGCATGTTTGGACAATTTGATGAATAAAATGTAAGATCCCATTAAATTTTATATCAAGTAAAGGAAAACTGATAGCACATCTAAAAATAAAAATTTCATTTGATGAAGCCCTGATTCTTTAGGGCGAGTCTCTGGTGAAAAAGAGAAAGGTTAGACTATAGATGTTGAGGGACAGAGGAAAGACATAGGAATCTCTGAAAATGTGATCGTTGTTACTTAATGAGTTATACTAGTAAGAAAAGCATTCTTGTTGTTTTCTTTTAGAAAAATATTATTTGCTAATAGTAATAAATGTTGTTTGATCCAACATATCTAATATCTGAATGATATTTCTAGAATAGTGAGAGTGAAACATGAATGAATCTAGACGAGATGCTGGTGAAAGTGCCTAAGTCCTAACATATGAAAAGGCAAGTGACAGTTTCGTGCAAAGATAACGGGAATTGTGCTTTTTTTGTTTGTATATTTCAAAGCACGATCCTCGTGATCCTTGCATAGAACTATCGTGAGACTGAGGAATGCCACCCTCGTGATCCTTGCACAGAACTCTCGTGAGACTGTTGAATGCCACTTGCATGTGCACTTCATTTTCTTTGTTCTTTATATGTAACACCCTGCAAATTTCTAAGTTAAGACTCAAACCATTCTTGAAATTCGTATAAGGTTGTGCTGAGTGATTTTTAATTGTTCTTGGATTCTAAGGTCAATTCTTTAGTATGGAAATAGATTTGGATATGAATTAAGGTCACAAAAATCCCCTAACACAAAAGTGAGTTGAAAGCTTCCTTACCAATTAAGTTTTGATATAAAATTCTACTTGGGTCAACTTCAAATGACCATATCTCTTAGAATATAAAGATCTACGTGGCCCTTCACCTATCAAATTAAAGGTATTTGAATCTTCTTTCCAACGCCACAAATTTTGCGTCAATCCAAGTTCTGAGTGAAAAGTTATGACCATTTTAGTAACCTGATACAGTGCAGTGACGAATTAACCAACGAAAAAACATTTAAAAGGGTCGTTTTTGTCTTTTTACCTCTAAGAAAACCCTAAACGAATTTCTTGACTAATTAAAGGCCCAAAACAATCAGATTTCCATCTTTTAATTTCCTATTCTCTTCTCTCTCAAACCCTAAGGCAAAACCCTAAGGAAAAATCAAAGCAAAAGACTTCCATTCAAGATTCTTTCAATCTTTTTCAAAATTCTTCTTCAAGGTAAGTCTTTCTCCAATAATTTCATTCTTTCCAACTCAAATTCCTTAATACAATTATGAATCATTAATGAGAATCCTAATTCTTGGCCATAGAGCTTTCAAGAAACTAATTCAAGAATCTCAAGAAAGGTTTTCTTGATTGATCTCCTTAAAGCTAGGGTTTCAAGGCTTCTAATCAAGTTCTTCTTCAAGAATTTTGTTCTTACAGGTTTGTAAGGCTATTCATAGCGTTGGACTGAGTTCGTCCACGCGCCCTACATCTCAATTCCGTTATTAAAGAGTCAAGTTGAGTTCTAACCCTAATGCTATTGAGTTTTCGAATGAGTTATGATTTCCATCATTGAGTTCCATGTTTATTTATTAGGATTGTGTTTACCCATATGAGTCTTATTCTCGAATCGCTGTTCATTCCTAGTTTTTTCTTGAACCCTAGTTGAGTTACTACGTTGCTTCCTATAATGCACTGTTTTAATTGAATAAAGAGTAATTTTTTATGCTATGAGTAAGAGAAAGGTTTTGAGGGAACATGAGCGTTCATGAGTGCATTCATTTGAGTTTTGAAAGTCTTAAGTCATTAATTATGATGCATTATTTTAAGAATGAGTTTTTCGAAGCTTTTGCATTATTATTCACTATCCATGATTTCAGAGTCATAATGAGTATAGAATCGAGCATAAATGATGTTTTTGAGAAAAGAGTTTGATGAGATGTGAGTAAGTCTTAAAAACGTTTTTGAATGAGAATGAGTTGAGTTCGAGTTGAGTTTGAAAGGTTCTTAAACTTTTATTATTTTGGACATGAGTATTTTGAGTAATTGATTGAGATAGAGTCTTGAGGAGATATGAATGAGTTTGAAAGCATGTTTTAAATGAAAGAATTGATGATTGAGATGAGATTGAGTTTGATGAGAGTCCAACGAGACTAGATGAAATGATTCGAGTAAATTGATCTGATTGAGCATATGAGCACATTGAGTCTTTTGGGAGTAGTATTGAACATCGATTTGGGTAAGAGTAAATAACAACTCAAACCCCATAAACTACGTAGCCAGCGTAGGATAGAGGCTATGCTTCTGTAGTCCCAAAAAGAGGACTTTGATTGATTGATTTTGATCCAACGAGGTTGATCGTCCCTTACTCCGGCAATGTATTAGACGGCTGCGGCAACGACTATGCAAAGCGTTGTAGTGATGGTTGTCGATTAGAGAAACTCCCCAAGAGTAAATTATTATATTTTATATACTGAGTTGCATTTACATATCCATATCTTTTAAAATGTTGTTTTACATATATTATATGCTTTAGTGAGTTGAGCTATTTCTCAGAGTTGAGTTGAGTTGAGTTAAGTTGAGTATCTTTGAGTAAGTTCATTTTTAGCTTTATTACATACTCATACATTCCATGTACTGACGCCATTTGGCATACATCATTTTATGATGTAGACACAGGTGATAGAGATCCTCAACAGGCGTACCGTTGAAGGTCAAATTCCACCCAGCGTTTTGGTGAGACCTTTTTGCATTCGGAGGTGCTCATGAGTCTTTACTTTCAGTATTTCGAGGTAGTCGTGGGCTTGTCTCGGCACCTTCTTACGAGTCTCTTAGAGGCTTCATAGACAGAGTCAGAGTTGAGTTAGAATGATTCTTTCAGAGTTTGTTTTTTTAAACTACAATTTCATTATTGAATTATGATGTTGAGTTGATTTGAACTGAGTGTTTAAACAATCCTTTTATTGAGTTGTTGATTGTTAGCTCACTTGAGTGTCTTCTTTGATTTATCTAAGTCTTCCGCTAAGTGATTGAATGAGTGATCAGACCAAGTGATTCGCTTGGGACCAGCAATGGTCTTTGAGTGCTGGCCATGCCTAGGGTACCCTTTCGGAGCGTGACAATATATATCAATCAGGTGTTGGATATGCTGGATTAAGCAACACTTGCTATTCCTTCACTAATAACATATTTTCTGTGATTTTATTTATATCAACTTTTCTTTACTTGGTATAACTCTAGTACCAATTCTTGTGTGGGTGGTCTAGAAAGTTTCCCAATATGTTTTTGTCGATATAAAAATTTACCGTATTTTTCTTTTTTTAAAATGCATTGAGTGATTTATTGAAATTAAATGGATCGTTGCGGTGGAATCAAAGAGATGGGATGCACTACTATGTAGATCGATATGGGTATCTCTAAAGACGTAGCAAAGTTGGAGGTTCGTCACAGGATGTGGAGGACTACCAAAAAGTTTCTCAGCGGCTTCAAAGGACATCAAGCCGCAAAGGCGCAAATAATTCAAATGTAGCAGTTTTGAGGGGTGTAATGATGACACAAATCACTGATGAAGGTGTTGGTACTTTGGGGCGAGTCTCTGGTGAGGAAGTATAGTGTGCGATGATATTCAAGGCTACGTAGGAGAAATGATGCAAAAGGAAAAATATGTGGGCCTAAATTGGATTTGTCCCTTAAAATTCCAATGGAAAATGAACCAATTAATAAGATTCCAACCCTGGAAGAAACAATTGATTTTGGAAGGAACCTTAAGGGAAGGGATTCGAGTTAAGTAAGGGATTCAATGTTCATGTGTCTCTTATTTCTCTTCTTTTTTCCACATTAGAAGCAGAAGCAAACTCAACAAACAAAAAAAAGAAAAAACTATAGAAAAGAGAAAAAGATTTAACTTTTTTCTTCTTTTTTTCTTAGTATGTATTAGCTCATTTTGACATGAGATCAAATTGTTGATATAAAAGTTAACATTGAAATTGCTAATATTGTCTTGAATCAAAGTTGGAATTACATATGCTCCTCTGTAATAAGTGTTTTACATATAGCTTACCTATTTCTTCGAAATTGTACCACGATTGTAGCACCCCGTAACTTGGAGTTGGATAAAATGCAGAAAACTACTGCAACACTGGTTCTACGGGACCGACCTACGAACCGTAAAAGGTTCTACGGGCCGTAGGAAGACAACCGTAGAAACCAGGTCAAGGGTGGAGAAGTTAAGTTTCTGAAGTTGCTTCTACGGACCAACAGTACGGGTCGTAATCTGACCTACGGGCCGTAGAAGAGAGTCAGACTTAGTGGAAATTTCCAGTTTAAAAGCTAAATTCTACGGAAGGGCTCTACGGACCGTAGAATGACCTACGAACCGTAGGATTGACCCATAGAAGTTGTTCAGATAATTGGATCTCTGAAGTTTGTTCTACGGTTGGACATGACGGACCGTAGAATGACCTACGGATCATAGATCCAAATCGTAGGTCACTTTGGCAGTTTTAATGAAGGGTATTTCAGACTTTTCCCTTCCCTTCTAAGCCCAAAATCCGACCCTTTTCCTCTTAAATTAAGGTGGTATCAGTGTTAAAACATATTAGACTGTCATTAACACTTAGGGATTTTGGAGAAAGGATTCAAGAGGAGAAAAGCTAGGGTTTTCAAGCGTTCATTCAAGTTCTCCAGTTTCATCATGATCTTTGATCTCCCAAGTATTTAAGGCTTTTAGTGTTGGGCTAGTTCGCCCTCACGCCCTACACATATCACAGTTTCTGCAAAAATAATCTAGGGTTTTGCTCCTTGATTTTTAGTAAAGTTGAGTTAATCCATTGATTGTTATATAATTCAATTTCTGAGTAATTGTGTTCATATTGTTGAATATTATTGTGGTATTGTTCATGTCTATATTTCAGCATGAGCCCTATTCATAGAGTTGATTCTAAGTTATTGATGAGAAGTCTTTTAAACTATATAACTATTTTAAATTGATTTCTTAAAGAAGCGTTTTTTAGAAGAGTTTAAAGAAGAAGTTTTGAGAAGAGCCTTGAGAAGCATTTGGGAATTAAGTATTTTCCCCAAGATAACATTATTTTTATGAAGAGAAACAATGATTTCTAAAGTAAGTTATTGAGTACTGAGATACTCCAGAAAACAGTTACCTCTTTAAGAGGATTAGTTTGAGCACTTACCTCAAACCCAGAAAAGATAATGTTTTAACCATTGAGATGAGCAAAGTAAAAAAATTTTGGGAGTAGTATTGAGCACCGATATGGGGGAGAGTTCAAACAACTCACGGCCTCCATAAACCATGTAGCCAACATGGGTAAAGGATTCATACTTTTTAGATGATTTCCTTACATATAGTATTTAGTGGATCCACTTAGTGAGTTTGAGAGTCTTATACCTGGCAAGTATAGGACCGTTCTAGCAGCGTGGATGTTACGATGTATCATCACATAGCTCATAATGATGGTTGTCGGTTAGAGAAGCTCCCCAGAGTAAAATATATATTATTTTCATATTACTTGAGAAGTTGAGTTTCAGAGATGAGTTAGCCCTTGTGAAGTTTTAAAGTGACTTTATTCATTTAATTCTTTACATTCAATTTTGAGTCCGAGGTAAAATCAAAGTTTTTCCTATATACTTATAAGTTTTACAAGATCAGAGTTGAGTAAGTGTAATTTTAAAGCTCTAATGGTTTTGTCCTTTATGCATTCAGTTGAGTTACTCATATCTTCATTTGTTTTCAGTACTTTCATTTCAATTATTTATCTACTTGGCTATATTACATACTCGTACATTCCATGTACTGATGTCATTCGACCTGTATCTTTATGGATGCAGATACAGGTGTTTAGGATCATCAACAGACATTCGTTGAGGATCATTTGCACTTCCGCAGTTAGTAGTTTTGGTGAGCCTCCGAGCAATCCTGAAGGATTCATCGTTATCTTTTCTTCTTCAATTTTTGTTGAGATGTCGTGGGGTCTGTCCCAACATCCGTCTTAGTTATTTAGAAGCTTCATAGACAGGTCTAGAATTGTTGAGTCTCTCAGACTATTTCATACTATTTACATTTGAGTTTTGACTAACGTTTCCTGTGAGTTCAAGTATTTTTTTCAGACATTAATTGACTTTGCAAGCTATGTTAAGGTTTATGAGTTTATATATGTCATTATAAGAATCTTTTATGCTCAAGTTAAGTCTTCCGCTAGGTAGTAAGCCAGACCAAGAATTCGCTTGGGGATCAACAATGGTTCTCAAGTGCCGGCCACGTCCAGGGTGTAGGCTCGGGGCGTGACAACGATGGAAGTTTTCAACTACGACCTTTAGTAGTTTTGTTAAGTAATATGAAAATGGGGGCAATATCTATTGAATTGGCTTGAAGTAACCACATTCCACATGATCTTATATGCAAAATTGTATAGAGAAAAATTAGACAAAAATACGAGAACTCTCTCAAATTGTATTTTAGCGCTTTAAAATTAAGTAAAATTTTATAATTAATTACTAAGATTTGTTGATAATTTTGCACGTCTGGATTATAGACATTAGGGGTGTGCAAAAATCGAACTGAAAAAAATGCTATTGGTTTTTGCTATTGGGTTATTGGATTTACGGGTTTTAATTGGTTTTATAAAAAAATTATCAAGTTATCGATTCGATTTTAGTTTTTTAATATTGAGTTATTGGGTAATTCGATATCCACTGTAGTAATTTACTATTTAACCCTATATAAATATTAAATATTAATCTCAGTACCTTACTGGTTACTGTCTTTGCCCTATAGTCTTCAAATCACATGACTTTACATTGACTTTGAGTTCACAACTTCACATTATACAAAACGTCAAAACCTAAAGTAAGAACCCTATTCCTCTTAATTTCTCTGTGTTGCACCTGTATAGTTCTTTTCATGTTATTTATTATTGTTTTTATTTTACGCGCGTTCTATAAAATTACATCATTGTTTTGTCAAGTCAAATTATTGGAGAAGTCATATATTTATTTTATAAGCATTTTCTTATTGGTTAAACCAAAATTGAATCGTTAAGGACCAAAATTGATAAACCAAAAACGGATAAAAATTACTGATTTGGTTATTGGTTTAGCGTATTTAAAAAGAAAAAACCAATAATTGAATCGATAATGCATAAAATTGAATGAATCGAACAAGCCAATACATACCCCTAATATAGATAGATGCAATGACTAAGCTAAGGCTAAAGTACAAATCTAGGCAAGCTTGTATTTATATATACCAAACGTTGTGCTGCGAAGTATATATTAAAGAAGAGATTAAGCACATCTATAAAACTAAAATAAAACTTTGTTACACAAAACTTAAAATAACTCATTTTTAATTATAGTAGCCTATTTTATAAGAAGAAATTTAGTCTATTAATCAGGATCATACTAAAAAATCGAATCAATTTTTTTTCGTTATTCGGTATATATTAACAAAAATCCAAAAATCAAATCAAAGTTTGAAAAAATGAACCGAACATCCAATCCAAGATTAACCACCCATCTCCCCGTTGATGCCACCACCTCCTCTCTAACCTTAGATATCGATAGTCTCACATTTATCTTCTTCACTAGAGAATCGCTCCAAAGTACCAGCACCTTCATCAGATGATATTTTTGAAGTGATTCATGTCATCAATGCACCCCTCACAACCACTATGTCTGAATTCTTTGCATGTTGGGACAATTTGATGAATAAAATGGAAGATCCCATTAAATTTTTTATCAAGTAAAGGAAAAGTGATAGCACATCTTAAAGCAAAAATTCCATCTGATGGAGCTCCTGATTCTTTGGGGCGAGTCTCTGGTGAAAAAGAGAAAGATTAGACTACGGATATTCAAGGATAGAGGGAAGACATAGGAATCTCTGGAAATGAGTTATTAGTTACTTAATGAGTTATACTAGTAAGAAAAACATTCTTGCTATTTTTTTAGAAAAGTATTTTTTGCTAATAGTAATAAATGTTGCTTGATCCAACATATTCAATATCTGAATGATATTTATAGAATAGTGAGAGTGAAGCATGAATGCATCTAGATGAGATACCGGGGAAAGTGGCAAAGTCGTAACAAATGAAAAGGCAAGTGACACTCTGCATGAGAGTTTCGTGCGAAGATCACGGAAATTGTGCTTTTTTGTTTGTATATTTCAAAGCACGATCCTCGTGATGCTTGCGCATAACTCTCGTGAAGATCGAGGAGTGTCACTTTCATGTACACATCATTTTCGTTGTTCTATATATATCGATCATGTGTTGGATATGCTGGATCAAGCAACACTTGCTATTCCTTCACTAATAACTCATTTTCAGTGATTCCATTTATATCAACTTTCTTCACTTGGTATATCTCTAGTAGCAGTGCTTGTGAGGGTGATCCAGAAAGTTCCCCAATATGTTTTTGTCAATATAAAAAATTACGTTACTTTTTTTTGTTAAATGCACTGAGTAATTTTATTGAAATTAAATTGATCGTTGCAGTTGAATTGAAGAGAGGGGATGTGCTACTATGTATCTGTTGTGTAGATCGATATGGGCATCCCAAAGTATGTAGCAAAGTTGGAGGTTTGTCACAGAATGTGGGGAGCTATCAAAAAGTTTCTCAGCATCTTCAAAGGATATCAAGCCACAAATATTTCAAATGTAGTAGTTTCGAGGTGTGCAATGATGACACAAATCACCGATGAAGGTGTTGGTACTTTGGGGCGAGTCTCTGGTGAGGAATTGTTATACGTGAGACTACATTTAAGGCCACATAGGAGAAATGATGAAAAAGGAAAAATATGTGAGCCTAAATTGGATTTGTCCCTTAAAACTCCAATTGAAGATGATCCAACTAATAAGATTCCAACCCTGGCTGAAACAATTGATTTTGGAAGGAACCTACAAGGAAGGAATTTAAGTCATGTAACAGATTCAATTCTCAGGATGATTGATATAGAGTCCATGAGTCTTTTCTTCCTCTTCTTTTTTCCACATTAGAAGCACATGAAAACTGAGCAAAAAAAAAAGGAAGAAACAAATATAGAAAAGAGAAAAAGATTAGCTTTTTCCTTCTTTCTTTCTCAGTATGTATTAGCTCATTTTGACATGAGATCAAATAGTTGATATAAAAGTTAACATTGAAATTGTTAATATTGTCTTTACTTATATCTTACCTATTTCTTTGAAATTGTTCCACGATAAAAGTTTCCAATTACGACCTTTAGCTATTTTAATATGTAATATAAAAATTGGGACAATATTTATTGAGTTGGCTTGAAGTAATCACATTAATTCCACATGATCTTATATGCAAAAAGTGTATAGATATAAATTAGAAAAAACACGTGGACGAATTAGGTGTAGACACATGAAAGTTCAGAAAAATACGCAATAGTTATACACCGGAGGTAGGAGATACGATCCATCTTAGAGGAACAAAACCGGACCAAGGTTCACATACCCAAAGATAGAATCATCTCATGACACCATCCGTCACACTTAACCTCTGACTCCTCTTGCTCTATGAATAATAAAGTTATTCAACTTAAGCCTTTTTTCTTGTTAAATCTCTCAATTTAAGCCTTTTTTGTTATAAAATTACTCAACTAAATTTTTCATTAAAAAAACATTAATATAATAAAATAAATTAATTCTTATGTCATGTCAATATAAACTCCGCAAATAAAATTAGAATCATTGCCCACTAAGGAAGTTGTATGGATTTAATTATATTAAAACTAAAATCACAGCCCGCAAATGTATCTGGCTGGACGTCTAAGGAAGTTTTATGGAATAAAAAATCATTACCCGCTTATTTTTTTTGTGCCGTTTAATTTCTCTGTTTATCATTTAATATTTTTTTTTACTTGAATAGAGATAAAATGTAGTCTATTTAATTATTCTTTTTTTAAAAAAGAAATCAAGTTTCTATACACAAACACATACTTTTAATTAAAACCGATGGGAGATTGATTCTTTTAAGGCCAAAAACCAAAAAAATGCAAACCAATTTTAGAAGTTAATTTGTTTTTGTTTTTCCACAAAAATAAATAAATTTAAAGAGTATTGCAAAAACCCATAAATTTCCAGATTTATAATTTTGAGAATTATGAAATTGTTGGTGGGTTGGGTTTAAGATATGAGTCTTCTTTAATTTTGTTTTATTTGTGGGTCCATATCTACATGGCATAAAATCTAATTTATTTTTTCATGTCATATATATTTTTTAATGATAAATTTGTCTGAGTGATTTTATAAAAGAAAATTTCTAAGTTGAGTGATTTTATATAAAAAAAAATTTCTAAGTTGAGTGATTTTATTGATACAAAATAAAGTTGAATGACTAGATCATTCCTCAAAGTTGAGTTACCTTTGGAGATATTTATTCCAAATTGAGATATTCAAAAGTCAGAACAATGGTTAGAAGCTTGAAAAATGTACTAATAAAATTTCATAAACATGAAAATTTTGATGGACCTCATTGTTAATAGGTGGTATTAGCAACATAGAAGTTTTCGTAGGGACCCTATAAGATATTAGTAACTTTCTCTTTTATGTTTGTCAACTTGTTAATCTTTTCAGTATCTTTGCAAAAATTAATTTTTATAACAATGTTTTATATGCCCTGCAATTATCTAAGTAGTATTTTGACAAAAAAAATTAAATAACAGGGAGATTGTTAGGGTTTTGCCCTGATTTTCTTACCATATTATTCTCTTCCATATTTGGTTATTCTTTCTTTAGAGGACACATATGGAATTATATAAATTGAAGACTCTCTTCTCATAGCAGGAACACAATAGCATCCATAATGTAGTCAATTAAGAGTTTTATTTATGGGGAGATTTTCTCTCTACCATTTTAATGTTTTTTTTAGTATTTATATATGTAGGTCAATTGGTCATATCATATCATAATATTATGTTTTTGGTATAGTTTTACGTGTCGTCTAATTTATCGTCATATGATTTACAATTGTAAGCTTTTGCATGACGCCCTAATTCTTTTGAACCCAACAATTAGCAAGGAAAACAACACTAATGTAAAAGACTTATTTTGTTAATGCGATTTTCATGAATTTGTCTATAGAAGGCATTTTGAAAGTGTTTGTAAAAGAATGTTTATAAAATACTTGCTACAAGAGAAAGATGTTGAACAAAGAAGGCCTAAAACACGCTGCCACAATCCTTATCATTCCAAATCATTTGTTTAGTTTATAGATTTGATAAGTAGGTGGTGATAGTTCAAGAAGAAAATTTTCACACCTAATAGTTCAAGTATGAAACTCAAGAAATCGAGATAGTTTAAGTGTGTTTTTCTCCCTTCACTTTCTATTTCATATTTTCGATACTTTCGGCTTGTAGAAAGATATACTTTTTTCACTCCATCTTGAATTAAACTTAAAATAACTCATTTTTAATTAAAATAGTATCCCATTTTACAAGAAGAAAAATAGTTCATTAATCAGGCTCATACTAATAAACCAAATTAGTAAAATACCAAATCGAATCGAATTTGGTATACATTAATGAAAAACAAAAATCGAATAGAAGTTTGAAAAAATGAACCAAACATCTCCAGTTGATGCCATCACCTCCTCTCTAACCCTGGATATTGATAGTCTCATATTTCTCTTCTTCACTAGAGAGTCACACCAAAGTACCAACACCTTCATTAGTTGATATTTTTGAAGTGATTCATGCCACCATTATACCTTTAAAATTATTGTGTCTGAATACTTTGCAGTCTAGTATCTTCTTAAGTCATTGTGCAACTTGTAAATCCCATGTACAAGTGTTGAGGCACCGTGTTGGGACCATTTGATGAGCAAAAAGATTTCATTAAATTTTATACCAAGTAAAGAAAAAGTGATAGCAGATGTAAAAATAAAAATATTATCTAATGAAGCCCTTGATTCTTTGGGGCGAGTCTCTGCTGAAAAAGAGAAAGGTTAGACTACGAATGTTCAGAGACAGAGGGAAGGCATTGGAATCACTAAATGGGTTATTACTTAATGAGATATACTAGTAAGAAAATCATTCTTGCTAAAAAAAAATTAGAAAAACATTTTTTGCTTGGAGTAATGAATGTTGCTTAGTCCAACATATTCAACATCTGAACGATATTTAAAGAATAGTGAGAGTGAAACATGAATGCATCTGGACAAAATGGTTATGAAAGTGGCAAAGTATAACTGTTGAAAAGACAAATGGCACTGTGCATGAGAGTTTCGTGCAAAGATCAATGGATCATGCTTTTTTTGTTTGTATATTTCAAAGCACGATCCTCATGATCCTTGCATAGAAATCTCGTGAGAATGGGAGTGCAACTTGCATGCGCACTTCATTTTCAATGTTCTATATATATCGATCAAGTGTAGACTATGTTGAATCAAACAACACTTCTACTCCTTCAGTAATAACCCATTTCAGTGATTCCACTTATGTCAACTTTCCTTCATGTGGTATATCTTTAGTACCGCTAGAAAGTTCCCTAAATATACTTTTGTCAATATAAAATTTACCTTATTTTTTGTGTTAAATGCAGTGAGTAATTTTATTGTAATTAAATTGATTATTACAGTGAATCGAAGAGAGGGGACATGATAGAATATATTTGCCATGTAGATCAATATGAGAATCACAAAAGGAGTAGCAAAGTTTGAGGTTCGACATGGGATGTGGGTAGATATCAACAAGTTGCTCAACGACTTCAAAGGATATCAAGCCGCAAATAATTTAGATGCAATAGTTTTGAGGTTTGCAATGATGACACAAATCATGAAGGTGCTGGTACTTTGGTGCGAGTCTCTGGTGAGGAAGATAAATGTAAGATAATATCCAAGGCTACGAAGGAGTAATGGTGGAAAAAGAAAAAGATTTGAGCTAAATTGAACCTTGCTCGCTATTTACTAAATGAGTCTTCACTGCCTATCCGACCCCTATCTTTAATTTTAAATAAAGTGAAGTCAAATCAATGAAAATGAATAGCCCAACCTCTTTGTTTGAAGCTTCCAACCCTCGAAGAAACAATCGATTTTGGAAGGAAACTCAAGGAAGGGATTTGAGTCGAGTAAGGGATTTAATTCTCAAGATGACTGATATAGAGTTTAGTCTCCTCCTCCTCGTCCTCATCCTCTTCCTCTTATTCTTCTTTCTACATTAGAAGTTGAGGAAAACTCAAGGAAAAAAAAGAAATTGTAGAAAAGAGAAAAAGATTTATTTTTTCCTTAGTATGCATTAACTCATTTTGACATGAGATCAAATTGTTGATATGATCAAAGTTAACGATGGAATTGCTAATATTATCTTGACTCAAAGTTGAAATTACATATATCCTTATAATAAGTGTCATACTCATATCTTACCTGTTTCTTTAAAATTGTACCATGATAGAAGTGTCCAATTACAACCTTTAGTAATTTTGATATGTAATATAAAAATGGGGGCAATATTTATTGAGTTGGCTTGAAGT
Organism: Solanum appendiculatum; assembly: GCA_018342035.1. Classification (NCBI taxonomy): domain Eukaryota; kingdom Viridiplantae; phylum Streptophyta; class Magnoliopsida; order Solanales; family Solanaceae; genus Solanum; species Solanum appendiculatum. The sequence goes on from JAGDQO010000427.1 coordinate 3,279,869, forward strand.
GAGCACATCTCACATGATCTTATATGCAAAAGTGTATAGTGCAAAATTAGACAAGACAAGTGGACGAGTTAGGTGCAGCCACATGGAATGTCAGAAAAACAATAGTTATACACCAGAGGTAGGAGATACTATCCATCTTAGAGGAACAAAACCGGATAAAGGCTCACACACCCGAAGGAAGAGTCATCGAATGACACCATTCGTTACAAAGACTGAGTGTCGGATGATACTCTTTTTACTCTTAAATTTTATTTAATTTGTCATTCATTGAGAGTTAAGAGGGAATAACTCCTAGCTATCAAATCCTGAGAATTTATCCTTATAAATGGAGTTGAATCTTCATGTTGAGGATCATCGAATTTTACTTAATCAATATTATATTTTGTTTCTAGAAGCACGTCAATATTATTTGTCAATTCTCGTGCACACCATGTTGGTCCGGTCCGACGCAACTCGTACCCTACATAGTGATGAATTGGGTTGGCTGTTTTAAGGCCCATCAAAATGATGGGTTAGCCCAACTTGACCAATAAAATTCCAAAGCCCACGTGGGAATCAAATTTATTTTTTAATAAGAATTAGTTACACTAGACGCCCCTTTGTAATGTCACTTAATTTCGAATACACTTCTTGTATTTCAAAATCAAATATCTTTCTCCTCTATCTATATATTATTATACCCTGATTTTTCTTCATTCACAACCAAGTTGAATTTTGCATTCAAAATCTAATACTTAAATCTTGAATTCGCCACTTATTAATTAATTAATTAATGTGATATGATTTTTCAAAATCCTAGACAAATTAAAGTCTAAGGTTTGACCCCACTACTCATCCCTACAGGATTAATTAATTATCCTCTTTGACTAACTGAAAGTTTAATTGAAAACCTTATAAAGGTAGGTGATAAGACAAGATTAATTAACGTCTAGGGCAAAGCCACATGATAGTCTAGCTAGTATTAGATTTTCATGCAAACGTGACACAACATGTCCCACCATTGTAGTAATTAAAAAGTTCACAAAAGGAGCTATATATAGGTATTAGGGTGTGTTTGGTATGTTTAGACTTTTTTACTTATTTTTTCTCTAATATAGTTGGGACCATGAAATATTATTATTTTTTAGAGGTATTATTTAATCGATAAATTAATAATTATTAATTTATAGAGTATTTTGAGATTCAACCTTATGATGCTATGAAATGGGACATGAAACTGATCCAGGAAAGATTAATATTTTGGATGCTATCAATTTTGCAATTCCAGCTTGGATGACAAATTTTCAGAAAGTGACAACAACAAATTGTTTTTTGATACTGCAAAATTTATTTAGAGGATGAAATCTCAGAGAATTTGAATGAACCCATTTGTGAAAACATCATTCATGAACTTGAGGTCATGATTAATGATCTCGATTATCGTAATAAAATGGATGTCAATAACCTATTGAACTATCCAAGTGAAAATGATACATATTCAAAAGTTCAAAGTTTAGAAGAAATTGTGGATACCATAAAAACAATGTTGATGATGAAGTTGTAGATGACACAATACAATTGGAACCAGTTACGCGTAAGGAAACACTTATTGTATCTAGAAATCTTCACAATTTTATGGTGCAGTTCGAAAAGACAACAATGAACTTCTAGATGTAATAAGAAAAGTTAAATAAGAACTTCAATTAGATTTAAAATTTAACCAAAGAAAAAACACAATAGAATCACATTTCACTAAATTATCTTCGATATATTTGTACTTTTAAATAATTATTAATTTATAATATTAATGGACCATATATTTATATAGGGGTCTTCTGAAAATATATTATCTTATTATCTTATCGAAATAAGTGATTTTTTCCTTTGGCCCAAGTCGGGACCGGAGGAAAATATTATTTTAGAGAGATTATTAATTTACCGAGTATTAATTTAGTGAGGTTTTACTGTATTTTTTGTAAGTAAACAGAAAATATTATCTCAAAAATATTATATATAACCTAGGCAAACACTATAAGGGAGAGAGAGGGGGTATGAGGGATCAACGGTTTGCCGGGGGTGGGGAGTAGTTTGTGTGTGGTATGATGAGGTGGAGATCCGAGGAGACGTTGACATGAAATGTTATTAATAAAATTTGTTTTATCTATTTTTATTAATTAAGAAAAAAAAATATTTTGTTATTTTTGAGCAGCTTCTTTTTTTTTTTTTTCTAAAAAAAGATATTAATTTTTTTTTATCAACTAAATATGAAAAAATTAAAAATTTCCTCTGTACCAACCATACCCTCAATGATGAGTGTCTAAAGGTTAAGTAATAAGTTAAGCCAAAACTTTCACCAATAAGTATAGTGAGATATTGAACGATGTCTTTTCAATCTTAACCAAATTAAGTGTTAGATTTGAACTTTGGGAATGAAGAAACTTTTGATACGTATAAAGTTTTTGTGGACCCTTAAATAACATAAATATAAATTAATCAAGTAAATTAACTTTAAACTTCTGATCGACCATACAAGAGAAAAGGGAAAAGTAAAGTCAAATATCTTCAAATCTCATGCAGCTATAAGCCATCATTGACTGATATGAAATAGTGAAAAGAAAATTAAAGTCCTAAAAATAAACATGATATTCTTTGCAACTCTCTACAAGTAAAGGTGTAATATAATTATTGAAAGTAATTAGAATCTTCTTCATAACTGTATAAAAAGGTGAAAACCTAACCCAACTTTTGTTTGTATTCCAAACTTTCTCTTTTGCCCAATCATGTCATGTTTTCACACTACATGTACACAATATCCTTGTTTTTTCAATGAATTTGGTGAAAAACATAGAAAGATTAAAAAAGGGAGACTAAAGTTTTAATTAATTACAAATATGAAAAAAATATTCCATAGATATACACTTAATTTTAGTACATATATACACTTAATTTTCGAAATAATTTTATCAAAAATGTTGCCCTGCCTACCCGCAACTTCTCAACCTGGAGCATTGACCACCTGCCATCACGAATATAATGGTGTCATATATATGTTGAATATCGATCCTTGACGTTCTAATTAACATTTTGATAGCCTATGTTGAGACTGTTTCGATCTTCAATGGGGTTGTTTCAGTAATTTTTATCTTATCGATAATACAACAAAGGCATATATTCCAATTTTCTTTATTCCCATTTAATAAACTTAGGTAAAATCGATATAATGGCAAAGAAGTATCAACAGTATCACTAGATATATAAATGATACCCTAAAAGGCTAGGAGTAAATTTTATTTTATTTTTAAAAAAAAGGATAATTGAGTGAATAATGATAAATAATATAATATAGTAAATACCATGGTGGCTTCTATCTCTTCTTTTGATTTGAATCATCCTGATTTAGCTGTTAACACACACACACACACACACAAACACACACAAAAAGACATGATTAATATTGTAAATGAATGATTCTAAAACATGTATGATTCTAATGTTTTTCGATTGGACGATATTGAGAAAACCTCTTAGAGTTGGGGGAATGAAGCCTGGTCCGAAATCACTCATTAAATTGATTGATCAATCTTAATTTGTAGCGGATCTAGAACTTAGGTGGTACTCGTAGGTACTAAATTATATAATGTACTTGTTTTTCGTATATATATAGGGTTCAATGACCCTGAAATCCAGGAATAGATCCGCCACTGACTTTTCTATAGAATGATTTCGAACCGCACAACATTCTCCTCAACAAAACCTAGGTGTTCCCTTAATAATATTTCACTTTGGAGTAGAGAAGAGGAAGAAGAAGAAATATGAATGTATACTATTGAAGTTGAGATTGAGAAAGAGAGATTTCTTGATATTATTTAATATTGTATACCCACAAGATATACAAAACTATAGACAAAAACATGTATGATTCTAGTGTTTTTGGATGTCACCATATTGATGAAAAACTTGTAGAGTTGAGGGGAATGAAGCCTGGTCCGAAATCACTCAATAAATTGATGGATCAAACAATCTAATCTATGACAGAATCAGAATTTAGACATTTTTAGTGTCTAAAATATATATTGTACTTGTTTTTCGTACATATATAAGGTTTAATGACCCTAAAATCCAATATTGAATCCGCTACTCACTTTTCTATAGAATGATTTCGAACCAGACAACATTCTCCCCAACAAAATCTTGGTTTTCCCCTAATATTTCACTTTGGGGTAAAGAAGAAAAGGAAGAAGTAAGAAGTAGGAGGAGTAGTAAGGATGCATGACATATATATAGGGGACTTAGTTATACATGAAAAATGACTATTTTGCTCTTTTATTTTTCTAGCTAATAATACTTTTATAGTTTTTTTCTATTTTTTAGAATTCATTTAAATTTTGAACGGTAAGGAAAAAATAACTATGTGAATAATTTTAATTAGGGTAAGATTTGGGTTAGTTTTAGTTAGGGAAAGTTATTACTATTTGCTTCTTACATTGATTGGTCTATATAAACTTTGATATTAAGGGAGAGTCAAAGATCAATTGTCTTCACAATTAATTAAGATGAATCTTAATAACAACATATTTTCAAGAATTGACAATTGTTATTTTTGATATTTTCTCCGTTTTAATTTATGTGATGCAATTTGTTTGGGTACAGAATTTAAAAAATATGAGAAGACTTTGCAATATTCCAAAACTATCCTTAAAAAGAGTACTCCTTTGTGGATTTTTGCCACATAAGTGGACCCAACATGATAAAATGTTGATAGTTTCATTAAATATTTGAATAAGAAAATGTGTTATTCTTTTGGCACTGACTAAGTGTCGTATAAATTAGGACAAAAGGAAGTATTATATATTGCTGAGAAAGACATAGTATATATACCATCAATTAATTTTACATATCAAGGAAAAATTGATTAATTAGGGGAAGTACTTAGACCATTTGGCTCTTACAAGTTAATTTAGTAGGAGTTAAAACCATTTTTCTCTTAATTATATTTTAATAAACTCTGAAAAATTAACATTTCTTAACAATTACTTGGTCATCAAGAAGATAAATATATAGCAACAAGTCTAAACAATCAAGGCTTTTAGCTCTACCTACCCTGCCCACCCTACAAACCCATGTTTTCAAACAACCCTATTATTAGTTTTTAAAAAATGGGTAGAAATTGGAAAAAATAAATGATTAGTAATGGTTGGGTAGGCTCAAAATAATCTTTCAAATATATTTTTAAGAATATCAAAGGTGATATGATTTTCGTCAAATATTTTAATGAATAATATCGGTTAGATTTAAGGGAATCGTGAAAAAATTTCATCAAATAATTTTAGAGACCGCAACATAAAATACTGCAATGAACACAACAAATACTAAAAGTTGCACCGCAAAAATCTACACCGATCTCTTTAAGGGAAAATAGTCTGATATACTCTTCAACTTTGTCATTTAGAACTAATATATCCCTTGTTACAAAAGTCGTTCACATGTACCCATATTGTTATAAAAATGACTCACATGTACCCCTACCGTTAATATATAATCATTTTCACACATATGTGAGTCATTTGTATAACAATAAGGGTATATATAAATCACTTTTATAACTAAGCTATATTAGCTCTAGATAACAAAATTAAGGGTATATTAGCACTAAATGTGCAAAATTCTTAGAGACAAGAAAATGAGTGTCATCTTTTCTTTTGTTGACCCAAGATAGAATGATTCCAAGCTTAAATGGAAAGGCAATAACCAGTTGCCTAATTAAAGCTTTTGCAGATCTAAGCTCAACAAAAGAGTGAAGGATAATTAGGTAGGGGGCATAAGACGGTGAAAAAGTACAGATGGCCCAAAAATAAAGGGGTGGGGCGTGGGGGTGGGGGTGGGGGTGGGGTGGTTATCATGTGATGTTAACTGTGTGAGATGGTACTTCAGGTTCTCAAAGTCAAGTCCACTTTAAAATCTTGAAAATGACATTATGCTTACTGATATTTAATGCTACTGTATTCATGTTGGATCTCCAAAAATATGAGTGTACTTAAAAATCCTGGAAGTGACATTGTGCTCATTGGTTTCAATGGGTTGGATTTAATATTTAAGTTGTAGTATATTATTTGAATCCTTCAAAAATGCTACTATATTCATGTTGGATTTCCCAAAAATACAAGTGTGCTTAAAAATCTTGGAAGTGACATTATGCTCATTGGTATTCAATAGGTCGAATTCAATATTTAATTTCTATATTACTCAGATCCTTCAAAAATGCTATATATTCATGTTGTATCTCTAAAAATGCAAGTACTTTAAAACCTTTGAAGTGACACTATGCTAATTGAGTAATTGATATTCAATAGGTTAGATTTAATGCTTAAATTTTGCATTGTTTGAATTCTTCGAAATTGTTATCATATTTGTATCAAATCCTTGAAATAAAAAATGCATAATTTTTGAAAAATTCAACACACCTAACAATATTTTAAAAAAGTTTGAGCAATATAACTTGAACTTGCCTATATCTTAGGGACACTAATCTTGACTATTAAGATTGTCATTAACAGTAAGTTCCTAATCTTTTCTTGTTCATGATTCTTTTTAGAAGCTTAATTATTGAATTATCACTTCAGGGAAAAAAAAACTATTTGAGCAATAATTTCAGAGAAACCTATAGCTATAGCTATGATTGGAGCTACAACCTAGCATTAAGCAATAATTCTTCTTTCTACGGTGGGTGTAATTGTTAGGGGAATTAACAGCTGTTTCCTTGCATGATTTTTGGTAATTCTTGTCTCATCAATTAATTCTTTTTAGTTGAGTTTGATCAAAAATCTATTTTCTTGACTTGGTATAAAAAAGAAAGGTAACGGACAACGGACTTAACTGGAAAACCTAAATGGGATTGAGGATAAGTCCATCTGTCGAAAAAGGGCTTAATTATATGTCACTCGATGAGTTGAGTAGAACCTTTTCCTTTCTTCCCCCCTGTGCTTTCCTCTCGTATCACGAGTAGGTTATTGAATTTGAGTTAAATCCAAGGTCTATTTTCGTAATATAGTATCAACACTAGACCCTTCCCTATTTTTGGTTAATTTGATATTCGCGACTACTGTTCAATTCTAAGCATGCGGGGATGTTAAGTGTCCCACATTGGTTGAAAGAATAGACTGTTGTCTCCTCAGATAATTCTCTAACTCATGAGTTAGCTTTTGAGGTCACAAAACAAAAGTTCTACCTTGTTGCTGATTGTTAACCTACTGTAATCCTCCTCCTTTATCCGAAATTGAAACGGTCTACCCTTTGCCTTTCGACACAGCAAGAAATCAACCAAGTACTTGACAAATAATTGTTAAAAGGAAAAATGGCTTCAACAGGCATATCAAGTTGACAAAGGAAGGGGCTAAATCTAGAGAGACTAATGGAACTCAACAGCAGACAGTGAGGGACAAAGGGTACATGTTTCACATTGCAGAATTCCATCTATCCAGCACAATGATTAAGTTACTGGAAAAAAAATGCATATCCAGATAATAAAGAAATAAGGTAGGACAACTAGTTTAATTTTCCAGCATTGACATTAATATTTAATACTGAGTTTGAAACTTTTAGCACCATATCTCAAGCCCACAAGGTTCACGAGCATCCGAAAACTCAGGAGTTGAAACTCTAAAAGTGAGAGCAAGTGTATCAACTTGACAAGCCTGCGATGGACGATAAGTTATGGTATCTAAATTCAACTCAAAAACCTTAAGAAAGATTGTTTAGAGTCAATTGAAGAACATAAATCTATAAACTAAAGTTTAGAGTAAACTTTTTTGAAAAAAAAAACAAAATAGAGTGGAATGCAACACAGGCATATAGACTAAGCTAAGAGACTTTCAAAAGCAAGCATAACTAAGAGACTCAAGACTTCTTTGACTAGTGATTTACCCAATTGACAGAAGCAACAGTTTATGTACCACTAACAACATCTTAAAGGGCCTTTCCTCACTTTGTTTCCCCGCGGCCACAGACCCTTCCGTCCTTTCAGGGGCGGATGGAGCTTTTGATCAAACAGAACCTAGTATATATATGTGTGAAAAAACACCAAGAGATCAACAAATCTTAAATTCTGATCCAATAATTTCAATAGTGCAACAAGTTCATGATAAGAACATTAAGGTTGATCTCGTCAAGTTTAAATCCAGGGTCCGTCAAGCAAACTACCCGTTACAAATAAATAAACATCACACTTTTTTTTTTTTTTTTGAAACTTCATTACCTGGAATGCTGACTACACCAAGGCTTGAATGTGAATAATTTCAAGAGACAGGCAGATAATACTAAGATCACTAAGGAAGAACTGCATTAGACTTGTTATAATTAAAAATGCAATGTACAAAGTGAAGATTCCAAATAAATAGAAATTGAACGATAGCCAGTATCTTCATAAATAGATTGCAAGAAAATGAAGTCTCTTTACACAAGCATTGGAAATAACTTACAGAAATTTACACTTCATAAATAAACGTTACACAGACGACTGCAAAAAAAGCTTTTGCAGTTTTAAAAGCAGTCAAATGCACAACTGTTACAGCGTAACAAGAAGCAAAACCAAGAAAATATAAGTTCTTAATCTTATTAAATTAGATGACTCACAAAAGGCTCAAGAATGAACGGCAATGTCCACATTCATTTCTTCACGCATCGTAGTCATATATGACTCATTTATCTCCTCTGCATGATTGGCTTCATTGTTAAATTTGTAAATGGCAGTACCGTTCTGAATATTTATGCGGTCTTTCCTATTTCTGGAACCAAAGGCATCATTTTCATTTTTAACTTCAAGACTGTGGCGAGTTCCTTGATCATAAGCTCCCACCATCCCTTTGTCTAAACCAACTGAGTCATTGCAGCTCTTCCTTCTGCCCAACCTTGGTGATTTAGCACGAGTTGGCGGTGCCTTCAGTTCAAAGAAATAAGAATTTAGAATTAGAAGGTGGTTATATCCCATAGACAGCTAGGGATTACAATATTTGGGCGAAACCTTACTTGTCACTGTGACACTCTAAGGCCACTTACAACTATGTAAATGTTATACTGCAGATCAAAATTTTGATGAATGCCTCGGCTAAAAATTACATATCTATGTAAGTTTGATTATAGTGGCGTTAGGCATTACCTTCTTCAATTCAGTCTTTGGTGGAGGTCCCTCATGGTAGAAGCTCGGCATTGGGCTTGCCTTAAACGTCAGACTCTTTCTCAGTTGCTTTATAGCTGTTTCTCTCTCTTCCTAATAATTGAAGGTACAAAAGAAAAGTTATGTTATACTTTTGAAGTTGAGTTTTAAGATATTCATTTACTCGGTTTTTGTTAGAATAAGCGATAGCTGCAGCATTAATAAGATGCACCTTTGTCCTTGCCTCCCATTGAACTTTTTGGGCCTCCAAAGCTTGTTGTTTCTCCTCTAATTTCGAGTAAAACTGCAAAGAGAAAATCCACATAAGAACTAACCAATATTTAGACATATTACATTAAGAAAATTCCTCTTTCCTTGTTGTCATTTAAGATGAGAAGAATAATAAGGTAGAAATCTGATCAAACATAGAAACAAATGAGAAGTTTCAGTAAGCCAGTAAATCAATAGCTACCTCTTTCCTTTTCTCTATACGTTCAGATAATCGGAACACAGGGGCTGACGCAACAGTGGCCCTGGATTTTCTTGCTGGTAGCGTAGCACTTCTCGTTGTGGATAAATTATCAAACAGAAAAATAGCATCATAAGACAGGGGAACACATTAGAAATAGCACAGATCTTATTAAGCTAAATCAGGGGAGAAAGTGGATACCAAGAAGTGACTGAGCATGAGTCTTCTTCATCGGAATGCTTCTTGTTATCAGGTTGTAGCGGTTTCCTATTTGCAACTGCTGAGGAGATCTGGACACAAATACAATAGCCACGGAATAAGATATTAACAGGCAGTCGGATCCATAGAACACTAGTGTAATCGCTATGCATTAACTTCTCTGGAACAGTAACACATTTCAGAGGAGGTTTTTTATCAGCCAAGAGAGAACGCGAGGGCAATATCATTTCAAAGATCAAGTGCTATTGATCAATCCTCTCCCTTTAATGATATAAGGATTCACAGATAAGGTAAAAATCTGCATAGGAAACTAACCTTGTTTTGTTTCGTACTTGGGACTCGCAAATTATTGGCTTCAGGTGCCTTGTAATTGACATTGTCTGCATCATTCCCGACAAGACGAATTCCATGAGAAGCACGCTTCTCAGTTGCCAAAGCAAATGGTTGAGGAACTGTACATTTTGTTTTGCAGTTTCCACCAGCGGATTTGGTTGCTGATTTCACTGATGCTCTTGATCTCTTGTTATCATCTTTTAATTTTCGGACTTCAGAGTTGTTCTCCTTTGTAGGAGATTCAATCTCACATTTTGAGCTTTTTGTATATTGCTCCTTCGTACTTTCAACTTCCGACAGTTTGGATATCTCAACTGATACTTCAGCTGTGCATTCCTTCACTTCATACTCCTTTGTTTCAATACTCTCTTTCAGCATATCAGTTTCTTGCTCCCCAATAATAAGCTTGGGTGACTGAACATCTTGATTACTGTCAATGAGGCAACTTGAATCTGGAGAAGCGCCATCACAGTAACTTATGCTACCGTTTTGCTCCTTGTCCATACAGATATCAGTAACTTCCAGCTCCATAATCTCTGAAATTACGCAAAATAAATAAGAAAAACCTTTCATCAAAATAAACCAAATTTTCTCTAAGGACTATGCTATCCAGTGAAAAGTTTAAACTTGCTCATTTCTTTAAATAGGAAAAAACACCCCAACCCCAAAGTCACTGAATTTGAAAAGACTTTTATCTTTCACCAGCACCATTGAGCTGCCTTGGAGTCCAATGCATGTTTACCATAACAGCCAAATTTCCCACCAGTCACTATCTCACAAAAGATCATCCAACATCTAGCCAACGTCATTATGTATTTGACATTAGATGATATAAAGAACAGCTCTTTAACGAACATAGGGTGATAAAAGAAGAGCCTTTGTAATACCAAAATTAAAGAAAGAGCGTGCAGTTTAGGCAAAAACGTGAAGATACCAATGTACCTCAAGTGATAACACCAGAACCTTTCCCACACTAAGCTATCAAGTCCATTTACATATGCATATATATACAAAGTCCATTTACATATGCATATATCTATAAAGTCCATTTACATATACAAATATCTACAAAGTCCATTTACATATGCATATATCTATAAAGTCCATTTACATATACAAATATCTACAAAGTCCATTTACATATGCATATATCTATAAAGTCCATTTACATATACAAATATCTACAAAGTCCATTTACATATTCAAATATCTACATCAACTTATAAAAATAAAAACATGTCTAGGGAGGGTAAAGTGCATGCAGACTTTACTCCTACCTTGTGTGAGGTAGAGAAATTATTTTTGATAGACCCTCGGCTCAAGAAAAATGTTTTAGAAACAGGTTTAAAAAATACAAGAGTGAAAGAAGCTCCAATTAATATACTAAGAAAAGAGAAGTATTGACAACAAAAATAGTGAGATAACCAAAGCAAAAGAAACAACACTAGTCATAAATTGAAGAATTAGATACTAGAATAATGATAATTTAATAATACTGAAAAGGAGCGGAAGAACATCCATACATACAAATATATGCAAACCTATGGCAACAGAAACCTACATAAGTTTGCAAGAGATCCAAGAACTCCAATGAGCCCAACAACTTGTGTTTGTTAAGGAGATCCTAGATACGGTGATTGGAGGATATATGAAATCTTTTACATGCATTTCGGGGCAAACAACTACCCATTTTGAAAGTTGGAATGACAAAAGCCCGTACAACAAGCAATATATATAAGGGATACAAGAACAAGAACGAGAACAATTTTCATACGCGAAGGATCTAACTAATTACTCCCTATGTCCTAAAATATTTCTCATATTTCACATTATGTTCAACAACATTTAAAAAATGTGTCTTTTGCCATTTTGATGCTAAATTATAGTTTCTTAGTATCTATATTAATCTGGTCGGCTAAAAAAATTGGTTAAATTTATATCTTCAATAAGTGAAAAGCACCAAACAACAAGGTACTGAGGGAATAACAGCTTAAATGTACATAAACAAAATTACATATAATTGTGTCCTGTAAAACTAAACATTCCGAATTTCCAGGAACACCAGTAATTCACATATTCACCTCTACTTAATGGAAAGAAGTTATTCCTAGACTCCAAAACATTTCTTCTTCAATGGAAATATGGTGGAGTCAATTAAAAAATTACATTTTTACCTCAAAAACCATTTCAAGACTCAACATTTAACTGCTGCTTCCCATTGCTTACACCAACCAAAACTACAACTAACAACAACAACAACTAATCCAGTCTAATTCCACAGGTCGAGTGTACACAGACCTTTCCACTACCTTGAGAAGGTAAAGAGACTATTTTCGATATATACCCTAGGCTAAAACCTCAGTATTTAGACCCCAAAAGATTCATCTTTTAAAAACACATTCCCAAACTATCCAAAGAAACAATTCTTTAGAAGGTACAAAGATTGTTTTCGATATATACCCTCTACTAACACCTCAGTATTTAGACCCCCAAAAAATTCATCTTTCAAAAACACATTCCCAAATTATCCAAAGAAACAATTTTTACAAAAGAGACACTATTTCCAATAGACCCTCAGCTAAAACCTCAGTATTTAGACCCCAAAAAGATTCATCTTTTAAAATCACATTCCCAAAACTATCCAAAGAAACAACTTTTACAAAGAACACATAGTTGAGACTCTGTCCTAATGTAGGTATAGATCTAAACCAAGAATTCAAATTCCCAAATGCAAGAATCAATGACAACAAATAAAAAGATCAAAACTTTACCAAAAATATATCAAAATAACACAAACTCAAGAAGTAAGAAGTATAATATGTGCAAAAAGTTTGAATTTTTTTTTTGTAACTGACCTTTTAGAAAGAGTCCAATTTGTTTGATGTGAATTTTGTTTGTATGAAATTTGGTGTTTTTGGGCTTAATCCAGCGGGTTATGGGAGCGGTGTCTCTGTCTCTATATGTAGGTCGTCCCTGTTACTCATATTTATATGACTGCTCCTTCCCTATATCAACATTCAGCTCCAAATAATTTAATTGAAAAAAATAATATAAAACAATACAGTATAGTATGCACCACCAAAGGATATGTATTGAATATGATACGGTGGATGAGACTATTGCTTCGAATACCGAGGTTGGGTTCGAATCTAAAATATAGAAATATTCTTGATATAGAGCATTTTCTTCTGAATAAGGCCTTATGCGGTACAAATTCGAATTAGTTAAGCTAGAGGATGAAATTGGTCCTTCTTTAATCATAGATTGGGTTCGAGTTTTAAATATAAAAAGATTCTTTGATATGGAGTATTTTTCTCTGCCTTATACGATACGAATTCAAATTAATGAACCTCTCATGTAAATACCAAACACAAGATGAGATAATGTATTATGCTACTGTTAATCATAATAATGATGATGATAATGAGACAACACATAGAGATTTAAGTACTCCCTCTGTCCCTAATTATTTGTCCACTTTTTCTTTTTTAGTTGTACCTAATTACTTGTCCATTTTGAGAAATCAAGGAAGGACAAAAAATATTTTCCCTATTATATCCTTAATTAATTGTTTTGAAAAAAGTAGAACTTCTTAAAAAGCTTAAATTCTTAATTTATCAATTTCATAATTAATAGGGGTATACTAGTAAATTCAATATGTCAATTATTGTTTTCTTAATAAGTGTGTTAATTCAAAAGTGAACAAGTAATTAGGGACAGATAGAGTATTATTCAAGGAAAAAGGAAAATAAGAGAAATGTTTTTATTTGTTTCACTCTGTTTGTTATTCCATCCGTTCATTTTATTTGTTCAAAAAACATATTGATTTGACATATTTTTCAAAAAGTAATAAATAGAAAGCTTTTATTATATCACACTTTAAATATTATAAATTTAATATTTTAAAAAATGATTAGTCAATATTTAATAATAAAAATTAATTTAAATTAAATATATATTTTTAAATTGAACAAATAAAATTAAATATTTATTTTTAATATAATCTATAAATAAAAATGAACGAAGAGAGTAGTGAATTCCAAGAAACAAATATTCTTATATAATGATAAAAATATGAATGAATCAAAACTATAATATAGAATAAAATTAAATAATATAAGATTCAAATGTGAACCTTTTGACCATGATATGAATATATTACTCAAGAAAATAAAACTCAACAACTGTCTCCATTCATCATAAACTATAATGTTAATTTGTTTGGATAACATCATTTAAAAATAAATTATAAAAAATAGTATAGTCATAAACTCTATTATATATATATATATATATGATGGTTTCTGGACTTCACTTTTAAGTTATGGAGTAATTAAATTTAAAAGAATCATTTCTAAAAAGAATTAAGAAACTTTTTTTAATATATGTACGTATCATTTTGTATGTTTGTTGTTTTTGTTATTTTCAATAAAAATATATCTTGTCGTAAAAAATACCATATATACATAAACTGACACCAGATATTTGTATTATATGGTTGTAATCTTATCCACTTGTGAAAATAGACAATATATTACCATGTCGGTCATGTAGTAAAAGGTGGGTTCGGTACGGAGAAAGATATTTTAAAAATTTTCATGTTTGATCGATTAAAATTTTTTGAAAAAGTATTGCTTTAGTAAAATAAGTTTTTTTAAAAAAAATAAAATAAGTTTTTTATGACTTCTCTACTAAAAGTAACAAATTCTACTAGTAATGGCATTCATATTAATTGTGTCTTCCTCGTTCATCCAATTCACCTCATTTTCACTCTCGCTTCCGTAGCGCTCCCATCCCACTACCCTATACGCTTATCTCATTTCTATTTCACATAGTATTTAACTAGATTATATTCAAATAGTTTAGAATAATAGTTTACTTACGTACCAAACACACACATTAAGAAAATACTTTTTTTTTTGGAAAATATATTTCAATAAACAACATTTCCTTTATACCGAATACATCCTTAACGAAAGTTATTGCATTTTCACATCTTTTTTTTAAAAAGAACAAACTAATAAAACTTAATATTTTTAAAGCATAATTTCAAAACAAGTTCGATGCTGAATAATTTATCAAAGTTCAAGTTCTAAATTCATCGCTAATTTTATTTGTATTCTCTTATCTCTCACAATGTAGATCTTGGATAGTGTTATTCTTCAAAACTTCAACATATTAAAAGAAATTACTTGATATTTTTTCATGTCTTTAGATATTTGAATCCTGATTTTTGTCGATCTTATTTTTTCTGTTCTTTTATAATTAAACTAGAAGATAATCTTGATAAATTCAAGTAGATTAGAGATAAAATTTTGCCTAATTTTGATGCTTTAACCATAAAAAGTTAAACAGTCCAGATGACGTGTATGTCTCAACTAAAGAATGATTAGAGACAAAGAGTTGTACAAATAATTATTGCTTTGGTCCCATCTTTGATTAGTATTTGCCAACTCTTTTGATAAACACCCTAAACCTTTTTAAAATTTTAATTCCAACCACACTTGTTTTCTTATTTATTCTTAAATTTAAAATAATATTCTCCCAAATATAAAAATTGGTATAGAATTTTTGGATCTTTCAAGATAGACTGTCACTATTTTGTAGATATTTTTTTTAAGAATAAAAATCATTACCTAACTTGTTATTTTCCATGCATTTTCTTAAAAACACTTCTCTCCTTTTTTTTTGGTTGGGGTGGGGTGAGGGGGCAATATTAGGACCAATTTTATGTGCATAAAATTTGTCTTGACCCAATGCTTGTAAACCAACCAATAATTGCATTCATGAAAAAAAAATCTTTATTTTCACCTTTTTTTCTTAATTTTGGGAGAACTCAGGTATATATGAAAGTTTTCAAGTATATATCAACAGTGGTGAAATCAAGAATTTCGTTAAAAAATATAAAGCATCTTTTTGTCAAATGCATAGAGTTAATGGTCAAAGACATAATCAAACTATTGTCTTTTGTGAGTTCCACGTCTCAATTAATAGTTGTTCTTTTTTTCTATCTGGACTATCATCATCTACGTATTAAAACACACCTCAATTATTACTTGTTCTATTTTTCTACCGGAATTATCACCATCGTTCAGGTAGGAAAAGAGAACAATTGATAGTTACAGCGTATTTTACTACGTACATAGATCATGATAGTTGAAGTAGGAAAAGAAAATTAATCGTTGATAGTTAAGGTATGAAATTTTAAAAAAAATAGTTCAAACATATTTTAAACCATTATCTCATATACATAATATCATTTTTGATATTTAAAATATAATTTTTAAACCAAAGATATTCAACCATCCCATCTTCAATTTGTGTAGCTAATCACTAAGTAAGAGAGACAAAGAATGTGCATTTATGAGTAAATGGAATGCACCATTCTTTAATTCCTTTTTTCCCCATAAATGTTGAAATAATAAATAAAAGTTAGATATTATCAATTTCTTTGCATATAATCCTTAACTAACACAATATTAAAGCAAAAAAAAATCCTAAAGCTTCTTGGAGGTTAGTTCATCTAGTCTAATTCTCCACTCAAAGCAAAGTTGGCCCATGAAAATTCCAACTTCTAACTAATATACCACAATCATTAATTATATTAAATATTTTTAAAAATTAAATATTTAGAACACTTTAACCCAATTGAAGTAGTTTATCAAAAGCATTCACCCTTATGCTCTCTAAAAGATGAATATGATGCTATTTTTAAAATTTATTTTTATAAAAAGGCTACCTAAAATCAAAGTCATCTTACTATATATTTTACTTTAATAATATTCCAAATTCCTTGAGGAAAAAAGTAAATTAAAAGTTGATTTGTTGGTAATTGAAATATGGCATGAATTATATTTTATTTAATAGTGACTTGTGAACTTTTAGTGTCCCAATCATAAGAAGGTTAGGCTTAAAAGCAAATGAATGACAGGTGTACACAAATTTATAATAAAATTATCTTCTTCTTATTCACTAAATGACATGAGTCAACTAACTTCAAACAATAGAATAAAGTTATATTATTCTAGCTACCTAAAGAAATTGATAGTTTGGTCGATAATTCACATCTTTTTACAAATTAATGAGAATATAATCTTTACAAATTAATGAGAATATAATCTTAGGAAAAAAATTAATTAAATGATGGTAGTTCAATACAATGCAAAATGCATAAGTTTCGAGAAATAAGACGATAGACAGTTTAATTTAGCCTTAACTGGCAACTAAATACTCTAACTATGAGAATATATATCTAGATACTTCAACTTGTGTCCACAGTATCAATTTAACACTTTACCTTACAAAATGATCATCTAGACACTTTCGAAAATTCATATGCCACACGTTAGCATTGGGTGTCTACACGACACAATGGAAACGAGTTGAGGTATTTAGATATGCATTCTCAAAATTGAAATGTTTAGTTGTCAGTTGAAGCCAAATTAAAGTATTTTTATGGGTATTGTGCCTTCTACCTAATACACTAAACTATACGTAGACACTCATGTATATGCATACAAACATACAGAGTGGAAATAGAGCAGAAGTTGGTGAATTCATGCAAATTTTTATTTATTAGGTTACCATTTAAATTTTGTCTCTATTTTAAAAGTTGTGCAAATTTAGTTCTTGACACTGATAAAATATTAGAATATTATTGTCTAATGTCTAAGAAATTTTAAATTGCATAATAAGATTTTTAATTTGCTTGAAAAAAAGAATATTTGAATCGTGATCTAAAAAAGTCCATAAATTGTAAAAAAAAATATGAAAAAAATGGTCATACTAAATAATTATTCAAAAATAAAGGACGACTAATGAAATCTTGATCAGTCTTATAAGTTTATCCAAGTAGCTTTCACTTATATTTACGTTAAAAAATATAAACTACTGCGTACATACCAATAAGAAATTTTAAACCTAATAAATTAAATAAGATATGGTAAGATTTCAAGCTCGAAGCATAAATTTCATATTTTGAATCCGCATCTACAAATCCAGGTATATATCTGAAGCAATATTGTTTGTAGTAAATATTTATGGGGGAAAATGGATTAGTTTGAGCTCATAAAGCTTGCATCTATGATTTTGTTTTAGGTGTTTAAAGTGATGTAAGTGCCATTTTGTAATATTTTAAAAAGGGAATATTATTACAATTGATAGCTACCTAATAAAATCCCTTAATTACCCAAAAAAAAGAAAGAAAAGATAGCTACCTAATAATAGAATATATAAATTCCTTTAAGAAAAAAAAAGGTGTCAGTCTGAGGTCGTAGGTGCATTTGTAAGCTTTTTTATATTCTAAGGAATTGTTGCATTAAAAAAAAGACTATTTTCATGGAATATTGAATTATTTGCAGTATAATAATTTACATATATATATAAATATATTTATCCCTAAAGCCTTGATGCACATTCAGTCTAATCAAAGCATGAATTTTATGTCTAATTTTAAGGAAAAATTACATAAATATACATCTTATTTTATTATAATCTCTAAAATTCTTTACCATTTAAAAAATACAAAAATCTCCTCTCGGATATATCTCTATCCTCTCTCAGATAACATTCCTCCCCTCTCGGATACATTCTATCCCCTCTCGGATACATTCTACCCATTAAGTAATATATTATTAGCAATCCCCGCTATGTATCCACAAGTTTCCTGATTTATCCGAGATTCTATAAATTTAAAGTATTTTTGTAATTTGGGAAAGAATAGAGATATAATGTAATTAACTCTTAACACTTTGAGATTTATGTAATTTCTACTAATTTTAATGCTAGTGGTCTTTGTAAAAGTATGGGATAGAGATGAGAGGTGTTAATGGTACGGTTCGAACATTTATTTTTAAAAATTTATATTGTACTAATTTTTTGATTATTTTATTTTGTAAAATTAAAATTAGACTTTTCATAATTGTCCCATTATATCAATTTCTCTTCGGCGTCGCTACGACTCTATTAATTTTCAATATTTTTTTTATAAATGTCATGTATGAGTCTTAAGTAAAAGTTTGAGCATGATATTATGTAATATGTATATATATTTTCCTTACAAATAGGAGTCAATCCTAGACAAAAAAGCACTTAACAAAATAGTCATTTGATATGCATCCAAACAAATACATTTCTCCTGCTCTTTAGCCATGACTAGAAAGAAAAAAAAAGATTGGCTAAAAACCAAAACAGCAAAGTGCTGCAACCTGTGACAAAAAAAAGTAAAAGATGTCACGCCTCGAGCCTACACCCTGGACGCGGCCGACACTTGAGAACCATTGCTGGTCCCCAAGCGAACCCTTGACATGGCTGACTACTTAGCGGAAAACTTACTCAAGCGATAACAAGTTTAAAAATAGAATTTTTGAACATTTAAACTCAAAGTAAAAACTAAATTTAAATTGTCTGTAAAATACTCAATAATATAAGTATTATAGTTTGCAAAACATCTCAATGAAGAGTAAATATTGAAAGACTCCTCAACTCTATCTATCTGTGAAGCCTCTATTATACAAAGATGAGTGTTGAGACAAGACCCACGACATCTTAAGACAACTGGCTAGAAAACAAAATGTGAAGTCCTCTGGAATGCAAAGAGGCTCACCCAAGTTATCTGAAGTGCAAAGTGATCTTAATGAAGCACTTGTTGATGATCCTGAATACATGCATCTGCATCGTCAAAGATGTAGGTCGAATGACATCAGCATATGGAATGTATGAGTATGTAATATAACTGAATAATAAATAACTGAACTGAAACTCTGACAGTAACTCAACTGAAGTATTATATAAATCATAATGGGAAAATCATTTAAAATCTTACCAAAAGAATGCAGTAATAACATATATTGAACTGATCAAGCTGAAAGAAATAATCAACTCAACTCAACTCAATGCAAGCAGTAATAAGAGATGACATATTTAAAGCTTTGTAAATAAAAAATACTAACTCAAGGATGCATATAAAAATACAATAAATTACTCTTTACTCTTATTTGAGAGATTCTCTAACTGACAATCATCACTATGAGCTATGTGATGATACAACGTCTCACCCACGCTACCAGAACTGTCCTATACCTTGCCGGGGTAGAGAACACCTCAACTAAGTGGATCCACTAAGCTTTGTCCGAAGGCACTAAGGATTTATCTAAAACGTATGACCCTGTACCCATGTTGGCTACATGGTTTATGAGGACTGTGAGTTGTCTGAACACTCCCCCATATCGGTGCTCAATAATATTCCCAATAAATATATACTCATGCTCAATGTTTAAAAACATTCTCTTTTCTCAATTTGAGGTAATTACTCAAAAGATCCTCTTAAAAGAGGTAATACTCTGGAACATCTCTGAACTCATAAACTCATTTAGTAATCAACGTTTCTCTCTTTTAGATGTAAAAGTTTTACATTTGGGAATACTTAGTTTCCTTATACTCTTTTTCAATCATGAATATAATTCTTCTCATTCTCATATTTACTTTCTCAAGATTTGGTTCAAAACCATTGTTAATTACAAAAGAATTCTCAAAATGACTCAAAAAGACCTCTTGAACTTTCCTCTTAAACTTACTTTAGTTTGGAGTGTAAATTATGACATGTGATTAGGACATGTAGACTCTCTCAAGGATTAATGAAGACTTTAAGAGTTCATATTAAGAAGAGAGCAAAGACACAATTTGAAAGAATGCATTCGAGACGAAGAACAGAGAAGAAAAGCATCTGGCGACCCTGGCGTAGCAGTGGCGCATGATGTACCGTGAGTTTACGGTACTTTTGATGCATTAAACTTAGAATTTTGCATGATACTTAAGTGGTTTGGTATTAGATTTGATGTTATTTGCGCTAAATTTACAGGGAATAGGCTTTTGGAGCAGTTGAGGAGAATAAAGCAGCAGTTGATTTGTTGGTGATGAACGAGACAGTCTACAAACCGTCAATGGATTGACGAGTCGTCAGTCGGGATCGTAGGTTTAGGAGCCTGAAGAAATTGGCCAAGTATGGAATGACGGACCAAGATGACGGTCCGTAGATCCTACTACGAACCGTAGATGCCCAACCATAGAAAACTTCAGAGAGGGTCGCCTGCAGAGCTCGAATGATGGAATAACAGGACGGGTCGTACATGGAATGACGAATCGTAGATCAGAACCGTAGAAAAAAGCCCTCAGGATTTTGCCTAACTGCTGATTGACGGTTGGAACCTACGAGCCGTAGGTCTGTCTACGAGCCGTAAGTTGACAACCGTAGACGACACTGCCCTAGCCGAATTTCCCCAGATTTCCTTTTCCTAGTTTACATAGGATTTATTTTCTATATATACCCTATGTAAACTTCGTTTTAGGGTTGTTGACTATTGTTTGAATATTAAGTTATTACTTTGGGAATTGCTTTTCATCTTTGGAGAAGATTAATTCTTAAAGTTTGTTTATGCAAAATACTTTTGATTTTCAATTCAAGATTGTGGAATTCATCTCTATTCACTGTAAGTTCATGGTTTCTTCAAACCCGAATGTGGATTGCGATCAAACAAGCATGAGTAGCTAAATTCCACAACTAGGGTTGTGAGAACCATGAGTAATAAACAAAAGTAAACTTAATATTGTGTAATTCTTGAATGTGTTTATGTATGCTTTTGTAAATCTCTTTGCTTAGAACGTTTTCTAATGGTTGCAAACATTAGAACATCTCATAATTCTTGCGAACCCGGTATAGGCAGTAATGAACGTCTAAGAGATTATACAACAGAGATTTAGTCGTCGATAATCCGCTATCTAATAACCCAACCTAGAAATAGCCGTGGGTTAATCTGGGTCAAAGGTAAGGGTTGGTAAATCAACACACGTAGACGGACCAAGTTGCGGAGTGAAATTCCCTATTTAGAGGACCAATCACTTAGGGATACATAACTTACCGATCATGCATGCTAGACATTGAAAAGAATTACCATTGTTAGGTTTACTGCGTTAAGAGATTATGGGAAACACATAAACCCTAGTTTCATTCTCAGATTGATATCTCAAACTGCAAGTTTTGTGTTTTGGTTACTTGTTACTAATTGAATCGTCAATTATTATTTCTTTCAATTATTGCAAATTCCCCCTCCCCCCTCCCCCATCCCCATTTTACTTCTTCTAGAAATAATCTAACTAAACATACACTTAATCTTAATTAGCCTAAGTCTGAACCATATTCCTCGTGGGATCGATCCTAACCTCTGTTAGGTTCTATATTTGACAAGTGACCGCTTATACCTCCTTAGGGAGGTGTAGTTTGGGCGACATCAGCGCACCACGCTAGCCCAAAAGTACTGGGGCTGCTTTTGGGCGCAGGGTGCCAGCCCTCCTGGCGCATTGCCCCAGCCTCGAACCCAGAAATCCAACAAATTTTCTTGCTCAATTTCGAGTCCTAACTCATCTTGAATCGATTGGTTTCTTCCAAACTTTCTTTGATTCACAAACCCAACACGAAATTAGTCAAATCCCACTCAAATCCTATCAAGAAATATCACTCATTCGCAAAACCCTCACCTCAAGAACTCAAAACCTCAATTATTAAAGAATGAAGCTTAAAACTCAAGAACTCATCAAAAAAATTTACATAAACGATTTTATGGGTGAACTAACGAAAGAATTACATGTTTGGCGTGAGGATGAAAAAATCCAACACTGTGATAAGCCTTACATACCTGGAAAGAACAATGTTCTTGGCGAGAATCGACGAGATCTTGACGAACTCTAAAAAACCTAGCTCTTTCTCCTCTTGAACTCTTCTCTTATTTTTCTAAGTGTTTAGGAACGATAAAGAGTGGTTTAACATGATTAATTAGACCCTTAATTGGGTGAGGAAAAACGTGCTAAACCTAGTGGGGAAAAGAAAAAGACCAAAATACCATTTTCTAAAATGAATGAGATGCCTTAAATAGAGAGGCTTCACTCAAATGAGCATAACTTTTTACTCCGAGCTCAAATTTTAGCAAATTTGGCGGCGTTGGAAAGAGGACTCAAAGATATTTGATTTTATAGTTCATGGGACACCTGATTCTTTATGTGCTGAGAGATATAATCGTTTGAAGCTGACATAAGTAGAATTCTTAGGTCAAAACTCACTCGGTAGGGAAGCTTCCAACTCAACTTTATGCTAGGGGATTCTAGTGGCCTTAATTGACATCCAAAATCATTCCCACACTAATGAATTGACCTTAGAATCTAAGAACAATTAAGAATCACTCGGTACGACCTTATCCACAATTCAAGAATGGTTTGGTCTTAACTTAAAATTTTTTTGGGGTGTTACAAAAGAAAAGAGGAATTAGGTTTAAGGGACTTGTTGCGTACAACAACCAAGAAGAAACAAATGAAATAGGAGAAAGAGAGGAAGCACGAAAAAGAGAGGAGGCAAACACAGAATAAGAAAGAAAGTTATTGAAATTTCTTCGAACTCGAGGTAATCTTGTTTTGCCTTATTTTTTGGAGCTTTACCATGATTAATGGTCTAAGAAACTCACTTTGGGTGTTAAATTGAATTACTAGAGGCAATAATTTGGACAGTAAGGTTTAGCTCTGAATATAAAATTAGATTAATAAGATGGATAAAGTAGCTGAAGTTAATAAATTATGGCACCAACTGAATAATTCATGGCTTGGATATATATATAAATCATCAAATTGGTGGACAAACAGGAAGTCCAAAGGGCTGGGTATTTTAATCTTAGCATGAAATAACATGTACGAAAAGGTTAACACGAAATTGTTATGAATGTGATTATAGATTGACCAAAGAAATTCATACGAATTACTAGAGTGACGAGCTTGGTATTTAGGCATGTGTACTGTGAGTGGTAATTTTACTACAAATTGTATTTTTATAACTTTCATGATTTATACATGATTTATAAAGTGAATGCTTTACCGAATGTTTTGAACTTGCATATGGGACAAGTCTTTTACTTGATATGATACCAAAATAGTTATTTTAGATGAACTCACTTTTATAAGACATTTTTATTGATACTTGAGATATGATTACCGTTATCGAAAAGGTTTAATATTTTCTTGAGAAATAGTATTTTGACATGTGTTTTCTTGAAATTTGACATAATACGATTTGATAATACTTAAATGCTCTATTTGATTTTGAAAATACTTTCCTACAAGTACCTATTGTTCATAAGGAAAAAGTAAAATGAGAGTAGACCTTAATGGATATTGTAGCTAATGGCGGGTTTGTTAGATTTGGTGCACCTTGTAGTTATACATTACTGATATAGCCCTTGCTAGTGGGAAGGTAGAATTAGCATATCGTTACTGAACCCTCGAGTAGGAATTTACCGATATGAAAATTCGTCTCCTTTATGAGGAGTTCACTGTTGTTGGTTACTTCTTAAAGAAGAAGGTCACACTGATTACATGATTCTTTTTTGAAAATCTCCCTAATATAAGATTTGATATGAAAGTATTTTTTTGAGTTCTTTTCTAAATGTTCGTAGTGATTTTTGCTTATATGAGACAAATAAGATTGAATATTGTTATCATTTCTGAAAGGACATTTATTTCATTATTTTGACTAGCACACTAGCATGTTTTCTGACTTGTCCCTCATTTAAAACAGTCAAGGTTAAGTATTATTACACACTGAGCTAGCGTCTCATTCCTCGCTAAATGTTTTTACAGAGAACTCAGGTAGAGTTAGTGAGAATTTCATTAATTAGAGAGTGTGAATTGATAATATCTGGGGAGCCTCGCATTGCTTCACGTGGCAAGAGATTTATCAAATTGCTATGGTTTATTTTGTTCTTTTAAAATTCTTAGAATCACTCCATTTGCTAGTCCTTTTATTAAAGTCCTGATTATTCCTTCGTATTGTAGTCAAGTGACTAGTTTTAAATTTCTTTCCATATTTGGAGAAGAATTGGTATTATTTCATGACGATTGAATTATTGGTGGATATTGTGTCCTCGATTAGAGATGCTATTAATTGTGTTATTGATTTCTAAGATAGGAAAAATTGGATAGGCTTAAAAACAGAAAAAATTCTACCGATTTTGCTGTAGATTTCTGTTAAGGCTTGCTTTGAGATTCTTTTCCCTTAGTGCCGGTCACAGACAGTGGAGAAGCTAGGAATTTCACGAAAGGGTGTCCATAAATTGCACAACAAAAGCTCTTTTTAAAAAAGAAAAAAAAATGTTGCTAGTGGGATTTGAACATACAAGCATTGACTAATTCAAGGCGTCTAAAACCCATTTAAGGGGTCTGAAACCGCTGGACTATAACAACCTATTGTGTCAAGGCTATCCAAAATATATTATTTAATCACTTTGTGTATCATTTTACTTGTATATATAGTATATACGGTATTTTTTTTGACGATTGGACACCCTAACATGCACATGGCTACGTCCCTTGTCACAAACCTAAATTGGATCGTGAAAAAAGTGAAGCTTACTTTTATTGTAAATAAAACCGACAAGGAATTCTCATCCAAAAAAGACATAAAGGATTCTTGAAAAAGGCTCATGAACTTGACACATTTTGCGGTGTTGAAATAGCTGTAGTCATCTATAGTCGTTATTACAATAAATCTGTCATGTAATCAAATCATGAAGCTACAATCAATATTTTTACAAAGTTTATGAATCTTCAAATGCTACTTCAATAAAAAAAAATATGCTGACAAAAGAAGAGTTCACCAAGCAAAGAATTGAAGAGATGAAGGAACAACTACGTAAGGTAAGAAAGGAAATCAGAAACATAATGCATGAAGTGTTGCAGGGAAAGACATTGATATTCCCTTCAACACTTAATACAATGTGCTCATGATTTTCTTCCTTATCTTACGCAGTTGTTTTTTTATCGTTTCAATCTTTTGCTTGATGAACTCTTCTTTCTTCACCATATTTTTTAATTAAAAACCAATGTTAGAAGATCCCTAAATTTTGTAAAAGTACTGATTGCAGCTTCATGATTTGAAAACACTACAAGTTCATTGTGGTATGAACTATACATGATTATAGTCATTTCCATACCATAAAATGTGTAGTTCATAAGTCTTTTTTCAAGAACTCCTTCTATCTTTTCTTTTATGAGATTTCCTTGTCAGTTTTACTTTCAACGAAAGCAAATTTCACTTTTTTTCTATTCATAGCTAAAGAGAAAGAGAAATGAGTTTGTTTGGGAGGGGATAAAAAAACTATGTTTCTATTGTTGTGTGTTTCTTTGCCTAGGATTGACTCCTATTTATAGGAAAAATTTAGATATTTTGTAAATTTTTGAATAGTTTTAATTAGAGAATACTAAGTTGTCGGTAGAAGCTATTTTGGCATATAACTAAATGGGGGTGTATTAGATACCAAGTTGCATATTATCATTTTGAAATATATGCAGTTTATGGTTTCGGTCTTGTTCTGACTAGATCTTTTGAGTCAAACTTTTCTTGTTCTGATCAGACTTTTTGAGTCAAGCTTTTCTTATTCTGACCAGATTTTTTGAGTCAAACTTTTTATATTAGGAAGATAATTTAGAGATTTGATCTGAGTAAGTAGTATCTATAAAAGATAGCCATCTAGTTATATTAAAAAATAGCTAGTTAATCGTTGTTATTCTTTATTATTATTTTTTCATTGATGAATCTTCACAACTAATTGTAATTTGATGATTTATGATAGGTAATAATTATGTCATTAGTAGTTTTTGTTAGGATATGAATAATGTATTATCTAGTTCATTATAAAAAGGAAAAAAAAACTCAAATATGCCATCAAATTTTGAGAAAAGACTCATTTATGCCATCCGTTAAAAGTTTGGCTCATCTATCCCATTTTCGTTTGAAAAAATGTTCATCCATGCCATTATTTGTTAACTGAAACAATTCTTGTTTTACAAAATCATTTTTTACACATGTTCCATTATGATATGGCTACGTCACTAATAAAATCATTTTTTAAAAAAAGGAAATGCCTCAAATATGTCATCGAAATTTGAGAAAATGCTCATCCATGCCATTATTTGTTAACTGAAAACAATTTTGGTTTTGCAAAATCATTTTTTACACATGTTCAATCGTCATTAATTAAATCATTTTAAAAAAAAGGAAAATGACTCAAATATGCCATTGAACTCTCTATGCCAT
This sequence comes from Solanum appendiculatum, assembly GCA_018342035.1. NCBI lineage: Eukaryota > Viridiplantae > Streptophyta > Magnoliopsida > Solanales > Solanaceae > Solanum > Solanum appendiculatum. The sequence continues at coordinate 3,307,145 of JAGDQO010000427.1, forward strand.
TTCAGTTAACAACTAATGGCTTGGATGAGCCTTTTCTCAAACAAACATGGCATCGATGAACCAAACTTTTGATGAATGACATAAATGAGTCTTTTCTCCAAGTTCGATGACATATTTGAGTCTTTTCCCTTATAAAAATAATAATTTTGTGTCAAATTTATGAATACTTTTGATAGTTTTAAAAATTTATGGTACAAGTCATGTTTCATGTTTCTCCAAAAAATAAAATGTTTTCATAAATTATAGACATAACCGCCCCATCATATTAATTTCTCTTCGGCATCGGTATGATTCAATTAATTTTTGACAACTTTTTATAAAAGTCATGTAAGAGTCACAAGTAGAAGTTTGAAAAAAAAATTCTCTAGATTTTTTTTTTTGTTTAGAAGGCGGTGAATCAAATAAATTTGAAAGATGACAATGATAGAGGTGCATCATACTATTTTACAGTAATGTAAAACAAAGTTAAGCAAAGACTAAAAGTCTAATCAGTCTAGTAGAAAATCCTTTACCAGAGATCTCGGTTTCAAGCCCTGTGTATGGAGTCGCCTTTGACAGTGAGCGTTTTACCCCAATGCATTTCTTTTATAAAGCTAATATAGTCAGCTTGGTTTTAAATTATTGTTCTACATAACTAAAAATTGAAGCAATTGGATATGCTGCATATGAATTGAAATGATTTGTGAACAAAGCCAACTATTATTAGAGACATAGGAGGATATCCAGAATACATGTAGAAGTAAAAAAAAATACAACTGCCCTGAAGCATTAGGAAGTGTTAAACTACATGAAGGCTATTATGAGAGGGCCAATTTGGCAAGAGTTAATGCTAGAACTTTTACACCGTTTGCGATATCCTCAACGGATGAAAACTCTTCAGGCTTATGGCTATATCCTGCAAAATCAATAACTAACAAACATGAATATCAATCCAGACATCCTATGAAGCAGCAAAGTGAACTTGCACAGATGCTTCGTCTTTGTCGTTAGGCCTAACTTGTGGTAGTTAATTCATTGTGTAACTTTTTTTATAATCATCCAGCATAGATTCATCTGAAACAGTTAGCCTAGCATAATTCTACTAGTCAGTAGCGAAGACAGGAATTTGAGTAGGGATTCAAGAAAACGTAAAAAGGGCACACCTAAAATATGAACCTACGACAAGGGGATTCAATAGTATTTACATATAACAAATAACGCCAAAAGAAAGTGAGATGACATACCCTTGTAACAAGGAATGAATATCATGCCCATCGGGGATACTCTGCAAGGATTTTAGCATGAAATTTAGCAAAAAATTTTGGTCAGACAGCATAGAAATTTGAGTCCTACATAAGCTGCATGGACGGACCTCAAGTTTCATAAGGGACCTATGAACTTAAGAAGATAAAATGCATAATTAAATACAAATGTGGAGGTTTTCCCCCTTCACTTACCTTGCCATAAACAAGGAATCATGATAGGCTCGACTAATCATTTTCTTGTGAGTGAAATTTAGCTCTTGACATGCTAATTCTGTTGCCTTAGTGATCGACTCATCTGAAAGGGCTGGTGGGTCTTGATTCACTATTTCAAACTCCGAGAGTATAACTTTGCGTTTTTTAGCAATGGCCAAAGCTGACTGATGGATTTTCTCAATTACAAGATTTCGACGGCTTTCATCAATGTCTCGTGTATCTGTCCCACCCAAAAAACAAGACGACTTTGTTATCAGATACAGCAAATACAAACTGTGTACTAGGCTCTGGATAGAATGTATAGTATAATGTGAATGCTTAAATCATGAAATGCGACTCTTTCCTTTCAAAAATGATAAACTAGAAAAGTAACTAGTTTTACGACGATCCTGTCCACTACAATAATTCGTAGAGAACAAAATACATAATCTGACAGGAAGTATACCTATTTCAAGGTGTGCCATGCTCGGGATGCTGTTGATTGCTCCTGGATGCAGCTTCAGAATGCCTTGAAAAAACAAATTCATTAGTTCTTATTGAGAGATCACCTAATAGTTCTCGCAATAATTAGTTGTTCCACACGTTAATTAGTTCATGATTCATCAGAGCACAAGGTAGTTGACCCTAGACCAGTGTCTTCTGTTATGAGGAAAAAGACATCAGCTTACCAACAGTTCCAACAGTGTCAATGGATCCTGAATCTAGTACATGTTTCTCCACAGCTAGAGCCAACTCTGCAGCAGCCAGTCCCGCGTCGTTTCTGTTCCAAATTAGTTGCAGGGAACAATGAGCCACATATGGGAATAAACTATTAGCAACACATTGCTCAGGGAGAGAAAATATATATAAGAATAGGTCACACCCTTGTGTCTATCACAACTTAGGCAGGAAAACCATCTTAATACTTTTTTAAGTATGAAAAACATCTTTATTTATAATAAAGAGAATGAAAGAGAAGTTGTAAGCCGGCAGAGAGATCTGCAGCTTTTACATAAAATTCTAAATAAGAAAGAGACCCTTGCATATGCAGAATCATGGAAATCTCTAGCTCTAGCTCTTCAAAAAGTAGTTACCTTTCTGGCATCAATGCAGCTCCTGCATGACCTCCATTTCCTTCAAATGTTACTTTAATGCTTGCTGGAGCGGCAATTGCAGTCACAACACCAATGGAAGTACCTGCATTGACAGATAAACCAGCATAACTATTGATGCGGACTACATCTAACCGGTCCTTGCATTGGATCATGAAAAATAGGATAACCATTTTAAAACAGCCTACCTTCTTTTTCGAGAATGGGACCTTGCTCTATGTGCAATTCGACGAAAGCAGAATAGCTTCCTTTTTTGAGAAAGACTTCAGACAAATCCCCCTTAGCATTGGCGTAACCAGCAGAATTGGCAGCATCAGAAAAGGAAATATTCTGGCTGTCAACAGTCTTCTTTAGAAGTTCAGCAAGCTGTACACTTCCTGCCAGCAAACGGCTGCAAATATCATGACCATCAGAGTCTCAACTGGATACGGGACGCGTTTAGTACTCCTATATTGCAACATAAGCAGTTAAAAAGCAAATGGAACCTAATAATTAATGTATGCCGTCCGTCCATCAGAGGGAACTCAGTGAGTGTATTTGCTTATCCTCTTAGATGCTTAAGTAAGTGATCAAGATCCTAACCTTCCCAGACAGCTTATCCCAAACCTCGTGGGCTCTTCTGAAGTGAACATAATCACTTCCAGTGACCTCTTAGGCTTGAAACCCGACCTGTGGTAATTTGGATTTTAAATCAGCAAACAAAAGACAGAACTCTGCAGTCAAACAAAGTAGCAGCCACATGCTAAGTGTATAGATAATTGTTGAGCTTTCTTAGTTTAAACAGTCTGATGGTAGAACAAAATGTTAAGTTTAAGCAATCAGGATATATGCATACCGCTTTAGCACATTAATGGCCTCTATTGCACCAAAAACACCAACCACACCATCATATTTTCCGGAGTATGGTATAGCATCAACGTGAGAGCCAGTTAAAACGGGGGCGAGCTCAGGTTCAAATCCATTCCTGTGAACCACAAGATGACAGTCATGTTCAAGATATGATAGGTACGAAGCAAGTCTAGGGGCAGATGGGTGCAAATAAATTTTCAAATTAGACTATCTTCTAAAAAAATGGAGACAAAGTCAAAGTTCCACATAAAGCATCTCATCTAAATCATTGATAACCAGACCTTTACGAAATCTGTGCCAATTTATTTGACATTTTTTTGCTTTCGGGGTAAATACCAATTTTTGAAGCTAAACCAAACTACATTAATCATTTTATAAAACTTAAAATGTAGATATTCAGAAAATCATGAGATGTATTTCCTCGTACCAAATGGAAATAGAATATATTTCAACATATTCGTCAAAGTTCACCTAGTCTGAATCCAGGAAACAGAAAATTGTCAAACATTTGACGTATTTGGTAATACATATGTATTAGAAAGCTTCTGCTTTAGAATAGATGGAGAAAAGCATCATGATACATACTTACCACCGACCAAAAATGTTCCCGACAGCATCCTCTCTAACAGAGAGACCAGAAAGTTCCATCAAATCTTTAATATACCTGCATGATAAATATGCAAACAAGTAAACTATATGTGTTTATTTTATTACTAATTCAGAAGTAAAAACAATGCTTCCAATGTTACTTTTATGAAATTGATCAAGAATGAAATATACATTTTTTCATACAGATCTATGAGCAACAAGTTAGACAAGGGAACAATAGCACAAAAAAGATCGAGCGATTTAATCCCACAAGAATAAGTCAGAGAAAAGAACAAATTGGCTACACATCAAACTGAAAGTCCAATCATAACATACAGAAGGAACTATATAATTTCGCCAAACTGGAACTCAACTACACTGCTTGAAATACAAACCTCTTTATCAGTATAGCGTTTACTTCCTTAAACATGTCTTTTCTATTCGGTTAGTCAAGTATAGCCCATTTGCTGAGTACCACAGAACCCAAAAAGCTATGATGGATCCACTTAACACTTCTCAAAAGTTATTATGCCAATTTTTGTCCTCAAAAGTGAAATGTAGAAGCAAATGCAATGTTTGCATTTTCATAACTTAAAAATCAAACGTCGAAAACAACAGTTTCTCTAGCTGAAATTATCAAGATAAAAGGAGTGTTCTTCGTGATAGTTTCATTTCAAACTTCTTTGGCAGAACATGCTCTTCCAGTCACAGAATATAGATATAAGAAATGGGGCCGTGCTGTATGGAAATTACATTTTGCATGGTACCAGGTCATACACCTGATTACCCGTTCTTCTTTCGTGATTACTCAAACTAAAGGAAGAGAGATGAAGACAGTTCAATTTATTTTCAATGAAGGTACTGAACTGATTACACCAGCTACTCCAAATTCAAGTTCACATTTGCTCAACTTTTAGCTCAGTATAGTTTCTCAACTCTGAAACATAACAATAGCACAAACAGATATAGGCTTTATTTAATGTCAAATAAGCAAAATGTTCTTATAAGCTAAATGTGTACCTCCTTGCTAATACATCCTTCTCACTGTATAGGATTCTTGTGACAGAAGGCGCAGGTGAATCTGAGAAAGTTGCTAGTTCATCTATCTAGAAAAACACAAGCAACAAACTATTGTTAGATAAAATTTCAAATAACATTGCACTTAATATGATAACAATTGAAATAAGTTACAGCACATACACATTCCTACTGAATAAAACACACATTCGAAATGCATAATATATTGTATGAAAGTTCCAGTTTATATAAGTTGCTGTCTTTCTCAAACATAGCATCACGGAATTTACACTTTTCCAGTATACTTGAAAAGACTAAATAGTTACAAGTCATACTCTAAATTAGGTACTTTAAACTCAACACTACAAATAGCATCCTACTTCAAGTAAGGTATTTTAAACTCAATACTACAAATTGTAAATCACAAAGGATATCCACCTATAAACGAAAATGGTTGAAACAATGGATAAAAAAAGTTTGTTTTATTTTATTCCATTCTGTTGCGCACTTTGAGCTGCATTTGATTGGATTTTTTCGGAACAGTGATTAATATTCCTACTACAGCAGTTGAAATAACTTCCCATGTTTCATCAATAATAAATTCACAGTGCAATAATGATGAAAACAGTTAACTTTACACAATTCCTTAATGCTTAGTAAAATGAGACTTCTAGCCTGTTTGGCCACAGGTTTTGGGAGATCAAAAGTGCTTATTTTAAAAAAATAAGGCGTTTGACCAAACCTTTGAGAGAAAATAAGTGCTTCTCGTGAGTAGCAGAAGCTAAAAAAGTAGTTTTTTTTCCCCAAAAGTACTTTTCTGAAAAGCATTTTTGAGAATCCTTACTAACCATGTTAGGGTCAGCTATATGAATCCTCACAGACTTACAGTCCATGTTACTCCATTTAAACTCATCACATTTGGGATAAGCTATATGAATCCTCACTGACCACGGTCCACGTTACTCCATTTAAACTCATCACATTTGGGATAAGCTATATGAATCCTCACTAGTAACGTTACTCCATTTAAACTCATCTCATGCCAATATTATACAAATACAAATAAAAAGTAATATTCTAGAAGTTATGCATATTTTGTATACCAATGTTTCCATCCAACCAAACAAAAATTTCTCTCTTTCCCTTTTCCCTTTTCCCTTTCTCTTTCATGTATTTACTATTCATTACTGTATCTTTTTTTTGTTTGTTTTCAATAAAAAGCAAAAACCCTATTCAGAGTTCACAACAACCACATCTTCAGACACTTTTGTCACTAAAGATTCAATTTTTATAACAAATTCAAGAAAATACAATTAAGAAAGTCTTAAAAAGATAACATTTTTGCTAAAATTACCTGTTTCTGTAGAGTTTCAGAGTTGACAGATAAAGAAGATAAGGAATTGGGATTGTTAGGTTCATGAATTGGGTACCCAGAAAATTCCTCCATGGTTTTAATTGTCATGTCTTCATCATAACCAAATATTCCTGGAAAATCACAGATAAAGTATAGAGAAAAGATAAAGAGAAAAAGAGAGAATCTCAAAGCCATCCTTTTTTTTGTGTGTGTTTTATTGAGACTCTAATTTGTTTATCATATATGCTTGTATAGCCAACTTCTTGGTGTCACGTGTGGTTACGTTATTAATATTAGAGCTCGATTAATTTGAGTTTACGATGCATAGGGCTTTTATTCGAGGGATTTAGGATTCAAACTCTGATTAAGGGAGGAATAGACTTATTTACGGCATCACATTTATTTTAATGCAATATATACTATTTGAGTTGAAAGTGAAAAATACTTACTATTTCAGTAAAATTTTTAATTATGAAATTACTTTTGTTAATATATAAATTTTAATTAATTAGGTCTTATATTTTATTTTAATTGTTATTATGTATTATTTCATAATGTATTGTATTGTATTTTTTTTAAAAAAAGTAGATTATGAGAATCATTGTGGATTTCTAGGAGAAAAAGGCCAAAGGTATCCGTCATATGATCTTCGCCTTGGAATAATAACACAAAGATTCCTAAGTTCCAATTTATTTATTTAAAAAAAAGATCTTTACTCGGTATTTGATGTCTGTATTAAAATTTTAATCAAATTCGAATAGTGCTTTGTCTAGTTCATTTGGGAGTTAGCATATTTAGGGCTCAAATTCGAGATATCTGATTAAGGATGGAACAGTCTCACTATTACATCACAACTCATATTGGTCTATTTTAAATTTATATTAATTCGAAATTAAAATGGGTAAATTTTTTTGTTTATATCTTCAATAAATTAAAATTGGTATTTATTTAAAAAAGTATATCTTCAATATTGAAGATCTTTTTTAGTGGGCTGAAAGAGCAGCCCATCCAAGTAAGACGGTGCAAAATTGGTTGCATTAGGCCCAACAAAATCAATCCCAATTCAATCGCTCACAAATCAATCGCCGATTTGTCCTTTGCGGAAGTCAATTGAATCGCCACCGTGCTCCCCGCCGTCGACAACCTATCTCCGGCGAATTCAGCCGTAAGTTCCATCTTTTCCTCTAACGTTCCTTCTGACCAAAAATCTCAAGTGAAATTGGAGTGCCGGAATAAAATTGTGAATGGCGAAAACAGTTTTATCTATGTTGATTTATCTAGCATGTATTCTATCAGTAATTTTCGATTTTTATTTAATCATCTCTTCCTTCTACGAGTAAAATACCTTGATCCGTGATCTCAAAATTCAAATGAAAAAAATAGGAATTTTTAAGTTTACCTAGTAGTGGTAAATATGAAATCTAAAGTAGGTTGCATTGCTTTATTTTTGAGCCTCAAATCTGCTCTTTATATGTGTATTTGGCTCCAAATGTTTTATATGTCAAATGCAAAATTACCAGTATTTTGTGAGTTTTGAGTTCTTGTAATAGAAGCTATAAATCTCAAGTAATTTACCTAAGTTATGATATCTTGCCTCTTATAGTTGAATCGAATTAATAGACAACATATGAGAAGAAAATATTTTTCTGATATATTAGGCGATTTAGGATTTGAATGACTATTTGAGTACAGTCTACTGATTATTTCGGCTGATGACCATAGTTTAGCTGTAAAGTTCAATCTTTTCGGGATAATAATGGTGATAATCATTTATTAGGCTCACTTCCAGTTCGAATCATTCTGTGCGCAGAAAAAAGCCTGATATTTAAGTGAAGAAGGGTAGAGTGGCGGGTCTATTATCCATTGAGCTTCTAACCATTGGTCATTGGCCCTCGGGGGTTTCTTGATTATTAAAAAATTATAACTGATAATCTTTTGTTGCTGCAGTCACGCAACTACTCTAATTTGTTATGTTTGATCTTGATTTCCAGGATAGTGTTTGAAAAGGTAAATTTCTACAGGACTTGGTGTTAAGAGACAACCATGAGTATGCTTTCAGGATTGAAAATCATACCACGCGAACACGTAGAAAAGGTAAGCTCACTAACGCTTTCTTATCACACAGTAGAAATCCATCGTGATGAATTAGCATGGGTCGTATTGGTGTTGAGATAAACTTTGTTCTTTTGTGTGATTGTTGCGAATGTTTTCTTGAAATTTGTGGAAAAAACTTATTCTTTATTGAAGTGGATAAAGTTTTGACCTTCTTCTTTTCGGGTTCTTTAGTTGTGTATGAGAAAGTCTTATGCCTCTGATGCTCGTGGCCAATTTGGTGTTAGGCAAAGGATGAAAGCTTGGATGATTCTCGAAAACAGAGGAGGAGATCTGGTCATAAGAAGGATAGGGAGAGAAAGAAAAAGAAAACATCTCGTTCCACTAGTTCAGATGATGAAGACCTTGATAAAATAAGAGCAAGGTCAAAGAAAAAGAAGTGGTATGCCTCAGATGAGGATTTGTCCTCGTATTCAGATGGAAGTGGGAGTGATAGTGCTTCTGATTATGCGAGAAAGAACAGTAGTAGGAAGACAAGTAAGAAGAGAAGAAGCAAGGATGGAAAAAGTAAACAAAGAAATCAAAGTTCTTCATCTGAGTCTGAAAGTGAGAAAAGGAAGAGAAGTAAGAAAGACAGACAAAACCGGAGAGAGGGTGATGGACTGCAAGATAACTTGCTTGGTACGTATAGATTGTGTTATTTTCCACTTAATTGCACATCGTCCCTTCCCCAAAATTAAATGAAGGGAGTAATTTATTTAGTTAATATTTCTGTGGATTTTTAGATAATGACTTTGATGGATCTAAGTTGCGTAATGATCATGAACTTGTGAGAAAAGAAATGGGATTGGATTGGATGCTGCGGCCTAAAGACAATGTGGATAAGATTCCCGAATCAGTTTCTAACTGTTCAGCCGAGGAGACTCCAGCTGAAGAGGTATATTTCTGGTTGATTTATAACCTAGTTCGACTTTGGATGCTCGTCTCTTTCCATTGTATTATATCTTTATACAACAACATACCCAGTGAAATCCCACTAAGTGGGGTCTGGGAGGGTAGAGTGTCGCAGAGCTTACCACTACCTCGAGGAAGTACGTAACGGTTAATAAGAAAAATAATGTTAAGTCTAAAAGAAAGAAAGAAACAATAACAACAACAAAATAGTGTGGTATTCGAAAACACAATACACAACATTAGGCAAGAACTACAAGGGTATGACTAGTACTTCGGCAGGCACTAACAAGCCTAAACCTATGCATGGCAAGAAAATATTGCAGGCTTTCTTATCAAGCCTGATGCCTTTTGTTTTATATTTAATTTGCTTTAATCAGTTTGTTCATGTTAAAAATGCAAGAGCTAGATCTAGTTGACGTCATATATTGTTCACATTGAAAAAGCAATGATGCTATGTGTTGCTATACATCCAGTCTTTGAGGATTCTTCCTTTTGTTTGTTAATTTTGTTTATGTTTTTATTCCAATGTATCGAAATATTTATTTTGAATGCATAGTGACTGAAACTCCTGAATCTTTTGTATACCAAGTGTTGCTACTCCCTTCAATTCATTGAAGGAAAATGTAGTAGTAAGGGTAATCTTCTCGCACTGCTTGATATTGTTATGTACTTACTGGACCAGATTGGCATCTGTATGTTTCTTGTTTTAGGTGACCAAAGTAAACCCCAAAGAACTGAACCCATATTTGAAGGATGGAGGAGGTGGTTATCCTGATGATTCAGAAGGAACAAAGAGTGGTGGTAGCCAACTTCTGTCTACTGCTGTTGTTGGTGACGGAGGTGCAAGTTGGAGGCTTAAAGCCTTGAGACGAGCTCAAGAACAAGCAGATCGTGAAGGACGGAAGCTTGATGAGGTTAGCATTTCAGTGATTTTCTTATACTTCTACTGCAGTCACTTTCTAACTTTAACATTTACAGGTGGCAGCAGAACGCTGGGGATCACTTAGTCAACTTGCGGTTTCTGTGTCTTCCGGTAAAGCTGCACCAACCCGTGCTCACCTTCATGCTATCAAACGGAGGCAAGGGGTAATGGATGACAAGGAAGCTGTTGCAGACAAAAGACATCAGACTTATGCTAGAAAGGTAATGTCGGATAAGAGTTGGTGATTTTACTAAAGGACAACATTAGTTGCTTTGTATTGCTTCGGTTATTCTTTACATTTTATGCTTGTATATTTGTGATTTTAGTGCTTGATGGAATGACTTTTGAATATCAAGTTTTTGTTAAATTAATGTTGACTTTTTTCTTAACAATGTCGTAGTCTGATAACTAGGAGTCTGACCTTGCTCCTTATAAGTTCAGATGGAAGCTGTGCTATTTCCTTTACAAAAGAGGAAATGACAATTTGGCTATTTTTGATCTGTGTTTTATTGGTGTTATTAGTCTCATAAACATGTTCTTGCAGGAGACGTCCCCTGGTCGTTCTAAGATGCGGATGCCCACCAACCTTAAAGATTCTTTATCATGGCGCAAAGAGAAAAACCAGAACATATCCAATGCAGATGCGGGGCTTATTGCCAGTGCAATATCTAGCGTAAATAAATTCTCCAACGACGGAAATTTTATGCGTGAATTTATGCATGAAAAGAGTGGTGATTCCAGCCATGCTCCTGATTCTTCAAATGCAAAGTCAAGGGTCTTGGAATCAAAACCAGATTTACTGGTATATGAGAGAACAAGTGAAGATGCAACAAATATCAAACCAGCGTTGACTGCAAATCAATTAGCTGCAAAAGTGATGCAGCTTCGAATGAAAGGGATGCATGACGAAGCTGAAAAACTTCTGGTGAGCAATAAATTCACTCTCTTTTGTAGATTTTTCAAAACAACATGACGGTTAGTCAAGACCATGTGTATTTCAAGTGACATCACTGATACTTGATGTTGCAGGCTTTTAAAAACATATCAATAGTTTGCAATGTGTCATCTGCTTTATCTATTGACCGTAGGTGCCAAACAGTTTCATCTATCCTAAGATCTATTTTCTAGCTAGTAGGATCTTCTAAATTGATGACTTCATGAGACTCTATGTTTCTTGCTTGCTTTGCCCCTTTCTTCAAAAAATTAGTGACAAAGTGAAAACATCTCCATGTTGTCAGCTTGCCGTTTCTGTGAGCAAGTAAAGTGGGGAGATTTTTTATAAGACTCAATGACACTTAATCTCGAGTTGACAGTATATGCTTCCCTGGTTGTAATCAACTTACAATGTGTCACTTTTTTTTTCCAGAAAGAAGTGGAGGAGATGAAAACTAAACAAACTGCTAATGATGTGGTCAGTAGACCACAGATAAATGGGAGCACAAGCAGGTATTTTGGAACTGAATTGTCAGCTGGGGCTTGCTTGACTTGGGAAATGGTTCTTTTTAAAAGTTCTTTTGTTTCAATGCCTATCAGTAACTAAATGTATTGGCTTTAATCCTTTGTTTAGATATGTGATGCATGACCTATCTGCTCGGCAAAAGAATAAAGCGGAGAATGCAGATGTGCATCTTGCTCAGAAGATAGTGCAAAACAAAAAGTATACTACGTATGGTCAGGCAGATGATGAGTATGATTATGATGATGGGCCGAGGAAAAAGTCCCGGAAGAAAGGAGGGGTGGAGAATCATAAATCTCTTGAGACTGCTAATCATGCAAGGCGCATTTTGACTCAGCAGGAGAGATGCCAATTCTGCTTTGAGAATCCAACAAGACCAAAGCACCTGGTGGTTGCCATTGCAAACTTCACTTACTTATCACTGCCAGTATGGCGGCTGATTGCCCCGGGTCATTGCTGCATCTTGACAATGCAGGTGACATTGAGCTCTTCTCTGGTCATATATCTATAGGTTATATTTCGTTCATTCTTGTGAACTGTACAATTTGCCAGTTAATTGAATTCCAAAGAAATAATCTTTAGTGTGCTAGATCTCCATGAGTAGTGTCTTATTAGCAATGCTTAGCTCCCTATTCCTCATTTGTCTCCTTTTCAGCGTTTCAAGAGATAATTTATATCAGAAGTTGACTTTTAAAGATGTAATTTTTTTTTTCTTTGGTGGTAGATGCTTCAGGATATTATTGCTGCCAAAAATCTTGTTATAGTGCTACCTTTGCTCTGCCAATTCTTTGCTTTTTTTTGTCATAGTGACCATTGCTTTCTCTTGGAACAGCATGAATCAGCTACAAGGTCTTTGGATGATAATGTCTGGGAAGAGTTTAGGAACTTCAAGAAATGCCTCATTATGATGTTTGCAAAGCAAGAGAAGGATCTTATTTTTCTCGAGACTGTGATGAGTTTGGCCAGGCAGAAGCGGCATTGTTTGGTAGAGTGCATTCCTTTGTCCAAGGAAGTTGCAAAGCAAGCACCCTTGTACTTTAAAAAGGTTTGCAAAACCATCTTGTGTGTTGTCCATTTATTTTTGTAGCACTGTCTATCAAATGTAGTTTCGAATGAGTTGGAATTTAAAAAATATGAGGTTGCCTAGTCTTCCATAAATATGATCATGAAGGGATTTTTGATAAAGCATCTGAAGGGTTACAAGTTGGCCTCCTGTCAAATATGATTAGAATTTGGTCTGGGATTTGTGAAATATGAACTGTCATTATAGTGGCAGTGAGTCTCGCCTCTTGGTCTTCTACTATTATCGAATCATAGGATGTGCTAACTGCTAAGACATGTTAGTTGCCACAGGGATTTGGTCTAGTGGTAAGAGTATAACAGTTGATTTGGTCTTAGCTTAGACTACTTGTACCAGTTCTGAAATGTTTTTTCCCCTTCTGTACTGGAGCTAACTGGTTACACCTTTTGTAATTTGGCATCTTCCTGATGCCCATGCTATGATAGTCTCTTACTTTATCAAAAAAAGCAGAATATAACAGGTGATGTGTGGGGGCGTGTGTTACGTGTTCGAACTCCACCGTAGACATAAGTCTTGTATTTAAGTGGAGAAGGGTGGAGGTGCAGACCTATTATCGACCAAATTTTGAACCGTGCACCTTTTACCCTCGGGGATTTCGTTGTCATAGGATGTGCTAGGCGTATTTGGAACTAATATTCTTGCAATTGTATATTTTCTTATGAACTAATGCTTATGTATTGCTGTGAAAGAAACATAGAATTGTCTTTTGGCTCTTAATAAACCTGTTAGATATCAGAATCAAGTCCCTTAGGATTTGTTTGAAGCAAAGAATGAATATAGGCACTGTCTTTTAGAAAAACTCAAGGTTGCGCTGGCCATGCGTGTTCATTTTTTGCTCTTTTCCCTTTCTTTTGCTCCTATTTGTTGCTGTGTCTATTTGAAGCGATTTTCTCTTCTGCACTTGCTCATAACAAATATCTACTGTAGGCGATTGATGAAGCCGAAGATGAATGGAGTCAACACAATGCTAAGAAGCTCATAGATACAAGTGTAAAAGGTTTACGGGCTTCAATCCCAAAGGATTTTCCCTACTTCCATGTTGAATTTGGCTTAAACAAAGGATTCGTTCATGTAATTGACGATGAAAACCAGTTCAGCAGCAGTTTTGGCCTCAATGTGATAAGAGGGATGCTGAAGTTGCCACCTGAAGACATGCATCAGCATCGAAGGCGTGAATCAGTTGACACACAAAGAGAAGCTGTTGCAAGTTTTGCAAGAGATTGGGAGCCTTTTGACTGGACTAAACAGCTTTGATCAACTAACAGCACGTAAGTTTCTTATTTTAGCTTGAAATACGTTGGTATTTGTAAAGGAAAACGTGATTGATCATATTCATAGAAATGGAAACGGATTGTCTAGTTGCGGTCAGGCTTATGAAAGATGAGGACATCCAACGTTATCTAAGTTTATCCACTTAGATATTCTATTATTGAAGATCGCAGATATTTATTGAAAGCAAATAAAGTTACGATTAGACATGATTGGGAGCAAGGCAAATCAGTGTGTTCTAGCAAATGAAGGACATAATCATAAAGAGGTTTTGATACGCCGAAGTCTGAAGTAATGCACTTAAGGATTTGAAGTTTCTTCTCCTAGCGGATTTGAACCGTCTTGTTTATGAACAAGTTTAGTCTCTTTAGTTGGTTTGTTTATTCCATTGTACCAAAAGAATAAAAAAAAAATATCTATTGTTCAAAATCAAAATAAAAGATTGAATTAGTTGTATAGGGTTTTAAGATGTATTCATAATTCATATTCTCATTTATCTTTGAATATCTACTTGGAAATGAATAAATATTTTAAAGATAGATCTTTCTTCTTTTTGGATTTTGGGATTTTCACTCATAAAATTCTATATTTTTTCAAGTTAAAAGCATGTCTAAACATAATTTCAAATTTCACAAATTACAACTTCAAAAACTCAAATGTTCAATTCTCAACTTCAAAATTTATGACCATAAAAAGGAGATAAATATATGTGTTTAACCCAAGTGGTGATTAAGTTTATAATTTTTTTCTATTTTCGTCCTATATACATAACGAAAAATGATAATCATTTTGCTTTCTAAAAGTCTTAAATAATTCCTCTTATTTCTTAATAAAAATACAAAAAGAAGAAACAACTTTTTCAATTACTAATAAAATATTATAGATATCGAATGAGTAAATGCATGGTTGGTAGGAAAAAAGGGTTGAAAAATCGATCCAAATCTATTAAATAAATTAATTTTATTTGAGTTTAGTTTGATTTTATATTTTTTAAAATAGATAATATCTAAGATGGTTTTCATTTTGTTAAAAAAAGCTGAACCGAATCAATAAATTATATACATATTTTTTATAATTAATTATAGATACATAATATGTAATTTTATAATAAATAATTTTAAATTATATATATTTTCCATATACATAATATGTAATTTTTTAATAAATAATTTTAAATTCAAAAAAGGGTCAAAAATACTCTTGAACTATAGGAAAAGGTTTAAAAATACTCTTCATTCATCTTTTAGTCTAAAAGTACCCTTTCATTCACCTTTTTGGCTAACTTAAACCCTTGAAACTAATACCCCTCTCTTTATTTTGTGTTTTTAAAAATATTTATTATGTGTTATTCTCTTATTGTATGAAATAAAATCCTCATCTCAACTAGATTTTTTTTCATAATTTATCCAAGCCAAAAGAATATATTTCTTCAATACTTCAATTATTATTTGTAAAAAAATTTAATAGTTTTTTATATTTGTTGTAGCTTTTTATTTTTATTTTTTTAATTCGACTCGTCTCCATTTTTTTTCTCTATTTTCTCCACGTTCTTACTTGGATTGAAGACATGTGGGACAAGAAAAAATTAACGACTAAGATTTAATTAATTAAATCAAAATTCTAAATATGACGTAAATAATTAATATTTCATAAACAAATTAATAATGCCATGATCATAATAATATTATCTTTTCCATAATACATTATATTTTTTTCTCTCTTTTCCTATTTTTATTTTCCCTACGGGCTTTGGCCTACACCGTCTATATTCTTTTCTTCTTTTCTATTTGAAATTAGTTGTTACAGAGATTAATTAAATGATCATTTTCTTTAAAAAAAATAAGGGAAGATAGACTTTGTTAAGGATTTATGATAATATAATATGTCCCTATAATTGTGACATTACTAATATTTTTTTAAAAATATATATTAATTATCAAAAACAATTTATTTTTTTTAAAAATAGCTATTGAAAATAGAAATTACTATATTTAAAAAAAAAAAAAAATTTGGGGTCTTGAAGAGGTATATTGTTTTGATTTGGATAAATTATGGGGAAAAAAATTAATAGAGGTGAATTTTTATTTCATCCAATAAGAAAATGACACATAGTAAGTATTTAAAAAATAAATAAAAAGAGGGTTGTTAGTTTCAAAGGTATAAGTGAGCCAAAAAGGTGAATGGAAGGATATTTTTAGACCAAAAAATGGAAGGGTATTTTTATACCTATTCCTATAGTTCAAATGTATTTTTGGCCCTTTTCATTTTAAATTATATATATTTTCATCAAAATATATTTATATTGTTTTGGGAGAGGGGTTAATAGAATCAACTTAGTGGCATGATCTAGTTGTTTTTTTAAAATTTTATTTTCTCCACTATCAGTAGAAAATTAACTTGAAAAGAAAAAGTATATTATAGCGGATGATAGTGTTATGTGTTTTTTAATCCTATCACCTCAATAAATTGAAAGGCATAGTAATTAGGAGTAATTTATCAATATCAAGTAATTACTATAACAATGGAGGATTCAGGATTTTAACATAGTGGGTGTTTTACTCTGAAAGAAAAAAAGAGCACACCTCATAAATTTATGTCCTGAGTAAAACAGGTTGAGCGGGTTCTACATGATGACTCTAAGAAACGAAAGAACATAAAAAGAGCTAGTAATTCAATCAACGAAAATATTATTCACCTTTACTTAAATATTATGAAAGTTACTAAACTATTATAGTTTATTTATACTAAAATAATCATAAATTATTATCGGTAACAAAAAAAGTATGTTAACTTTGTCTATGTATCACAAAATGTGAGAAAATCGTTACAAGAAAAAATATATATTTATATGATATTCAAGCAAAGTTGAGCCTTAATTCAAGCTAGAAATCTCGCGAGAAAACTAGCCATATCGATCTAGGTAAGTGGTGACAATGAAAAGGCTTTTAAGCTTGACTTTTTTATTACAATAATTATTTAGCTACTTTCTTGATACTTGAACAAAGCAAATTGAATTTATTTGTTACGATAAGTAATTAAATAATTTTGGTAAAATAAAGTTAAAATCATTATTCGTAAAACTAATCACAAATATGATAGATAAAAGAAGGAAAAGAATCACCATGTATTATGAAAAAATGGACAACATTGAAGAACTAATTATTCTCTCATACTTTCTAAATAATAATATTTTTAATGTTATATTTTGTTCATCAATAAAATTAACTTTAAGAAATGAGAAAAAGAAAATAAGAAAGGTAAACTACTTTTATCAAATTCAATCTAAATTTACTTTTACCAAATTCAACCTAGATTAGATAGAAAAATAAAGAAAAGAAAAACGGAAAGAATTGTGACAAAAATGATAAAAGGATAATAAGTCATACAAATAAAAGGAGAAAGAATAAAATAAAATATGATATTTGTGACTATGAATGCTTACGGTTATTATAATATAAATTTGTTATAATTTTTTACATCGATACACGAATCTACACCAAACATCGCGGGTGGTCGAGCACCCATAACAATGCATGTGGATCCGCCCTGAACAATAATAACATATATTTTTATGTGTTCTATATAGTACTGACAAAATGACTATATATATATATATTATATGGTCCAAAGACTATATTTTTTTATGTGTTCTACTTTTGGCATCATCTATTTGTTTGTTTTTTCTTATGTATGTATCCTTCCTTTTTTCATTTTCAAGACTTCAATGTGATATTTGATACAATAATGTATTGGGAAGGACATCAACAAAGAAAAACTAATTGAAAGAACTAGTAAAACGTGCATGTCTTTAATTATATCATTTTTTAAATATATTTTATGGCTTAAATTATTTGTGATTTTTTAACGATATTCATGAAATTTACTTACACATCTTAATCCAAATTTAAATATCTATCAAATATTTTAACTATTCAAAAGTCGTTCCTAGTAAACACAAAATGATAACATAACAAAAAAAAATGTGTTTCACCTTTTTAAATGCGTAAAATAATTTAAATTTTTTTTAAAAAAAAAACAGTTTATATACCTAAATTAATCAAAAAAAAGAGTCCCCACTGATTGTTAGGGTGGAAAACCTAACCCCCAATGTGGAGGTAGAGAATATTATATAACAAAATATTATCTAAGTATTACACAAGTGGTACACAAGAATAAATAAATTACAATATGTGTACAGATAGGTTAAGTAACTCTAATACCCCCCTTCAAGCAAAACGGTGGTGGACGAAGGCCAAGCATAGCGCGGAAAGATTCAAACTGAGGCCGAGGAAGACTCTTGGTGAAGATGTCAGCCACCTGAAGCGTGGTTGGAACAAACTTAGTGTAGAGTTTACCAGACGACACAAGCTCCCGAATGAAGTGATAGTCCAGATCAATGTGTTTCGCCCTCTTATGAGACACAGGATTCTGTGTGAGAAAGAGTGCACTCCGATTGTCACAGAGCAGCGTGGGGCGATCAGGAGGCAGGGCATGGAGCTCCCGAAGCAAGTGAGTGATCCATACAATTTCAGCCGCAGTATTCGCCATGGCTCGATACTCCGATTCACAACTGGAGCGGGAGACAGTCGGTTGTTTCTTAGCACTCCAGGATACTAAGTTTCCACCAAGGAAAATAGAGTAGCCATAAGTAGAACGGCGAGTTTCGAGACATCTGGCCCAACAGCATCCGAGTAACCAAGAATAGAGACATTATGCGGCTTGGTGAACAACAGGCCATAGGCAAGTGTGCCTTTGACATACCGAAGAATGCGCTTGACACACTGGAAATGAAAAACAGTCGGTGTCTGTAAGAACTGACTAACCTGATTCACTGCATAGGACAGATCCGGACGAGTAATTGTAAGGTACTGCAATGCGCCAACAGAGACCGATAATGAGTTGGATCCTTAAAAGGATCACCAGCGGTGATGAAGGACTCATGAGGAGCTAAGGGTGTGTGCACAGGCTTAGAATCAAGTAAAGCAGCACGTTCAAGGATATCACGAGCATACTTGGATTGGCTGAGAAATAACCCATTATCAGTGTAGGTCACTTCAAGACCAAGAAAATAATTGAGAGCTCCAAGATCTTTAATAGCAAACTCCGGGTTTAGACGAGAGATAAACGCAACCATGAGGTCAGTTCGGTTTCCGGTGAGAATTAAATCATCAACATAGACGAGCAGGTACATAATGCAGGAGGAGCGTTTGAAAACAAACAGAGATGTATCTGAGCGACTGCACGTAAAACCATTGGTGAGAAGAAAGGAGCTTAATCGCTGAAACCAAGCACGCGGAGCCTGCTTGAGGCCGTATAACGCTTTGTTCAAGCGACACACATGATCAGGAAACCGAGAGTCTGCAAAGCCAGGGGGTTGTTCCATATGAACAACTTCATTCAGATGACCATGCAAGAAGGCATTTTTGACATCAAGCTGATGAAGCTTCCAATTGTTGATAATGGCAAGAGATAAGACAATTTGTACCGTAGAAGCCTTAACCACCGGACTAAAGGTGTGGGAATAATCTAAGCCAGGGATTTGAGTGAAGCCTTGAGCCACCAGTCGCGCTTTGAAACGTTCAACAGACCCGTCTGAGTTGTACTTAGTGCGAAAAACCCATTTGGAACCAACAACATTACTGGATCGCGGACGAGGCACCAATGTCCATGTAGCATTTTGAGTTAGAGCAGACATTTCCTCATGCATTGCAGCCATCCACTGTGGGTGTTTAGCAGCCGACTTGAACCCTCTTGGTTCAGAAGAAGCAAATAAAGCGCTAAAGAGGCGATGAGTGTCAAGATGAGCTAAGTTGGCTTGATGTCGAGTGGAAGGTTTAAAGATGCCCGTCTTGGACCGAGTTACCATGGGGTGAACTGCTGGAGTGGACACTGATGCAGGGAGCTGAATTTGAGCCAAAGAATCACCCAAATCGGTAGCCAAAGTCGGCAGAGATGAGGCAGCAGCAGGAGGTGGCAAGGGAAGACCGACCCGAGACGATGTGGAAGGAACAAGGACTGGCGGCACTGCAGCGGGTGAAACATCAGACGGAGCAGCATGTAATGGCTGAGATACTGCCGGGATATCACTGTGAAGACCATCCAAACAAGGAGGACATAGCGAAGGCAAAGGCGCTGAGGCTGGCGAGGACGAAGAACCAGTGATCACGAAGGATTCTGCCGGCATGGAAGACGGCTCCAAAAAGGTTGAGAGATGCAAGGAGTTTAAGTCCGTTGATGAAGTAGTGCCCGAAAAAGGTAAAGAGTGCTCATCAAAACGAGCATGGCGAGTAACATAGATGCGAGACGTTGCCGGATCAAGACACCGATAACCTTTGTATTGAGAGCTATAACCGATGAAGATGCACGGAAGACTTCTAGGAGATAACTTGTGATTTGTATAGTCTCGAAGATATGGAAATACTCGGCAGCCATAGACCTTGAAGGTACGATAATTGGGCTTCTCAGAAAATAAGAGCTCAAAAGGAGACTTGTTGGTCAAAACCTTCGAAGGTAGACGATTGATGATATAAACAGCGGAGCTGAACGCATCTACCCAATAAGAGGTAGGAGCATGTGCATTAAAAAGCATGGCCAAACCAGTCTCCACGATGTGACGGTGTTTTCTCTCAACTCTGCCGTTTTGCTGGGGCGTATACGGACAAGATAACCTGTGAAAAGTGCCATTTTCTTCAAATAGTCGACGAGCAGTGTGATTAACAAACTCTGTGCCTCCATCACTTTGAAAAACCTTAATTTTCCGAGAAAATTGAGTTTGCACAAACTTCATGAAAACAGACAAAACAGCGGCAAATCCAGACTTGGTTTTGAGAGGATAAAACCAAGTGAAGCGAGAGTAGTCATCAACAAAGGCCACATAATACCTATAGTTATCAGTAGATGTAATAGGCGCAGGGCCCCACAAATCACAATGTATTAAGTCCAAAGGATGCAAAGATCGTTTATTATTTAAATCACATGACAAACGGTGTCCTTTAGAGAGTTGACAAGAAGAGCAAATGACTGGTTTGGGTAAAATAGAAGTAACAGACAAAGAACCTAACTTATGTAAAAGTAAAACAGTGTCAAAGGCAACATGCCCTAACCGACTATGCCAAAGTTCATAAGATGCCTTCAAACTTGAATTTGTAGTAGCCGCCAAAGCTTGATGCTCATTATTTATTTATTCTTGTGTACCACTTGTGTAATACTTAGATAATATTTTGTTATATAATATTCTCTACCTCCACATTGGGGGTTAGGTTTTCCACCCTAACATGGTATCAGCCTAATCTATCCTACTTCTATCCTACTTCTCCCTCCCTCCCGCCGCCGCCCCTCTCCTGCTGCTGCTGCCGCCTCTCTTTCTCTTTCTCTTCCTTCGCTGCTCCTCTTCTCCTTTCGATCATGGCTGCCTCCTCCACCAGCGATGCCACTCTTCCCATTGCCACGGTTTTACACATGCTTACCATTAAGCTCTCCTCCACCAATTATCTCTATTGGAAAAATCAGATGCTGCCCCTACTTTCTTATCAACGCTTATTGGATCATGTTGATGGATCCTCCGTAACTCCTTCATCGTCTCTTCTTACGGATGGCAAAGAGGTTCTTAATCCTCTTTATGATGCCTGGCTTGCGATTGATCAACGGGCTGTCATCATCCTTAATTCTTCCCTTACGGAAGAGGCGGTCTCTGAAATTTTGGGTCTCACAACAGTCCGCCAAATCTGGGTTGCGCTTGAATCTGCCTATAGCAATTCTTCTGTTGAACGCGTTCATAATCTGCGCGATCAACTTCGTCAATTGGTCAAAGGTTCATTATCTGTTGCTGAATTTGGTCGTCAATTTAAATCCGTTTGTGATCAGTTGGCTGCTATTGGTCAGCCTGTTGATGATATCGATAAACTTCATTGGTTTTTATGCGGCTTAGGAGCCTCTTTTGAGACTTTCTCCACTGCCATTCGTGCCACCAAACCGGCGCCTACCTTTCGATACTTACTCTCACAGGCGGAGAGTCATGAACTTTTTCTCAAGTCCCTTCATGGTGCCTCATCCTCGCTGCCTGCTGCCTTCACTGCCCAGTCGCCTCGGCAGTCCTCTCCCGTCAGCGGCCGTGGTCGCCCTAACCGAGGCAGTGGTGGTTCGGGTGGTCGTGGTCGTGGCCGCAGGCCCCCTCACTGCCAATTATGTCGTACTGATGGCCACTATGCAAGTGCTTGTCCTACTCTTGCTACCTTTGCCGCTCAAGCTGCCTCTCGTGACGCCAATTTGGCTCAAGCGTTCAATGCTCAATGTCATGTCACTACTTCTGCCCCTGATTGGTATGTTGATTCCGGGGCCACTGATCACATGACTTCGTCTTCACCAAGTGTTCCTCATGCTTCTCCATACTCCGGCAATGCTAACGTGACATTTGGAAATGGTACTGCTCTTCCTATCACTCATATGGGTTCCTCTACTGTTTCTAATAATCTGCACTTGCGTGATGTTCTGGTTGTTCCACATCTTGCCAAGAATCTTTTGTCCATTAGTAAACTAACACATGATAATCCGGTGGATGTTCTATTCTCTAAATCGTTTTTTCAGATTCAGGACAGAAAAACGAAACAGGTTCTAACTCGAGGCAAATGTGAGAATGGGCTATATGTTTTGCATAATGAGCATCAAGCTTTGGCGGCTACTACAAATTCAAGTTTGAAGGCATCTTATGAACTTTGGCATAGTCGGTTAGGGCATGTTGCCTTTGACACTGTTTTACTTTTACATAAGTTAGGTTCTTTGTCTGTTACTTCTATTTTACCCAAACCGGTCATTTGCTCTTCTTGTCAACTCTCTAAAGGACACCGTTTGTCATTTGATTTAAATAATAAACGATCTTTGCATCCTTTGGACTTAATACATTGTGATTTGTGGGGCCCTGCGCCTATTACATCTACTGATAACTATAGGTATTATGTGGCCTTTGTTGATGACTACTCTCGCTTCACTTGGTTTTATCCTCTCAAACCCAAGTCTGGATTTGCCGCTGTTTTGTCTGTTTTCATGAAGTTTGTGCAAACTCAATTTTCTCGGAAAATTAAGGTTTTTCAAAGTGATGGAGGCACAGAGTTTGTTAATCACACTGCTCGTCGACTATTTGAAGAAAATGGCACTTTTCACAGGTTATCTTGTCCGTATACGCCTCAGCAAAACGGCAGAGTTGAGAGAAAACACCGTCACATCGTGGAGACTGGTTTGGCCATGCTTTTTAATGCACATGCTCCTACCTCTTATTGGGTAGATGCGTTCAGTTCCGCTGTTTATATCATCAATCGTCTACCTTCGAAGGTTTTGACCAACAAGTCTCCTTTTGAGCTCTTATTTTCTGAGAAGCCCAATTATCGTACCTTCAAGGTCTATGGCTGCCGAGTATTTCCATATCTTCGAGACTATACAAATCACAAGTTATCTCCTAGAAGTCTTCCGTGCATCTTCATCGGTTATAGCTCTCAATACAAAGGTTATCGGTGTCTTGATCCGGCAACGTCTCGCATCTATGTTACTCGCCATGCTCGTTTTGATGAGCACTCTTTACCTTTTTCGGGCACTACTTCATCAACGGACTTAAACTCCTTGCATCTCTCAACCTTTTTGGAGCCGTCTTCCATGCCGGCAGAATCCTTCGTGATCACTGGTTCTTCGTCCTCGCCAGCCTCAGCGCCTTTGCCTTCGCTATGTCCTCCTTGTTTGGATGGTCTTCACAGTGATATCCCGGCAGTATCTCAGCCATTACATGCTGCTCCGTCTGATGTTTCACCCGCTGCAGTGCCGCCAGTCCTTGTTCCTTCCACATCGTCTCGGGTCGGTCTTCCCTTGCCACATCCTGCTGCTGCCTCATCTCTGCCGACTTTGGCTACCGATTTGGGTGATTCTTTGGCTCAAATTCAGCTCCCTGCATCAGTGTCCACTCCAGCAGTTCACCCCATGGTAACTCGGTCCAAGACGGGCATTTTTAAACCTTCCACTCGACATCAAGCCAACTTAGCTCATCTTGACACTCATCGCCTCTTTAGCGCTTTATTTGCTTCTTCTGAACCAAGAGGGTTCAAGTCGGCTGCTAAACACCCACAGTGGATGGCTGCAATGCATGAGGAAATGTCTGCTCTAACTCAAAATGCTACATGGACATTGGTGCCTCGTCCGCGATCCAGTAATGTTGTTGGTTCCAAATGGGTTTTTCGCACTAAGTACAACTCAGACGGGTCTGTTGAACGTTTCAAAGCGCGACTGGTGGCTCAAGGCTTCACTCAAATCCCTGGCTTAGATTATTCCCACACCTTTAGTCCGGTGGTTAAGGCTTCTACGGTACGCATTGTCTTATCTCTTGCCGTTATCAACAATTGGAAGCTTCATCAGCTTGATGTCAAAAATGCCTTCTTGCATGGTCAACTGAATGAAGTTGTTCATATGGAACAACCCCCTGGCTTTGCAGACTCTCGGTTTCCTGATCATGTGTGTCGCTTGAACAAAGCGTTATACGGCCTCAAGCAGGCTCCGCGTGCTTGGTTTCAGCGATTAAGCTCCTTTCTTCTCACCAATGGTTTTACGTGCAGTCGCTCAGATACATCTCTGTTTGTTTTCAAACGCTCCTCCTGCATTATGTACCTGCTCGTCTATGTTGATGATTTAATTCTCACCGGAAACCGAACTGACCTCATGGTTGCGTTTATCTCTCGTCTAAACCAGGAGTTTGCTATTAAAGATCTTGGAGCTCTCAATTATTTTCTTGGTCTTGAAGTGACCTACACTGATAATGGGTTATTTCTCAGCCAATCCAAGTATGCTCGTGATATCCTTGAACGTGCTGCTTTACTTGATTCTAAGCCTGTGCACACACCCTTAGCTCCTCATGAGTCCTTCATCACCGCTGGTGATCCTTTTAAGGATCCAACTCATTATCGGTCTCTTGTTGGCGCATTGCAGTACCTTACAATTACTCGCCCGGATCTGTCCTATGCAGTGAATCAGGTTAGTCAGTTCTTACAGACACCGACTGTGTTTCATTTCCAGTGTGTCAAGCGCATTCTTCGGTATGTCAAAGGCACACTTGCCTATGGCCTGTTGTTCACCAAGCCGCATAATGTCTCTATTCTTGGTTACTCGGATGCTGATTGGGCCAGATGTTATTAGAGTTAGAACCTGTTTCGTTTTTCTGTCCTGAATCTGAAAAAACGATTTAGAGAATAGAACATCCACCGGATTATCATGTGTTAGTTTACTAATGGACAAAAGATTCTTGGCAAGATGTGGAACAACCAGAACATCACGCAAGTGCAGATTATTAGAAACAGTAGAGGAACCCATATGAGTGATAGGAAGAGCAGTACCATTTCCAAATGTCACGTTAGCATTGCCGGAGTATGGAGAAGCATGAGGAACACTTGGTGAAGACGAAGTCATGTGATCAGTGGCCCCGGAATCAACATACCAATCAGGGGCAGAAGTAGTGACATGACATGGAGCATTGAACGCTTGAGCCAAGTTGGCGTCACGAGAGGCAGCTTGAGCGGCAAAGGTAGCAAGAGTAGGACAAGCACTTGCATAGTGGCCATCAGTACGACATAATTGGCAGTGAGGGGGCCTGCGGCCACGACCACGACCACCCGAACCACCACTGCCTCGGTTAGAGCGACCACGGCCGCTGACGGGAGAGGACTGCCGAGGCAACTGGGCAGTGAAGGCAGCAGGCAGCGAGGATGAGGCACCATGAAGGGACTTGAGAAAAAGTTCATGACTCTCCGCCTGTGAGAGTAAGTCGCGAAAGGTAGGCGCCGGTTTGGTGGCACGAATGGCAGTGGAGAAAGTCTCAAAAGAGGCTCCTAAGCCGCATAAAAACCAATGAAGTTTATCGATATCATCAACAGGCTGACCAATGGCAGCCAACTGATCACAAACGGATTTAAATTGACGACCAAATTCAGCAACAGATAATGAACCCTTGACCAATTGACGAAGTTGATCGCGCAGATTATGGACGCGTTCAACAGAAGAATTGCTATAGGCAGATTCAAGCGCAACCCAGATTTGGCGGGCTGTTGTGAGACCCAAAATTTCAGAGACCGCCTCTTCCGTAAGGGAAGAATTAAGGATGATGACAGCCCGTTGATCAATCGCAAGCCAGGCATCATAAAGAGGATTAAGAACCTCTTTGCCATCCGTAAGAAGAGACGATGGAGGAGCTACGGAGGATCCATCAACATGATCCAATAAGCGTTGATAAGAAAGTAGGGGCAGCATCTGATTTTTCCAATAGAGATAATTGGTGGAGGAGAGCTTAATGGTAAGCATGTGTAAAACCGTGGCAATGGGAAGAGTGGCATCGCTGGTGGAGGAGGCAGCCATGATCGAAAGGAGAAGAGGAGCAGCGAAGGAAGAGAAAGAGAAAGAGAGGCGGCAGCAGCAGCAGGAGAGGGGCGGCGGCGGGAGGGAGGGAGAAGTAGGATAGAAGTAGGATAGATTAGGCTGATACCATGTTAGGGTGGAAAACCTAACCCCCAATGTGGAGGTAGAGAATATTATATAACAAAATATTATCTAAGTATTACACAAGTGGTACACAAGAATAAATAAATTACAATATGTGTACAGATAGGTTAAGTAACTCTAATAAAACCCTTTTATAATTTATTTCCCTCTTTCATTTACAACAAATGTCCTTCCTATTTTCCTTCAATTCATACCCATTTCTCCTCACTCTCTAAACCAAAAAAAAAAAAAAAAAAACTTCACTATGGACTTTGACCTTGAAAATCCATTGCCATTTAGCCATGATGAAGACACAATTTCACCTCTTTTCAACATTGAAACTCATCATATGCCTTCAAAAACTTACCTTCAAATTCTCAAAAACTCGGATTTTCTCATCAACATTCGTGAAGCAACCATTTCTAAAATCTTACAAATTTCTCAACCCTTTGATAGTCCTTTTCTCTCATATCTTGCTATCAATTATCTCGATCGATTCCTCTGCTTCCATTCCCTACCGGTATAATTAATTACATTCAACTTTTAATAAGTAACAATATGAAGAAAAAATATGATTATAATTGATTTTTGTTAATGTAGGATGCGAAGCCATGGATCTTGAAGCTGATTGCTGTCACTTGTGTTTCAGTAGCATTTAAAATGAGGAAAACAGAGTACTCTGTTACTGACTTTCAGGTACATTTTTCGAATAATGCTGAGTTGAAACTGTCAATTTGTATTTATATATACATAAACTTTTATCTTTACCATTTTTTTCTAGTACAGCAACATGGTGGTACGATATTTGATATCGAAACGATTAAACGAATGGAGCTTTTGATTCTTGGAGGCCTAAAATGGAGAATGCGTTCAATTACTGCATTTGCTTTCATTAATTTCTTCGTATCGTTGTTCAAATTCAAAGATCTACCGTTACAACAAGCTCTCAAAACTAGAGCTACTGAGATTATATTCACATCTCAAAATGGTAAGTCAAATTTGATATTTTTATTTTTATAAAATTATTATCAATTTAAAAGTTTTAATTATATTTTGTTTTTTCGATTTTAGAGATCAAGATTTTGCAGTTCAAGCCTTCTATAATCTCAGCCTCAGCTCTTCTATCTGCTTCTCATGAGCTTTTCCCTTTACAATTCTCATGCTATAAAACTGCAATCCTAAACTGTTCATATGTACATAAGGTAAACATATTCTTCCTCAATTTTTTTTAAAATTTCTATTTTAAGAACATTGATTCCATGCATTTTGGTATTTTCAAAAAAGGAAAACAAAAGACAATAATGTTCACGATATTTTTCACCCAAAATAAGGGATAATCATAAGTTGATTGATAATGACTGTTATGATTGTCTAATTAATCCTTCCTTCGTTCTATATTAATTGTCATGTTTTTGAAAAACAATATTATAAATTGTAAGTTTTCTAATATCAATATGGCTAAAAAATATATTTTAAAATATTGATCGAAATTAATATTATTTGATTCTCAATAAGTGAAACATGAAAATTGTAATAAGTTGGAGGGAGTACAAATTAATGAAATGCGAGTGATTTGTACATGAAAATTTTTATGGTTATTGAGGCACAACCAACAATAATTGTGTAAGCCCCCATTTTTTTTTGACAAGTGTATTTGTGGATCATTTTCCTTATTTCACACTTCTTCTCTAAAATTTGACAAAATGGAAGAGAGAGAAGAAGTGTGAAATAAGGAAAGGGACTCACAAATACACTTGTCAAAAAAAATGGTACCCTTACACAATTATCGTTGGTCGTACCTCAACCACCATAAAATTTTTCCACACTTTATGGGTCAAATGAAGGATTTTACTCTAAATTATATAACTAGTACGGACAAAAGAGTTTTAGTTGGACTAACCAAATAATACTATTCAATAATTTATTGTAACAACAATAATGAGAACGAATTACATTAATGTAAATACTCCTAGCTGTAATATGTCGCTAGTGATTGTAACTTTTTTTTCTTTTAAAAAAAGAATGAAATTATTTAATCAAGAATCAAACTTTCATCAATAAAGTGAAAATTCACATAACTAATCAATTGAGCTATTACGGTTTTTTATTGTAACTGTAAAATGCAATTACACTTAAAAAAAAACTATTTCGTGTATTTTTATTGATTTATGATTTACATTTTATCATCTTTTATAGGTTATCGATATATGTTTAAGAAAGTATATGTAATCAACTTTTTACTGATTTCATAGTGTATTTTCCATTATCTAGTGCACAATAATTAAAACTCCAATAACCATAGAGTATTAAGTTTTTATGCACTAAAACACTATTATAAAATGATTTTTTTTGACGATCGTTTCATCAGAAATTTAAAAACTAACGATATATAGTGTTGGTGTAATATATCACAAATATAATAAATTATAATTAAAAATAAAATAACAAAAATTTATTCAGATTGAGGCGCGAATATTTTGCTCTCATACACCAACATATAGTATTAACAATTTCCATAACATTGTCTATAAATGCAATGAATTATTCCAAAACTGACTCAATTTTTTCTTTTTTTTTAATGATATAGGATGATTTGATAAGTTGTTATAACGTGATGCAAGATATAGCGAAAGAAGAATATGAATCAGTACTAGAGATGGTGTCAAGCACAAGCACGCCAGTCAACGTGCTTGATGTGCAGATGAGTTGGAGTTCAGATAACGAAACAATTGAAGAAGATACTCTACTCAATGCAATTAGCAGCAGCAGCAGCAACAGGCAAGACAACTTGACGAAACGTCGAAAGATTATAACTGCTATTATTGATGACAACACTTAATTTAGCTGCGCACACAAACTTGGTATTGATGTTTCATACAATATTAACTTATCTATCTGAACGTTTTTTTTTTTTTTTGATGAAAACGAAGCAGTACTGCAAGAGTTAAAAAAGATAAATCAGGAAAGAAAAAAAACTCAGTACAGGCAACTAAGTATTATTCTCTCCATTTTGATTTTGTTTGTTTGATTTTAATTTTTTTTTATATGTAATTAAAAAAATTAAAGATTTTTAAATTTTGTGATATTAACTAAAGATATTTGGA
The DNA here is from genome assembly GCA_018342035.1 of Solanum appendiculatum. NCBI lineage: Eukaryota > Viridiplantae > Streptophyta > Magnoliopsida > Solanales > Solanaceae > Solanum > Solanum appendiculatum. Next base: position 3,336,840 of record JAGDQO010000427.1, read on the forward strand.
AATATATCAAAATACTCTTTAATTTTGTGATTAAACTTCATGTGGAAATTTGAACTAAAAGGCAAAGTAAGATAAATAAATTGAAAAAGGGATGTATATAAGATACTCGTTTTGTTTCAATTTATATGATTTTTTTTTCAGTCCATCTAAAAGGAATGACACATTTTCTTATTTAATATGTCAATTTAACTTTAATAATACTTATTTTATTCTTAATGAAATAATTTTTAATTACACAATCATTTATTTCTTTCGTACACTAGGTATCAAGTCAAACACCTAACGTTTTATTTGTAGATGTGTGGTGGTTCATTTGGAGAGTCACACTAGCTTAGCTTTGTGTTGCATCAAACAATCAAAAATGACCGATCAGAATTATGATGGAGTGATAAGTATTTTTTCATTTTTAATTAGAGATTTCAGGTTTGAGTTTCCTTGGGTACAAAATTGACCTAGTTAAGAAGCACTTTACTCCTCAATGTGAGACTTTCCATGCAAATTCGAATTGAATTGAATTTTAATATGAGTATCAGATATTGTATAGAAAACCAAAAAACCTACTAAAATTGGAGAGAGAAAAGAAAGGGTCTTATCTATTATAGGGGCACTTGAGGGGAAAAAATAACCAAAAGGAGAAGGATATTGTGGGATTAGGAATGGTTTGTTTGTTTGGTGACTTTGCTTTGTATGAATATGGAAAAAAAAGGAGAAAAAGAGTTGAAAAAGTAAAAGAAAGGAAAAGAGAGGGGAAATTAGAATAAAATGAGTTCATTTTATTTCCTTTTGTTTTATTGGGAAGAGAAAAAGAAAGAAAAAGACCTGATGGATGTAGAATTTTTTCACCTTTTAAAAGTTGTTTCATGTTGCTGCTTGGGGGATCTAATTGGTACTCCCTCCGTTACCTTTTATACGTCATCACTTTCTATAAATAGTTGGACCACAACATATGTCATTTCATAAAATCAATACATAAATTATCACATTCTTCCTATTATACCCTTGATAGAGTAGTTAATTCGTCTTAAAAGTATATATACTTTGACCTACCTACGAAAACATTAAATAAGGGTAAAAGGGTAAAATTACTTAATTTCTTAATGCAAATGTAATATAAAAAGGTGACATATAAAACGGAACGGAGGGAGTAGCAAGTTATAGAATAACTGTATATGAGATGATAGGATTGAATAAATTCATCAAAATTTTAATATTTATCTCTTGAATAAATTCATGATTTTTAAATTTTCTTAAAAAAAATTGTACAGAATATTATTTTTGGTGCTAGCTACTCATCCGTTTCAAATTATCAATCGTGATTTTCTTTTACACGCCCCTTATAAAACATTACTATTTTATCCTTCAATGAAATTTGAATATTTATAACATCACTCATAATTGATGTATCTGTAATTTTCAAAAACGATAACTATTAAGAATAAAATGAAATAATTTTATCTTAAAATTTTAAAACGATAAATAATTTGAGACTGAATTTTTATTTTAAGACTGGAATTTTTGGGTCATGGTCCCCGTAAATATTAGAGATTTGGAGATTTCACTATCCCAAAAATATGTCCAGACATTTGATATCTGTGTAGGCAGCAATTGAAAGTCACCACTCACATTCATACAATTTAAATTGGACCGCTGACTCAATTTATAATCGAATGTCTACTGCCGTTATTAATTACTCATCTGTTTTACTTCCATTTTGTTTTCAAAAATTAAAATTTCTTGTACTATCTTTTATTCATAAAGTTAAAATTGAATACCTAAAGTAAAAAAATTCTATTGGAATATTATGTGATAAATGGACGCCTACTAAAGAAGAGTGTTGCAGAAATGTGCTTGTCAGTATATATAGATATGGGCCACATTTTTTCAAGAACATTTATATGTAATATAGAAAAAATATTATAGAAATGGGGAGTGGGTTTCGTCGGGGGTGGGATGGTCAAGGATTGGGTGTTGGGGGGCAGAGACAATGAATTTAGAATGTCATTTTTTTCATTTATAAAAAAATTGCTTATCTAAAGCAAATATTTTCAGAATATTTTGACCAACGAAACATGAAAAAACGAAAAATATTTTCCTCCGTATCAAACACACCATACACAATCCCTTTTGAAAGAGAGGAGTGAGCTTATTTTGGGCCATGGATTTCTTCCTTTTACAACGATACTAGTTGATTGGGCTGATTGGCCTGGTTCGATTAGTCCGTCCTGTAGTTATCCACTAACCTCTTTTGGGCTTTCTGATCCCCATTACTATATATTTGTGGGTAACTTACCAAAATACTAGTTAGACATGCTAATTTGTAATATTAGAAATCTTATCAGATTTTGGTGTGTCCAGATACATCAAGATACGTGTGTCTTGGAATACATGAGGTCAAAATTAGGTGTAATTTGCTTTAGATACACTGCGTCAAAGTGGATTCGCTTGTATGTGAGATACATAGACAAATCTCACTCGCCTCCTTCATCCCCCTTCCATCTCACTCACCACTCTCCTATGTATCTGGAATACCAGATAGATGTGAATCGCACCAATACATTTAGTGTGATTCACATGTATCTGGAATATGTAGACAAATCTCGCTCGCCTCCCTCCTGTTCTTGCTCGCCTCTCATATATTTAGGTGTATAAAACATGTATCCAGGTGTATCTGACTTGAAATCTACAATGAAATTATTAATTAGTGATATAAAATGTAATTATTTCAAACTACAGGGAGATTTAATAAATATGATAAAAATATTTGTGTAATTAGGAATATTATAATTCAACTTTTTTTTTTATATATATATATATGGTCAAAAAATTTCTTTTGACTCTCTTATCACATTGAGTGAGTATAATATTTCTCTCACTGAAGTTATATATAAGTTCATGCACTGTTCATGCATGAAACTTGCAAGGTTCAACTAATACTTTTTTCTAATTTTTCAAATACCTTGATGTCTGCATAGTGACAAGAAAAATGTTATTTCAACCCCACCTCCTACGCGGCAAAGGAGAAAAATAAAGTAAAAACAACAATAGTATATAAATTAGCAGGACAAAAATGAAAAATATAAATAATAAAGCACGAAGAAACAATATCATAACGAATTATTAACGTGTACAAAAACCAAATCATAATAAAAACGATAATGTTTATACACCAAATGATAGCTCGATGATAAAACAGTCCCCGAATAAATGCATGACCTATGTTTCGGCGTATATAATTATTATTTAATTATATTCAATTAATATTCATTTTCATTTTATTAAAATAGATGTTTCGAATTTGAATTCAAGATATGGAAAATCTTTTATTGGGAGCGTCACCCTCAAGTGGGTTGTGCAATGAGTGATCCTGATTTAGTCGAATCTCTAATACGGATATTGAATATCGATCGGTTGGAAACCCAAAACAAATAAATAATAATATTTTGTTTTAATTTATTTGTTTAATTTTGGCTTGATATGTAATTTAAGAAAGTAAAAAAATATTTTATTTTATGGTCTTAAATTAAAGATATGGAAGAATATATTAAAAGCTCTTTTAATTTCGTGGTCTTAATTTAATTATAACATATAAAAAGTTAAAATTAAAGAATTGTAAAAAAAAGTATTTTCTTTAACATAAACTAAAAATAAAAGTAAGACAATCAAATTAAAGCGGAAAATATGTGACCCACTTTTTAGTTCAATTCATTTTAAACTAAAATGACTTGTTCATTTATTAACTCAACTTATTTTTATTCGCTCTAATTGAATTTAAACTGTCTATTTAACACCCTAAAAGTGATCGATAAGCATGAAATATTAATGAAATCAAAACCAAAATAGATAGAAATTTCAAGCCTAAAGCCCTGTGAAAAGGACATGCAATGTAATATTTTGTTTAAGCAAATTATTAGGAGCCAAATTTGTTTCCGTCTTGAGTTGAAGTTGTCAAATAATTAGCATCCGCGTAATTGTGAAAAATAATGCCCAGATATATGTACACCGTCCACTTTGAAACATTGAAGTTTCTTATGTCTTTTTCAGGAATTAATTTAGTTAGTTAAATATGCACACATTCTCGAAGAGTTAAATAAAGAAATTTTTACATTGTATATATGTTTAATTATCGAAAAATATTTATTTATTGAAATAAAAGTTAATATATAAAAGTATATTATACATGGACGGTGAAGTACTTCCTTGGTTTCATTTTTACTTGATATACCATGTATCAACATTAGATGTTTTATTTTATTCGTTTATTTTAGCAAATCAAGATAGTTTTTTATATCACTCTTAATATTAAATAACAGGTAGTAGTAGTCAAATTTATAGTTCAAAACATCACTAATAAGATTAGATTATTAAATTACACTTCTAATTGAAAAACTTGTAAAAAGATGTATCAGGTCAGCATAGGTCAAGTAATATGAAACGTCGAGATAGAAAACACTTGCTCGCTCTTCCTCCCTCTTTCCTAACTCAACTAAGTGTAGAGTTGACTCCCTAATTTCTACTTATAATTTGTATTAATTGTCTTTATCGAAAAGGGTAGAAAATATAATATGCAGACACGTAAATATAATTGACTAAACTATGACTTTTCATAGATACTAGCTCGATTGGACTTCAATTAGATGCTCAAGGGACCATATACCTAAACAATTTGTAGATAAATAAATTAGATAAATACTGCCGATGCTTTTTTTTTTTACCACACAGGACAAAGATCTTTTTTAGAATGCGTGTGCTGCAGGAAATTATGACAATAACCTTAAACTTATTTCAGTCTATGTTTGGTCATGATATAAGTGCATATATACTGAAAACACAAACTAGGTTTTTTTTTGTTGGACTCTAGTGTTGTAAATTAACAGTGCAGTCAAATTAACGATCTTATTGATGAATGAAATTGGGCCGGCACAATGTCTGGGCGTGTGAGGCCGGGATGAATGAAATCTAACATCGAAGATAGATGTGTTCCTTAGACTCTTAATATGACTTGGATAATCTTCCTGCTTTTGAGATTCACGAGTTAAGTCCAATGTCCATTTCTTTAAATCGGTTACGTTGCAAAACACCATCAGCTTTGAGATGGTAGTACCATATTTTCTAACATTCCTTGAGAAGTCATTGGAGAAATTGGTTTTAGAAAGAGGACACTGAATGATCAATATATATAATTTTTATATCTGTATTACAACTACAAGACCCTATATTACACACAAAACACGAATAATTCTATGACGGAAGTTGCAAATTTTTCAGAATTTGAAATCGAAAGCTAAGATATGCCATTCAGTACAAGTTCTTATATTCATCCTTCTCACAAAAAAATCTGTAGAAAGTATCAAAGTGTCCTTGAAAGTTGAGGTATATAATTAAGAATTAAAAGAAAGGTTGTGTCCAGAAATTATCGACCGGTTGGGTCCAAATGTGGTCAAAAGGTTCAGTCTGAAAATTGTCGATTGGATTAATTGTCCAGGAAAAGGATGAGTCTGGAAGTGGTTCCAATGAAAATTGTTCCATTGTTCTCATGTGATTATTATCTTCTTCAATCCAGTCCAATCCATTTAAATGGGAACTAGAACTAGAATATAAATCATGATCACTCGATGAAACCTCTAGATGAACTAAGGTATCGTGACCAGGATGATCTGACACCTCTCTAATAGCTTCTTCATGTTCCGAAACTTTATATGAAGTTTGAGATCCAGCCGATTCTGAAGATTGATCAGTAAGTTTCTGATCCATTGCCACACGTTTCTTAAGATGACCATGCCAATGGTTTTTGATATCATTGTCTGATCTTCCTTGTAATTTTGTGGCAATCACTGACCATCTGTAAAATTTGGGACGTACTTCAATAGAGAATTTAATTTAGACACAACTTAACTACAAAAATAGTTAGCTCAAAAGGTAATGATTTAATAAAGGGTCGATGTGAGACTCACAACTTCTAATATATATATGTACGTACCTTTTTCCGAGATCGTTGTGTAATTTAATAATAAGTTGTTCTTCTTCATAGCTATAATTCCCTTTCTTCAAACCAGGCCTCAAGTAATTCATCCATCTTAATCTACAACTCTTCCCACACCTCATTAAACCTAAAAATATTAAAAAGTAAGTAACTTTTTAAACAAAATAAAACATATACTGTATGTATACTAATTAATTACCAGCATATTTAGGCAATTGCCTCCAATTTTGATGGCCAAATCTTTCAACAAAAGCTCTTAATTTGTTGTCTTCATCTTCACTCCATGCACCTCTTTTTATTCCATTTTTATCAATAAAAGGAGTTCTCACCATTTTTTCTAATTGGGAATTAATGTATCTCTCTTTTTTGTTATGTTAATCTGATTTGTTTACCTTAATTAAACTCTCTGTCTGACTAATTTGCAGTGTAAGTTTTCGCTCTTATAAGTGAAAATTTGTGATAGGGGCAGTCAACTGAAGCCGTGTTTTCTTATTAACTATTACTTAATTTATTTTTAAACTAAACCAACAAGAAGTTGTTTTATAGTATTTATAATAAACAATTAACATAAGCCCCCACTTGTATCACTAGCTAAGTATTGGATAATATTCAATAAAGAGAGTGATTTAGAGCCCGTTAGGATTGACTTAAAATAAGTAACTTTTAAAAAGTTATTTTAAAGTCATTTTAAAAATAAGTAGTTATGTGTTTATTGATGTCTTTGGCAAAAAAGTGTTGAAAGTTATTTTTTTTTATCAAAATGTCTGAAATACCCTTAAAGTTGTTAACATTATAAAAGAATTAAGGGTAAAAAAGTAATATACTTTGTCAAAGTAGAATGATTTATAAGTTAAAACAAATAAGTAGGGGCACCCTACTTTTAACTTATTTTAAGTTATTCTTATAATTGTCAAACACTCTAATAAGTCAAAAACTAATTTAAAAGTTAGTTTAACCAAGTTAAAATCCATCCAAACAGGCTCAATATCTTGACTCTAAACTATTTTTAGCCACCAACTGAAGATCCAGTGAAGGCGTGTTAATCCATTTCTTTATTTTATGTAATACTTCTTCTCAATTTAAGTGGCACAATTCAGATTTTATATTCCGAAAAATTTTAAGTCTTTTCACCTTTTCCTTGCTGTACGTACCTTGTGATCATGACCTTTTCAAAAAAGTCTATCAATGACTTTTCTCTTGTGTTATTTTAATTTGGTCCCATTTCTTATGATACTTTTTTTTCGTTTGTTGCTAATAGAACATTGATTTATGTAATATTTTCACCATTTGGAAATGATTTATTCTAATGGCATAATTTGTTAAAACCCTCTTAATATTAAAATTCATTATTTTATAAGAAAAGGAAAGGAAAAAAAAACCATGTAAAATCCTTATAACTACCAATCACAATTATGATAATTTTTATATCTTTAATTCGAATATCAAAAGTGCTCTTTAATTTTTTTAAATTACACACTCGATAAAACCTATTAGGTATCATTTGGTAACTAATTTGGAGGTAATTTGTGCAGAATAATACCAAATATGGTAGTTTGTTAAGAAATACTTATTTAATTCATGTATAAATTTAATTTTAGAAACCACATATCTAATACATATATAACTTATAAGAAACTTTATGTATTATTTTATGTAAAATAGAAAGTAAAATTAAATTCTACATTAGTAATACCTACATAAAATAATAGTACATAAATTTCTTCGTAACAAATTTCTGCATTACTAATATCTCTATAATTCTAATCAGCTACCGAACAACCACTGAAATTAAAAATTGTACGGTAGGTCAATGATTGAATTGAATGAGAAGAATCTAACTAGTTTTAGTAACAGGACACTTCTGTTATAAATTAAAGTCCTTAATTAGGTGTGCACATGTTGCTGTCCCTTTCTTGTGGTCAGTGTTCACATTACAATCTATTATTATTTTCTTAAAAAAAATTAGTTGAATATTTTGATAATCTTTTTTATTATAAACAAGATTTAACTTCTTATTATTTAATCTCCTACTGGATAGTGGATCGCCAGACAGAATTGTTATTATGAGATAAAATTATAATGCCATTTAGCTAGAAAAATTGTAAGATGTAGAGAACTTAGCAGTGGTAGACCTCAATTTAGCTATTAACCTTTTCAATGAAGTTTTGAAATTTGTTACTTATGATTTACGAATATTAAGAGCAAATATAAATATTTTATTAAAAAAATGTCTTCTTAATGTGCTACATGTTAATCATGTTGTAAAAAAAAAAAAAAAACATAATTGTGATGTGTATAAGATTTATGATACAGAAAGTGAAACAATAGATCCTTTTTTAAAAAAATAAATACCAAAATCCATTCACCAGCTGACTTTCACTTGTTGAAAATATAATGGATTTTTTTGCTATATGATGGAATGATTATTTATTTATTTATTTATTATGGAATGATATTTTGTTAATGCTAATCAATGTTTTAATTCTATTGATCTTGCTAAACTGTAATTAAGTATTTTTATTATGTTGTAAATCAGGAAGGCAGAAAACTCAATGAGCTTCAATGAGGATATTTGTGAGCCAAGTGAAATTGTAAACAATGCACTCTTTTATTTTCATGAATATCAAAGATAGAAATATTATCGTGACACAACATGACGGTGTTGTTATGCTTACATATGTTAGTTTACAAAAGAAGAAAGAAGATGACAAATATTGGAGTGACGACTATGAATATCTGTGGTAATTTATTTCATGGCTTTGGTATCCTTACATATTCAATTTATTGAGGACATTACTATTGAAGCACTAACAATTCGTGAAACATTGAAAAACACTTGAAAAAGGAATGATCAAAGGTGCAAATCTTGTCTGATGCAAAAAATGTGATGGATATGATGTTAAAAATGTGTAGTTTCATCAAATATAGAAACTACTTGTGGAAATTTCTGAATGTTTATGAATTTCTTTGAAGATATACATAGTATATATATATTCCTCATTCCTCCATCATGCTCACATTTTAGCTAATCTTTTCTGAATGTTGTTTGAGCCATCAGTTTTACCTATTTAGATTGTATAGTGAATGTCGCGGCATTATTTAACTCTTTGACATTGTTTATGCGTTAATATAGTATTAACGATTGTTTGTGGTAAAAAAAATTAAAAAAAAAAAATAGTCCAATAAATGAAATACTCAGCTTGATTAATTTATTTTGAAATTAACGAATAAAGAAATAGAAATTGTATTAGATACGATGGACGTGGTCTTGGTTCATTCATGATGTCATCAATAAGAACGAGAACTACGTCAAAAGAGTTCAATTATGAGGACAAATATTACTACAAGTTTCATTTATATATTCATGAATAAAATATCCTTTTAACACGTGAGAGGAAGGATCAATTATCTAAAAAAAAAGACAATTTGACTAAAGCAAAGTGACAAGCTTGAAATGGGGTAGTGTTATTATTCATTCAAAATACAAAATTAAAAGCTCTAACATGTCATTCATTTATATATATATATATATATTACATGGGTTGTGGTTGGAATATTTGAGATCCTCCCTCATCTAATTAGAGATCTAGAGTTTGAATCACTATACGGATCCCATTATGAATAATGGACACGGATGGAAAAAAAATATATGTTCTTGTCGTTCATCGAAAATAATTTGTAGAGTATGTATTAAAAGAAAGGTTTTGTCCAGAAATTATCGAAAGATTGATCAAAAGATTCAGTCTGAAAGTAGTCGAAAGGATTTGTCCAGAAAAATGAGTCTACTTCGAATGAAGTAAAGATTGGGAGTTGCTCCATGGACTCTTGTTCGATCCAGTCCGATATTTCAGAATATAAATGATCACTTGATGAAACCTCTGGGTAAGTTAAGGCTTCTGTAGTGTCAACAAAAATATTAATTACACTAGCAGATTGCTCATTTAATTGAGACGAATCAGTAAATTGCTTCAACGATGTTGATGAATTTGTATTTGTTAATCTCACACGTTTCTTCAAATGTGCATGCCAGTGATTTTTGACATCGTTGTCAGATCTTCCTCCTAATTTTGCAGCAATCGCGGACCATCTGCAATATAATTACAATTTCGGAATATCCAAAAGGGTAATATATATACATCTTAGTTTTATTAATACATGTCTAAAGTGCAACATATATATACCTATTTCCAAGTTCATTGTGTAATTTAATAATGAGTTGCTCTTCTTCAAGACTATAATTCCCTTTCTTCAAATCAGGCCTTAAGTAATTCATCCATCTCAATCTGCAGCTCTTTCCACATCTCATTAGACCTGAAAATTTCCAATAATAAATAATTAGTACTAACATTTTTTTTCTTCCAAAAAACTTTTTATAAGAAAATAAAGCATACTGTATGTACTAATAATTACCAGCATATTTAGGCAATTGCCTCCAATTGGGATGACCAAATCTTTCAACAAAGGCTCTTAATTTGTTGTCTTCATTTTCACTCCATGCACCTCTTTTTATTCCATTTTTGTCAATAAAAGGAGTTCTCACCATATTTTCTAATTTGGAATTAATTTCTCTCTTTTTGTTATGTTAATATGATTTGTTTACCTTAATCAAGCTCTATCTGACTAACTTGCAGTCTTATATACGGAATATCAGACAACTGAAGCCGTGTTTCAGATTAATTTATCCATATACTAAATTAACCAAACAACAATTTGTTTAAAATAATAAGAGAAAATGGTCTAAGCCCCCAAACCTATACCCGAAATCTCAACTACACACTCCAACTTCACGGGTGTCCTGTCACCCCCCTGAACATTTTATTTCTCTATTTACTACACACTTGAGTGCTGACCTGTCGTAGGAGGTGAGAACACCTCCTCTAGGCGCGTTAGAAGAGGAAAAAATGTTAGAAAAAGTAATAAAATTGGGAGATGGGCAACGGACATCTTCCCCAAATTAAATAAACCATTGTTCCTTCTTCCCCACCATTAATCCTTATTTCTTCATCAATATTTTGACGATTTTCTTTTGGGCTTAGCTAGGGTTTAGTTGTTTATGTTCATTTCAACTTTAAATCTTGAAGTTAGGGTTTGTAATATGCTCTAATTTCTTATTTAGGTTCTTTGAATTTTCTCTAAATTCGTCAAAAATGGCAAATGAAAACTTGAATAAGCTTTGTATGGATGAATCAGATCCAATGCTTAACGTTGTAGGAGAAGCAAACATGGGATTTTGCTGAATTTGCAAACTTCTTGGACGAAATTAAATCCGGGAAGAAGATTTTGGTCTTGCCCATGCTATGGTGTATGTGTTTTCCTTGCATTATTGCTTCACTTTATATTCAATTGATGCTAATGTACTATTTTTCTCTATTTTTCAGTCTAAAAACTGTAAATTTTTTCGATGGAGAGACAAAGAAGAAGTGGATCCAAGATCAAATTTTATCCTTCCAAGATTGGTGAATAAAATCAATGAGTTGGAGCAAGAGTTATGGATTAGGCAGGTTCATATTGACAACTTGAGTAACTCTAATTTGATATTGGAGAGGAGGCTCGATGGAAGGTGGAAATGGTGTAGTAGGTTTCAATGGAAGATGTTTGTGTATTTAGATTTGTGTTGTTGCTATGTTCATCAGGAACCAATCTATTCCAAAGTAGTATTTGATTTGTATTATTGCTATGTTTAGAGGAGTTGTCAATATATGTGACAAATTTTGTATATCTCTCTCAATATATATATGAATCTATCTATGTTTTCAATTGAAGCTTGTGTAAATTGCTTACACTTCATCTGTAAATTGTAAATAGCCAACACAATTAAACACAACACCGTATGTAAACACAACAGCCTAGCCAACAAAATAGAATAGTCAATTCAATAACCAACACAACACAATATGTAAACACAACTGAATATCCAACACAATTGAATAGACAACACAGTACCATTTTTAAACACAGCTGAACACAACATCACCATTCATTCATACTTCAACATCACTATTCAATACCAAAATAAAGTCACATTCATAAGGGCCTCACATAAGGCAGAATTTACCAACAAACAAAATAAAAAATAGTAGGCCCTTAACGAAATAGTTTGCATGTCTACCGGACTAACTTAAAAAGTGCTTAAATACATCAACACCATTACAATTTCCATGGCATCTTTGACTGTGAAGAAGTGCTATTTTGACTTGGATTACTTGAACTACTTCCCAATGTCTTCTTTCTTTGATTCTCTCTAAGCTCTTGAAGTTTTCTTGTTGAGATTGCTGCTTTGCCATTCCATTTCAGCTTACTTGTAGTACTTGATGTATAATCAATGTCACCAGTTACATCAGCTGATCTTGTCACTTTTGCTTGACCAGTAGAGTAGATCTTACGATTTGACATGCCAGGCTATAGTAAAATTATGAATATAATTCAAATTTTAAACTGTCTAACTTAACAAAATAGTTTAGTTTATGATATAGCAAAGACTCACATTCATGACTTTGAAGCCATTTCCAGCTTGGAACACACCCATTCCCATGACTCTTGGCCTTTTGTTTGGAGATGTGTGTCCCCTGCCCCTACCTATTCCTCTTTTAGTAGTACTAGCAGAAGAGGATCCAGGAAAATCAGCAGGTGCATTAGGTAGAGGAGGTGCACTAGGTGCTACTGCTGATGTTTTTTTTGGTCTTCCTCTTTTTAGTGGAGGCTCACCTTCTGATTGTGCTGATGGAGTGTTCTATACGGATAAAGAAAGAGTAAGTTATAAACTTGTTAGAAAATATTTAATGAGTTCAAATATTACCTTGGGTTTGCCTCTTCCCCTGCCTGAACCTGTTGGTTCTGCCCTTACTGATGCACTAGGTGCTGATGCAGGTGCACTAGGTGATGATGGTGCACTATGTGTTGCTGATGGTGCACTATGTGCTGGTGGAGTGTTCTATACATATAAAGAAAAGTAAGTTATAAACTAAGAAAAAGTAAAAACTTGTTAGAAAATATTTAATGAGTTCAAATATTACCTTGGGTTTGCCTCTTCCCCTGCCTGAACCTGTTGGTTCAGCCCTTACTGATGCACTAAGTGCTGATGTTGGTGCACTAGGTATTGATGATGGTGCACTATGTCTTGTTGATGACTCAACACCTTTTCTATGAGGACACCCTCTCTTGTTATGGCCTCCAACATGGCATATACTACATGTCATTGCAAGTCCAGTCTTAGGCAACTTTCCAGATTTCTTACTTTCTCCAGCTTCTTTCCTTCTAGCCTTAGATGGCCTACCAGGCATAATTGTGATTTCTGGTGGTGAAATAGTGGGGTTTGTAGAAACTGGCCACATCTCCATGTTTGTGAGTGGTTCAAGAACATTGGCGTAAGTCCTCAAGTTAGTTTCCTTATTGTAGCAGTTGTCTATATAGTCATAAAGAGAAAACTTCTTAAAGTATAATGCAGCCACAACATGTGGACATAATATGCCCCTTAACTGCCACACCCTACAACTACAAGTCCTCCTGGTAATATCCACTTTGTGTTGGCAAAGCCCTTCTTTCACTTCAAACCCAGCAACTCCATTAAACTCAATGGTACAGTCCATAGACCTAGTAATATTCTTCTCTAAAACCTTCATTGCCATTGGAGAGAATTTACACTTCTAAGTACTTGGGAACTCCTCTAAATTGGCTATTCTTGTCATCATCTTCACTCTTATTTCTTCAAGCATAGTAATGATGGTCTTGTGTCTAGAAGCCAAGATCCACGCATTAAAACACTCAGACATGTTGCTGTCTACAGAATCACACTTCACTTCAGTGTTAAAGTAAACTTTGCACTAATAATTAATGTTATAGTACATTAAGTCATCCATCATTTGTTCTAAACCTAACAACTTCATCTTCTCTATATTTTTCCTTAATTGAGACTCAAATGTACTCTTAGCTATCTTCCAAAATTGTTGCCTTCTTTGAAGACCCCTCCAATCCTTAGCCCAGTTAGCTAATATGTGCCTAGCACATTTTCTATGTTCACAATGAGGTAATACCTCTTCAATTGCTGCATATAGTCCATGCAATAGATGATAATTATTTCATAATTAGATATAGAAAGTGAAAAAAAATACATACAAATACATGTGAAGTTCACATACCTTGTGCATATCTGTAATCAAAGTGAGACCTTCAGCATCTCCAAGTCCTAGGTCATCCCTTATGCACTTCACAAACATGGTCCATGAGTTTCTGTTCTCCTTTTCAACTACTGCCCAAGCAAGCGGCGGCATCTGATTGTTACCATCCTTGGCCACAACAACTAACAACTGACCTTTACAAACACCATTAAGGAAACAACCATCTAAGCCTATGCACTTTCTACAATGTGCCCATACCTTCCTTAAAGCATCAAAACAGATGTAAGAACTCTGAAAGATTGAATTGCCAAATGCATCAGGTTCACCAAGTTTTACAACACAACTGGTCCCTGGATTGGTCCTCAACAATTCATCCCTATAGTCAAGAATTCTTCCAAATTCCACAACTTGATCACCCATTATATCTTTCAACACTTTAGCTCTTGCTCTTCTCACATTAGTCTTGCCAATATAAAGTTGAAACTTTTTTCTAATCATCTCCTGTAGCTTGAAGACTCTTATGTTTGGTTGCTCAGTTATTCTTTCTTTGTAGGCTTCAGATAAAAACTTTGCATTGCACAAGTAATTTCTAGTTGTCTTGTTGCAAGTATGCTTTGGGTTGTAAGTTTTTATCATGAAATTATTTGTTGTCTTGTCAAGACATCCATACAAAAGCCATGGACATCCATCCTTGCATCTAACTCTAACTTTCTTTGGCTCATTCACCCACTTCTCCACCTGAACCCTCCTTCTTACTGAATATTTAGTTACTGCTTGTCTAAATTCTTTCACATCTTTAAACACCATACCCAACTGCCACACAACTTTCTTTGCAGTGGGGTCATGAATGATTGTAGTTGTTGTTTTCCTCTTTTTTCTTGACAACTTTACCCTTTTTGCTTTACCAGATTCAGCCACTTCATGTTCATCATCATCACAACACTCATCTTCATCTAACTCAAAACTATCCTCATCAGAACTTGTAATGTAAGGCTCATCACCTCCTAGCCATCCTTCATGACTTATTTTACCTGTTTCAGTTTCATCAAAACCTAGATCTGGTCCAGCTTCACCTACTGGTACCTCTTCATTGTCAGCTGGTACTCTTTCCCTTCTTTTCCTCCTTTGAAATGTTCTTTGTTCAGCCCTCAACTCCTTAACCTCCTTATTTACATCACTACCATACTCTTCCTCCTCATCACCTCCAACTAATTCACCTTCAGACTCAACACTATCCTCAGTTGAATAATCAGAATCCTCTACTTCTTCTGAGAAATCAGATCCAGCAGGACCAACATCTATATCATCATCAAGTGCAGTAGCACCATCTGCAGGAGCACCATCTGCAGTAGCATGAGGTGTGGTAGTGAAATGAGGTGAGGTTGAAAAAGTAGCAAAAGGGTCCTCACTATTTGAATGGTCTTCACCTACTCCAGAGTTAAACTTTTCACTCTGACTAGGCCTTGTATTAAAAGTTGAATCAGATTCTCCCATATCCACATGACTACCATTTTCTATTAGCATGGGCCCCACAATTGGCTCATCAATCAAATGCTTAACATATACCTCCACTACATGTCCATCTTCCAAGGAATACATCATGTCTAAAATATCCATATCATTATCAACATCTAACAAAATGCCACTGTTAGGTGGTTTAATACTAAAGGTGCATGTTGTGCTATACCCCAAGCTTTTAATATAGTCTCTCAACTCAAAATATGACATCTTATCTACATCAACATCAAAAATTTTGAAAATTTTCCACCATTATATATTGGTTCCCCATTACTTAAATCTAACACCCCACCATGGTACCACCTTAGAGTAATCAAAGTAAACCCATTCATCTCTTACCTGAAGGCAATAAAAAAACAGAATAGTAATTATAGACATAGTACCACAGTAGCATTATGGACATAATACTAAGACGACATAAATACAACATAGTAGTATCTTTCTATCTCCATGAACACAATAGTAAAACAAACATAAATACAACATTACGCGACTTAGACGAGAAAGAGTAAAACCTAATTTCATGAAAACTGTGGTATAATATGGTGTAAATTGAATACCTACACACTATAATAGTAAGTCACACATAATATTTCACACAATGTTGACGAATTAACAGAAAACCCTAATAAAGCACAAACTTAAAATAAGGGACAAAGAATTAATCTTTACTGAATCAGTTGATAAACTACGTAATCAAGTTGAAAATACACACAAGAACGCTTGGATCATCACTAGAAATTCGTATTCAGATGTGTTAATCAGATGAAAAGGAGAAAAGAGAAAAGAAAGAATTGGGGGTGAGGGTTGGAGGGTCGTTCAATGTTTAGGAGGGAAAAGAAAAGGTTGAGAAATGGGGCCCGCGCGTGAAAATCACGTTACAAAAAGAGAAATGAAATGTTTGGTTTATGTGTACAGATCAGCACTCAAGTGTGTAGTAAATAGATAAATAAAATGTTCAGGGGGGGAGATAGGACATCCGTGAAGTTGGAGTGTGCAGTTGGGATTTTGGATATAGGTTGGGGGCGGGGGGAGCTTTAGACCATTTTCTCAAATAATAAACAATTAGTTTAAAATCCCAATGGTCAAGGCATCGAATATATTCTTCCATCTCAATTTATGTGACATTTTTCTCATTTCTAGATTAAAACGAATTTTTCTTTGATTGCACTTTTTTCATACGTCTTTTGAACGTTTTGAGTTTTTAATTATTGTGAATTATATTATTCTTAAGTAGTTTTCGAATATGAAATCTAAAAATCATACGTTCGAGTTCAAAGTTAAAATTATAAAATATGACTCTCGAAAGAATTGTGCCATACAAATTGGGATAAGGGGAGAAAATGTTAACTACATAAAGATCAGTAATTTTGATAAACGACATATTAACAATTACACAATTATTTGCAGGAAACCAAAAAGGAACAACATCAGACTTACAACACCAAGATGGAAAGAGATATGCAGTACGACTCCAAGAAGGAAAGCAAATAAATCAAGATATCAAGACAGCCAAGATTTCAGCATCAAACCATAATCCCATGATTACTCACTCAAGTAGAAGCGAAATCAAAGGATCCAGTCAAGCATAAAAAAGATAAGCAAGAATCGGAACCAAGTATCAAGAAGACCAGCACTAGAAGGAAAGACTGCCATCATGCACATATCTAATATGGACATGAATTGGAAATCTCAAGAAAATCAGCAAGGTTAAAATCTATTAGAATTCTGCTAGCATATGCATCTTTTAAAAAATTTAAACTTTTTTAAATGGATGTGAAAAGCGCTTTCTTAATTGGCTTTATCAAAGAAGAAGTTTTTGTCAAGCAGCCTCTTGGGTTTGAGAATTCCTCCTGCCCTGATTATGTTTATAAGCTTTTCAAAGATCTGTATGGTCTCAAACAAGCCCCTAAAGCTTGGTACGAGAGATTAAGTTCCTTCTTATTGAGTAATAACTTTCAAAGAGGTAAAATTGACACAAATCTCTTCATTCAAAGATCTGGCTCTTTCATTCTCATAGTTCAAATTTATGTCGATGATATTATTTTTGGTAGCTCTAACCCCTTTTTGTGCGAGAATTTTGCAAGTCTTATGAAGGGTGAGTTCGAAATGAGCCTAAAGGGAGAACTTACTTTCTTTCTCGGCCTACAAATCAAGCAGTCGACTTACAAAACCTTCATTGCAAAAGAAATTATAAAGAAATTTGGTTTGGAAAAGAGAAAAGCATTTGGAACTCCCATGACTCCATCCACTTGCCTAGAGACTGATGCAACAGGAAAAGACGTGGATGAAAAAATGTATCGGGAGATGGTCGAATCTCTACTATATTTGACCGCAAGCCGACCAGACATCATGTTCAACGTATGCAAATGTGCATGGTTTCAATCGGCTCCAAAAGAATCACATCTTACGGCAGTAAAACGGATCATTCATTACTTAATTGGAATTTCAGACTTCGGCTATGGTATCGTCATTCACCTCATTTTGATTTAATTGGATACTCAGATGCCAATTTTGCAGGTGATAAAAATGATCGAAAGAGCACTAGTAGAACATGTCAAATTTTGGGACAGTCATTAATTTCATGGCATAGTAAAAAGCAAACTTCTGTTGCCCTTTCTGCTACAGAATCTGAATATCTAGCAGTTGGAAGTTGTGGTACTCAATTATTATGGATGATGCATCAATTACTTGATTATGATCTTTCTGATGAATCTGTTCCTTTTTTCAGTGATAATACCAATGCTATTAGCTTATCTAAATACACTGTGCATCATTCTCGAGCAAAGCACATTGATATTAAACATCCTTTTATTCGAGATCATGTTGAAAGCGGTGATTTTTCTTTAGACTTCGTTAATTCTAAAAATCAATTGGCTGATATTTTTACTAAACCCTTGCTTGAAGAAAGATTTTGTTTCCTTCGTAACTGTCTGGGCATTATTTCTCGTACTTAAAATTGATTTATCTTCCTTATATGCGTTATTATTCTCTTATTATGATTCGTACGTTTATGCTGACCTTTTACTTGCTTTGATTAGACCTCTTTGTAAAAATTATTACTCTCCTCTGTCTTTTCCATTTCTCCACTCAACCCTTCCTTTTTCTGACCCCTTCCTTTCTTTTCAAAACCCTTCACCTCCTAAAAATTAAACCCTCTATTTAACTTTTTCCGTCTTCTCCGTTCTCTTCATCTCACCACGACTAGAACTAGATCCATGGCTTCTCTCAAAAGCTCTAACCTCTATGGCTCTGTTGATGTTAACATCCTCTCCCTCTCCTTCGATTCCTCTGATGAATCGTTAAGTTCCTCTGCCCCTTCATTCAAAAGAAAGGCTCTATCCACCAAGAAGAAGGATCGAAAGAAGCTTCGTCCCACTGCTTCTGGATCACTTTCCCTTGAAGACATGCAGAGGTTCTGGGAAGTTGAACAAAAAAACAGGTATGGTTGTTTCAATTCTCGACCCATCGTTCCCGGCCGTGTGATACATCTAAGTCAACTCAGGGACTTTCATTGCCCGGTAAGTTCCTTTCTCAAAGCTCAGAAGCTGTCCTTATTGTTCAGTTTGTGTGGTCTAGAATTCTTCGAATAAGCGGTTCGTCTATTCTACGCGAATCTCCGTGTATCCGCTGACAGCGGTCAAGTTGAAACCCTCGTCATGGGAAGTCAGATAATTGTTAATGAAATGCCGTTTGAAGATGTTTTTGGTACAAAATTCTCTGGTGTAATACCTTATATGAACGAAGTTTGGCCTGATGACTTTGAGGTCTCTCTGGGAGGTGCAAAGATTGCCGTAGCTGAACCCGATGCTGATATATCTGATTTTGGACCCTTATCACTATGTTTTGAACATCATATTCTTGCGCACATTGTTGCAACCACTCTTATTCCTAGGAAAGGCTAATTAAGCAGTATCTCTACTCGTGATGTGTTTGTGCTATATTGTTTGCTGAAAAAGTACCGCATCAACTTGGCGGCTTGGATTAAAAAGTATATCCTGGAAAGTGCTGAAGACTCTAACGCGACTGCAAGCCTGCCATATGGCTTGCTCATATCGCGTATTCTTGTGGATCGACTGGTGGATCTCTTTATGTTTAAGCCTGTTGTTATTAATGCTACTTACGATTCTCGTACTTTTTCTAGTATGGGGTATGTGCAGGTAGGTACCAAATGGGTGAAAAAGGACTCTGTCAATGACAGAGCCGAGACTGTCAAACCTACCAAGATCTCTGCCGAGTCAGCTGCTCTACTGATGCAGGAAGTTGATGAACTCAAAACTCGCATTCTGGCAATTGAACAAGGATTGGAAACCCTTAAAGATGTGGTGGAAATGAC
This sequence comes from Solanum appendiculatum, assembly GCA_018342035.1. NCBI lineage: Eukaryota > Viridiplantae > Streptophyta > Magnoliopsida > Solanales > Solanaceae > Solanum > Solanum appendiculatum. The sequence goes on from JAGDQO010000427.1 coordinate 3,356,788, forward strand.
ATTTCATCTTCAAAAGGATACAAGTACTGATGTGGGCAAGCTGCGTATAACTATGACCAGCATAAAGATCGAAGGCATCTCCCTTGTCAACAAGCTGATCAAGCAAGTTGACTCTCTCAAGAGTGGAGTCAGCTCCTCCAACAATGATCTTGCTATCTCTGTCCAAAACTCATACTCCAGTCTCTCTCGCGGAGTGGAACGCTCGTACAATTCCTTTTGTGGCAAGGTTATCAACACCTTGAAATATTTTTTCGGTGATCGCTAAACTCTAACCCTGGTTTTTTTTTTTGCTACTACTGAACAATGTTTCATTAGGGGGCTGTCCCTACTTCTCTCTATCTTTTGGACTGTATAATGAGGGCTCCATGTCCTCGTAGTTTGCCTTTCAGCTTCTCTTATCCGCTCTATCTTTCCAACATTCCTTTTGTGTTGTGGATAATTGTTCTTTTTTATTATGCCAAAGGGGGAGAAATATGTCCCCACAATTTTCTTAAAGTAGGAACCAACATAGATAGGGGGAGCGAACTAACATAGACAGGGGAAACAACATCAGGGAAGTGTCTTTACAACTTACTCAAATTGTGAAAGGGGGAGATTGTTAACTCCATAAAGATCAGTAATTTTGATAAACGACAAATTAACGATTACACAATTATTTGCAGGAAATCAAAAAAGGAACAACATCAGACATACAAGACCAAGATGGAAAGAGATAGGCAGTACGACTCCAAGAAGGAAAGCAAATAAATCAAGATATCAAGACAACCAAGATTTCAGCATCAAACCATAATCCCAGTATTACTCACTCAAGTAGAAGCGAAATCAAAGGCAACTCAATCCAGTCAAGCATAAAAAAGATAAGAAAGAATCGGAAGCAAGTATCAAGAAGACCAGCACTAGAAGGAAAGACTTCAATCATGCACATATCTAATATGGACATGAATCGGAAGTCTCAAGAAAATCAGCAGGAAAAGGAATCAAGAGTCAAGAAGATCAACATCAGAAGGAAGGACTTCAATCATGCACATATCTAATATGGACATGTATCAGAAGTTTACCTCAATCAAGGAATCCGTTGACACCCTTGATTGAAGATTAACTCTCTTGGGTTTTCCTTAAAGAAGAGCACTCTCTCATACTATTTAATCTTCTCTCTGCCATAGTTGTGATGTACGCACTTCACTTGAACTTGTACTATTGACTTTCATAAAAGCTTTGTATTCTTATGAGGATACAATAGAAAAAGAAAAGAGAAAAGAAAGATTTTAGTGTAGGTTTTACAAGTAGAGGTTGTGTCAAAACAGAGGATCTGATTTGCTCATCAGATAGGAGTCATAGGAGTCATAGTCGAAACACCTTGTAACATTCAAGTTCTTAACAAGCTCTTAAGGAAACCCTTGAAACCCAAGGGGACTGGAAGTAGGCACCACATCGGTGTTCCGAACCAGTATAAAAACTCTCTGAGTCTTTTACTTTCCGCAGTTACTTTCTTAATTCTCTGTTATACTAATCTGTAGGTAAGTTGACTAAAGGTAATTTTTAATCAGAGAGAGTATCCAATAAAGAGACTGCTTTCAGTATATTGACTCTGGTCATAAGCATTCAACACCAACTTTTTAATTAGGATCGAGAAGACGTGTTAATCGATTTCTTAATTAATCTAATTTGTAATTTAACTGAATTTATAACTTTGTTTAGGTTTCTATCATATCCCGATTAACGTTTTGTTCATTAATTTATTAGTAATATTTTTTAAGAAAAGTCAATCGATTATAGGTAATTAAGTTAATCTATATAATATATAACCTAAGATCATTATATTATTGATTATAGATCATTAATTAAGAACAACACCAAAAGCTCAGTCAAATCTAAGAATCATAGATAATGAATAAGAAGCACTCTAAACAAGTTGAAATTAAAAAATAGTACCATAGGTCAATCATTGATGGAAACCAAAATAGAGGTAATAAAACATAAAAATATACTATGAAATTATCACTTGTATATCTAAATTATGCGAAGGTCCTACTAACCCTGATTTTGTAATATTTTTTTTAATGTTTTGTGTTAAGCCAAAAACAAAATAAGTATTGAAGAATCAATTGAACTTAGTAATCGGACTCTATAGTGTTAGCTGTATGTTCACATGTTGTCTGACCTTTTCACATTTCAATTTAATAATATCATTCTCAACACCCCCTCAACTTACACTTAAACAAGAACCTATTTTTGCATTATTTATTTATATAAAATAAGGAAACATTAATAAATAGTTTGTCAACGAAAACTAATTAAAAATGTAGTAATGACCAAGACTTTTGTTCTTTTTTTTTTCATTCTCTCTAAGAAGTAGAGACATTTGTAAAAGGAGGATAACCTTTCCAAACAAGTGTAACTAAAATATGTTCAATTACGATCAACGACGGATGTGCCTCAAAGGATGGAGCTGCTCCTCCCTTTTCTGATTCGAGCCTTGGGTATGAATTTTTTTTTGGTATGGAGCGCTTTCCCCGGCCCCGAATAGGGCTCTACATGACGCAATAGTCAGACTCCAATGCGGATATCGGATACCGAATGAAAAAACAAAAAAAATGTTCGATTGACGTCAATTACTCCATATCAATCATTTTTAATTCAAATGATATAATAGTCTTGTTCTATCAAAAGGAGCGTTATTGCTTGCTAACTTCATAAATAAAGAACCACTCTTTTGAAACGATAACAATATCACACCTAAAGTATTTCCTTGCTATTCTCTTCATCTACTTTTTAACATGGAAATGAGAGGAAAAGAATGGGAGAGTAAAAGAAATTGAACATGACTATTACTAACGGTACGTTTCATAATTTCACAATCATAGTTATCGTCACACGAGATTAGAGACACGTGCATGCACAGCGCATTTAGAAGGTTCATATTTTAATATTTCTTGACTGAACCGAGTAATAATGGACTGTGAATAGTAGTCCAAGCTAAGTAATTAGTCAGGATTATTTTGAGGAATTAATTAGTCCTTCTAGATTACTAAATAAATACAAGTGGTTGCAGATACTTTGTATATATTCTTGGTTTGTTGAGGTCATAAATATGCATGAGATTTACGTCATTATCTTTTGGCATTACTTAAGAGTTTTCGTCGAAAACGCGGATCCAAACTACTAGTACTAGAAAATTTCCTTACAACACGTTGGAGGAAGAGTCAATATAGCTAAGAACGAATAATGTTCCATTATACTTAATACTACTCCCTTCGTTTAAAAAAGAATGACTTAGTTTGATTTGGAACGGAGTTTAAGGAAAAAAAAAGACTTTTTAATCTTGTGGTTCTAAGTGAAAGTTATGTCAAATGTACCAAAATGTCATTTAATCTTGTGGCTTTAAACATGCCACGTGGAAAGTTAAAATTAAAGTGTTGCACAAAAAGGAAAAGAGTCATTCTTTTTTAAACAGACTAAAAAGGAAACTAGGTCATTCTTTTTTAAAAGGAGTACTATTTTTTCTTTCCATTTTGTCTATATTTTAAATGGAAGACACTTTTATGTCGCTATTTATATGATATTGTTTGATTAGATATGAAATTTAAATTGTAAATACTTTTGTTTTAGAATTTATGATCTAAAATAATTCTGAAGAATTTAGTTGACTATAAACCATTTTATTAGGGATAAAATGAGAATTTTAAAGTGAAATTATTTCTAAATATAAAAATATAACATTTTAAAAACAAATTTAAGAAAACAAAATGTTATATAAATTGGAATAGAAATATTATTCAATCACTACTAAAAAGGGGGAAATACAGACTAGAAAAACTAACGGACAAAATCGAGGGTCACCATCGGTTTTGCCAATGATTTTCTACCATTTTGAAAATAAAAATCAATATTTATAAATATAAGTAAACTGACCACCATTTTCCAACGTCGTAGTGTACTCTGTTGATTTTAATCAAATAATCGGGTTTGCCTGTTGATTTTAGCAGCAAATATTCGATATGTTTTTAGCAGCAAATATTCTTTTTTAACTTAATCATTCTATTTTACTTTAACGGCATATTATTATAGTCATAAAATAAAATAACAAATCCAAAAGGTATCTATATGATTAATTAATTAATTTCGGTAAATATTGTGTTCACTCACATACTATATGTTTTTTAGGATATTTTCAACCCTTTTTCATATGCAAAATATAATTGAAATTGAGGGAGTAACACATTTGGACTAAAGCAAGTGAATATCCTTAATATATTACACTATAAACAATATTATTGTTATTAGTCACTCCTACAAGACATACGTAATTATTTTATTTTCAAAAATATAAAAGTTCTGATATTATTGAAGATTACTGATTATATAAAGAAAGATTGTGTCCAGAAATCGTCGAATAATGGTTCAGACCAAAAATTAATATCAAAGGTTTCTGTCAGAAAATTGTCGACAATGGGTTGTTCTGTCCAACAAAACGAATCTGGAAGTGATTGTTCCTTTGTCTTAATGTGATAATTATCTTCTTCGATCCAGTCCATTCCATTTAACGTATTCGATAAATCATAGCCAGCTTGATCATCATGTTCACAAGATTGAGAAGATTCAGTAAATTGCTCTGACGTTGTTGATGTTGATGAATAGGTATTTGTTAATCTCGGACGTTTCTTAAGATGAGCATGCCAGTGGTTTTTGACATCGTTGTCTGATCTTCCTGGTAATTTTGCTGCTATCGCTGACCATCTGCAACATTCGATACGTATTAGAATCATCGATCAATATACCACTTTTTTAGTTTAATTAATAATGTAATCTGTTTGTGCAAAATATATATATTTACCTGTTTCCAAGTTCGTTGTGTAATTTAATAATGAGTTGTTCTTCTTCATGACTATAATTTCCTTTCTTCAAACCAGGCCTCAAGTAATTCATCCATCTCAATCTACAACTCTTTCCACATCTCATTAGACCTGAAAATATCAAAAAATAAATACTCATAGTAAGAATCTAACTTTAATTCTCTTCCTATTATACTATGTAATCTCCCAATGTATCAATTTACGTGGCACTGTTTGACTTGACACAAAATTAAAAAGAACATATTTGTGTGTGTTTAGGGTGGGGGGAGAAAGAAATTGTGTCACGTAAATTGGAACAGAGGCTACAAAGAACATGAATGGCAAAAAATTTTGGCCTTGAACTAACCAGCATATTTAGGCAATTGCCTCCAATTTGGATGACCAAATCTTTGAACAAAAGCTCTTAATTTGTTGTCTTCATCTTCACTCCATGCACCTCTTTTTATACCATTTTTGTCAATAAAAGTAGTTCTCATCATTTTTCTTTGCAATTGACTACTACGTACTATTCGACTTTTTCTTTTAATTTCTTAGTTTGATTTCTTAACTTGCAGTGTAAAGTTTCTGCTCTTATATAGATATAACGTTCTGAAAGACGTGTTTCTTACTCCTATAATTTAATCCTTAGTCAACTAACTTCTAATGAAAAATCTGTTTTTAGAATAAATAGTGGGAACTCCCAATAACAACTAGGCATTAAAGGTCAAGGCACGCATACATCCAATAAAGAGACAGCTTATGTACTCTCTTGACTTTTAGTGATAACATACTAAACAGAATATTTATTTTTATCGATAATTAATTAACAACAAAAGCTTAATTACGATTAAATATGTATTTTTAGACGTAATTAGCATTTTTTGTAAATGTTCCTAAAACCTATAGCTATACTGGATGGAATAACAATTAACTAACATCGGTAAGGCTTTAGCGCTCTTTGTTCATGTGTATTACCGATAAAAAAAGTTTTTATCAGAGTGTAAGCAGAAATAAAAAATTAATTGATGAAAATATGATTTTTATGACTCAACTATTTATTAATCAGACTTATTTTAACTATTCTAATTCAGCTCATTTAGAATTGAGATAATAGCTCAAATTGACCCTTTTTACTGAAACTAAAAGTTTGTTAAATATAAAAGTTTGATATCCCCTTTTAAACATAAAAAAGATGGAATATGTTGAAACCTTCTTAAAGATTATCAATACATTTTATTTAGATTCTTGAATTATAATGTGTATCATCAGGGGCGGAGCCAGGTTCATCTGAACCCCTTTGCTAGAAAATTATATTAATTATACATGAACAAAGTTATTTTTTTTATATTTATTATGTTATAGATGTTGGACCCTCTTTGACTAGTTCGTATATTTATTACTTCAAATTTTGAACTCCTGAAAACACTGTCTTGCCACTGTGTATCACAATACACTACTCCCTCCTCCAGCATGAAGTTAAGAAAGTATGAATGTTGTAACTTTTAAATTAAAAATGTGTAACAAATATCTTTTGGGTCATATTGCCAAATATGTCATCTAAAATATTAGTTTAATAAATAATTAAATATTAATACTACTGTATATATTTTTCAAACGAACTTAGAAAAAGTTTACATTGAGTTGGAAATCAAGGAAATATTTGCACCTAGTTATATTTCATTCATTTTTAGTCAGTAAAATAATTAATGGGACCTTCTATTATAGAGTCTTCTGCTGTTCACATTTTGTCTGCCTCATTTCTGTGTTCACATTTGAGTCTAATACCCCAACGTCCCAGCAGTCAACAGACATAGACACTCTTAAACAAAAATCTATTTTGGCATTATTAACCTTATATATTGACACCATGGATTATTGCTCCAGAGTCTAAGATTTTAATTTTATGAGTTATGAATTTTAAAATAACGACTTCGAATGATAGTAATTGAGTTCTTCATTTTATAATTTTATATGAGTGAAAACCATTTATACCTTCGAACTTTGATTTAAAAATCAAACTCCCTTCTTAACTTTGAGAAATAATCATTCTCCCTTTTTTTTTTTTTCTAATTGACTTTTTAAATGTCCATTTAATAAAATATATATATATATATATATTGACAAAGGTAAAATATAATTTGTATAGGATAAATGGGGGAGACTAATTATTTCTTAAAGTTGAGGGGGGGTTGATTTTTAAATTAAAGTTTGTGTAAATTATATTCACCCAATTTTATATGTATATAAAAAATATTATTATAAATATTTTATTTAAACAAAAATTATTGAATTTAATTTGAACTCGTCTCCGTACTTCTAGCTCCACCCAGATAAGCAGGAAAACTTTAAAACATATACTACCTCCGTTGTACTTATGTATCCTTAATTATTTCATGCGACGCCCATGTGAGAATTTTATCTGGACAAACGAATAAAGAATACATGTTTAATTAATATTATATATTTAGCGTATGACAAAACCTTTTATTTTAGAAAGGAATATACATAAAATTAACTTGGAACATTTCTTTACGTACTCTTTTTATCTTAACTTATTCTACGTTATTATATACTGTACACTCTTTGTTTTATCAGAACCTTTTATTTTAACGTCTATTACGTTATTATTTTTTAAAAAAGTTTTGTACTTTATTAATAAAAATAAAATACACAGACAATAATTTGTTATTGTTATATATATATATTTATTATTAATTAATGTGATATACACGTACAATAAATTAGTATTATTAATGGAGGGACAATTTTAAATCTGAAAATTACGTTAGGGGCAAATTAAATCTCATAGGTGAAGATACATTTTTGAGCCATTTCTAATATGTTCAGAGTATTTTTTATCTCAAAACCTGGGAGGGGCAAATTTAATTCGATCGAGAGAAGAACATTTTTGAATTATTTTTAATACGTTAAAGGTATATTTAATCTTTTTCATATTCCTCTTAAGTAAAATGCTCCGAGTATGGGCTATGGGGCCCGACATGTTTGGGCCTCGGATAATCAATCGGCTTAGTGTTGGCGGCCCTAGAAGTACTAGTGGCTCCTACGTGGTGAATCTTACCAATAAATATGTTCCAACAATAATATTTTAAGGACCAATTTTAATAAACATAAAGGACTAAGATTGCTCATGTGTATAAATTGGAAATTAAAAGTTAAAAACCTTGTACAGTTTCAAATGATGAGCGATCAACAACAGTCAAAATAAAAAGAGGAACTTTCAAAAATAGTAAAGAGATCTTAAAATATAAGGAGGTAAAATAGATATAATTTATTTAATTATGATTTGTAGCTACATGTTAGAAGGGAAGAGAGGCGAGCGAGACTGGGAGAGGGAGGAGAGAGGCAAGAGAGGGAGAGGGGGCAGAGAGAGGAGAGAGGCGGCGAGACTGGGAGAGGGAAGAGAGACTAGAGAGAGGAATTGTAATTGTATATCTACTGCCTACTGGATAATTGTATATATCTAACTAGTATGTATATATGTATCAATGATTGTATTTGTATATGTGCTAGATAATTGAATATTTGTAATTAGTATGCATATGTATCAATAAATATAATTGTATTAACGAATACAATTTGTATCAATGAATAAATTGTATCAACGAATACAATTGTATCAATGAATAAATTGTATCAACGAATACAATTGTATCAATATTGTATCAAGTTCAACATTTGTATTTTATAATTGATTGTTATCATTTGTATCAATGTTTTATCACTTGTATTAACGAATCCAATTCGTATCAGAATACAATTGTTTCAATGTTGTATCAAGTTTGTTATCATTTGTATCTATGTTGTATCAACGAATACATATGCATTTGAATTTTGTATCACTGAAGAAGATTTGTATAGTTGCCACTTATCATTTGTATTTGTATAATTGATTGTTATCATTTGTATAATTGACTGTTAACATTTATATTTGTATGATTGATTGTTATAATTTGTATATGTATTGAGAGAAAAATAAGCAGAAAGAGGCAAGAGAGAGGGGACAGGGAGAGGAGAAAGGCGAGCGAAATTGCAGAGAGAGGAACACTACAAAAAAACAAAAATATTGCAGCGGTTATATTACGACGGTTTCGTAGAACCGCCACAAACGTAAAATAATATGACGTTTTCTTACATGTCATATTAAATATTTCAATAACGGCGGTTAGAACTTAAATTATTAATGTTTGTGTTGTGTATATTTCGGCCATATTGATAAACTAGTTGGTCGAACTCTATACATCTGTAACTTTCCCTAAATATAACCTGAAATACTCTTTTCAATTGACAACAAGAATAATCTATATGGAACATACAGAAAAAATAAAGAAAACAAAGTACAAATTATGGAAAACTAAGATGAAAACAAGAAACTCTAAACTCCCACAAGAGTTCGTTATAAAGAAAGCACACAAATAAAATGAGTATTTGTAGTTATGACAATCTAAGAGCCAAACGTACATACATATGCCTTTGAAATATAGTTAGCCTCTAAGGAATTAACATGAGTAACACATAAACGGAGATTATTTAGTCTAGGATTAAAATGATTAACACAAATAAAATTAATTCCCCATAATCTTCAACTTCATAATACAAAATCATTTGAGCTAAACATTAAAACTTCTATTATTTCTCATCTTGACTTTTCGTAAATGATCTACTAATTAGAAATTTTTACTTGAGTAAAATCACCTACCATACATGCTATCAATTATTCCTTCGTCCATTTTTATTTGTCCACTACTATATATTGACTTGGCACAACTTTTAAGGACCAATAAATAAAATGATAATTTTACTATATCACCCTTTTAATCATAATAAATTCAATGTTTTGTTAAATGCATTGGTAAATAACTATAGTTAGTAATAAGGGTAAATTATGAACTAAAAATCTCTTGATTTTCTAAACTCGACAAATAAAAATGGACATCTATTTTTAGTATATTAGACAAGTAAAAATAGACGACCAAAGTACTAATTAGTTGTACCAAAAAGAAATATCAATTACTTAAAAAGTATTTGGATGAATGTTCCTCAAGATAACAATTGAGTTGTCTCAATGTATTTGATCTTATAACACCTCAATGAATCACAATTGTACAATTATTTGTAACACTCGAGAAGAACAAAATGTCTACATTTTCTAAGGTTGATTGAATTAATAAACTTTGTTTGTAGATATGCAACACTACCAAATGTTACACATGTACTTACCAATAATTAACTTTGTTTGTAGATATGCAATACTACCAAATGTTACACATGTACTTACCAATAATTACAATGATCAAAGTTAAAGGAGGAAAGAAATTCATGACCTATATAAGGTGAAGGTGGACACACAAGTCCATAGTAATCAATTGAAGGAGCTACAAAATCAATTTTACTATTGATGAAACTATCCACTTCAAATGGTTCTGTCCAAAAGCTTCCACTAGAAATTTCCTCCAAAGCTAATTCATCTTGAAAAACTTTATGTTGCTGTTGATAAGAGGTGAGTTCTTCACTTGATGACTCCTTTGGTGACCAATCTGAACTTTCCAATACTATATTTTCATGCATATTCTTATTATTATTAGCACTTGCATTTTGATTTGCATTTCTTTTAGTATTACTTTCACTCTTCTTATTATTGCATTTCTTGCTTCCTTCACTTGAGTTATTAGCACGCTTCTTCAATGCTGTGTGCCAATGATTCTTTATATCGTTGTCTGATCTTCCTGGCAAGTGAACAGCAATCGCTGACCATCTGCAACCATAAAAGATTATGGGGGTTAATTTCGTGTGTGATTACTAAACTTTTCACGCTATACTACTAGAGTAAAAAAGTCGATCATAATATTTTTTATTTTTTTTGCAAATGACTAAATTATCTTTTATCCTATTAAAGTAATTGAATTGTGTGTGTATCTATTAAAAAGAATTCTAGGAGGAAGTCTGATTCAACTGTCTCTACTGTAGAGGTCGATGTAACTAGGAGCTTTCCCTTTCTTTCCCGTCTCTGCTTTCCTCTCCTTCTTTGCCTTCTTTGAATAAAAAAAGTCAGGAAGTCAGCCAGTCTGTTCTTAATAAGGGTAAGCCAGTACGGTACGCAAGACGGTAATTCTTCTTTCTAAGAGTCCTCAGTCCTAGGGCCCTCGTAGTCCATTAGGAAGAAGGGGAACCGAAGCTCTATGTCCTTGAAGAGATGATAAAAGAGAGAAATACCGCTTTACAAGATGAAAAAGAACTCATAATTTTCGGCACAATGTATAAATATGTATGTAAAAATCTATTTAAACCTTAATAAATAATAGATCTGACACAATGAATTCAATGCTAAAAATTTTAAAAGTTGAACTCATTAAAACTAAATCCTGAATTCCTCATAGTTAATTGTGTTGTGTTTGCTTGTAAAATTGGACATGTGAAAGAATAGTGCGTACCTATTTCCAAGTTTAGCATGGAGGTTCAAGATGATTTGGTCTTCTTCTTTGGTGTAGTTTCCTCTTTTAACATTTGGCCTCAAGTGATTCATCCAGCGAAGTCTGCAGCTCTTTCCGCACCTTGCTAGTCCTAATTCACCAACACCAATATTTCATCAATTATTTAATTGGAACTCTCCGATAATTCATAAAATTTAAAAGTTATTTTACTTTCTTAAAATAGATCGAGGGGACTAAGTATTACTTTATGAAAAAGAATATTAACTAGAAACAACTCCAAAACCTAAACTAGTCGATGCATGGAGTGACTCAATACTTTTTCAAAACCCTTTTGGAATTACTCGACTTCAAAAGAATTTAAGCATTCAACCCAAAACCTCGAAGGTAACAGAAATCTCACCGGCATACTTGGGAAGCTGTCGCCAATTCCAACAGCCATATTTAGTAATATATGCTTCTAACTTCCTATCTTCTTCAGGAGTCCAAGTACCCTTCTTCCTTCCATTTTCATCGTAGCTAGGTGTTCTCACCATTTCTCGATTAATTCTCTCCAAGAAATATCACACGATAAAGAGTTGTAACTCTTTTTTTGGTATTACTATACGAGGTAGGAGTCCAGCCTAACCCCTCACTCGTAGATCGCTTTGAATAATTTTTATAAAAAAGAGTTAATAACTAATAATATATATATATATATATATATAGCTCTTCCTAATTACTTGAATCCTCAAATTATAAAAATTGAGTCGTATTTATAGAGCAACAATAAGAACGTGTAGCACGTAGTAAAATGGGCTGAGATATTTTTCAAAGAGAGAATTCCAAGTCATCGCCTGTTTGGTTTTTGTTTTTTTGTTTTTATTTAATTTTGTCTGGCTAAAATGAGCAGCACATTTCATCTCGTTTTCTTGTCAAATTAGACTTGGACCAATATTCATTACACTAGTGGTGCAAGTCTACAAGAAACGAAACCACACCAAGGTTGAAAAAAAAAAAAGAGAAGAAAAATAAAAATAAATCATTAGACTGTTTTACTTTTAGCCAAGTGGTTGGTAAAATTTACCATTTATAAATATCCACATGTTCTAATTTAGGTAACGCAATGCTTGATTTGATTCAGATTTAAGAAAGAAATGTAGACGTTTAAATATGTCATAACATTCGTATGCAATATGATGATAAATTTTTTCAAATTTGTTTTATTTTTGAGCTTAAACATGTTATAACATTTGTATAGTATAAAATTTTCTTATTAATGTATAATGAAATTTGTAAAATTAATTATTTTCAAATTTTAAAGTGTATCATCATTTTTACGCAACAACAAAAAGAAAAGTGTGTCACATTAACTATTTTTGCTCAAGTGTATTTGTATGTTTTGAAGGCATGAGATTTGTTTTATTATTATTATTATTATTATTATTACTTTATTCTCTATTATTATGATTAAAATCTCTATTAATGGTAAGATTGAAAAAGCATAAAAAGAAGAGAGAAGGAATGGACTGGTGACCTCCTTATATGGACTTGAGCAATCCTCCCCTCATAAGCTAACTTTTGGGGTTGAGTTAGACCCAAATGTCATATCTTTACATGGTATCAGAGCCAAATCCATCCCCGTTTGGGCTCTCAGTCCACGCGTCAATTGGGCGTGGGCTTGAAGGGGGTGTTAGAGAGGGTAAAAGTCTCACATTGGTTGGGGAATGGACTGGTGGTCTCCTTATATGGACTTGAGCTCCCCTCATAATCTAGCTTTGAGTTGAGTTAGGCCTAAGTGTCATATCTTTACTGTTATCCTCTCTTCTCATGAGCTCGAGTTTTGAAAGGTTTAATTGCTTTATTCTCTCTTAATTATCCTTTGTCAATTACTTATCTAAATAAAACAAGATTATTTTCTACTATTAGGTAATAATTTTTTTTCCCGGATTAATACTTCATACTTGTAGTACCAAATGAATTCCTATAAACACATGTAAAGGTAGATATTGAGCAATAAAACGAAACTCGAAAAAGATTTCATCTACTAGGAATTTGTATTTCTTTCTTGACCAATTGAAAAGATTTGTATTGGGCTTGAGCCAAGTAACAACTTTAACAGGGAGCTTGGGCCTGCAATTATCTACAGAAAAACATAGGTCCTGTCCAAGTTCTCTTATTAATCTTTGCATTACTAATTTTTGCATTACTAATCTCTGTGTTATTCAACTTTGTACCAAACGACCCCCTAGCGTTCAAGTAAGTATAACTTTAGCATCATCAAATCTGTGTGCACATCTACTCTTCCATATCTCCCAACAGTTGACAGTTGGCGAGGAGTAAGTAATTCATCTGAGTCTTAATAATGTTATAAAAGCCACCAAGTCATGATCCTCCTTCATGGGAAAACACAAATTAATTAGCTATTACAAAATCAAAAGCTTTTGCGAAGTACAAACGCAAAACTTCTCTTTCATTCTTTATCTCCAAAATTAAAGCCACCCTTCACATAAGCATAACCCAAAAAGTTGACCACACGTGGTGAATCTCTTCCTATATATCCTCCCAAAACTGCTATTTAACCTCATCAACTCCCCCTTGTGGTGTATATGCACTAATTACGTTCAATGTAACTCTTCCAATACCAACACTATGTCCTTCACCAAAGTCTCTATATATCTACTAAAATACCTACTTCATTTCAATTGATCTTTAAGCCTCCAGAGTACCATAGTTTAAATCCATCTACATCCCTCGCCGTAGTTTCCACCCTTTTTTCTGGGATACCGGACACACCCTTAATAGAATCAACTCACCATTTCATGAAGTATCTTAAGCCAAACTTGAGCATCATAGCTGAAGCAATCCCCTATTTTTTTGAGTGAAGTGATGCAAGAAACATGGTCTAAGGCACAACTGACTCTGTGGTACTCCAATCCTACATCAAAGGGGTTTTCAAAATTCCTTGGCAACTCACAATGATCATCAAGGATATACAAAATGCCCTCCATATATGATATTGATTAAATCATTCATCATTAGGAACAAAAAGGCTCGTGAATTGATCATGAAGCTAATCACGATTAAGATAAAATCTTATGAGATCTCATATTTTTTAGAAGTTATAACAGTCGTCTATCATAACATTCTATTAGGGCCAAAACTTTTTTTTTTTTTGACATAGTTAGGCTTCATATACCTTCACACGTGTATTTTTGCTATGTTCATTTAAAATATGTGGTAGGGGTCTAGCCTAAAAAGTAAAAATAAAATAAAAATCTAAAGCACAGAATAATTACTTAACACAAATGCGTCCAGCAATATCAATATCTAACACTTTAATTACATTGGCCACAAAATTCGCTTCAGGAATGATAAGAGGAGACAATGAGATAAAGAAATCTTGTCCTCATTAGGAAAATGAAAGAACATAAAAGTTCATTTTGTTTGTTCTATATGCATGGAATCATGTGAGGTGTCAGGTAACACGAATGAATAATTCATTTATTTATATAACATAGAATGTAACATATTTTACTTTAGGGCCACTCTAAAGTGGTGATCAATTAAACAAAAAAAAAAAGAAAAAAAGAAAAGAAAAGGGGTAGTAGCTTTTTTACTGTTAAATATAGAATAACCATATAAGTTTAACATAATACATAGATAATTAATAGTGGAACAATTAATAATTCTGATAAATTTATAAAATTTACAAATAAAGGATCGAATATTTATCAATACACATCTCCAAAACATTCAAGCTGAATGTGATGATCATATATAAGATAAATCTATTGATGTTTTGTCCCTCGTTTTTATCAATTATAATCATCTAGATCAAAGGAAGAAAAAAATTCATGAGCTATAAAAGGAGAAGGTGGGCACACAAGTCCACAATAATCAATTGAAGGAGCTACAAAATCAATTTTACTATCCACTTCAAATGGTTCTGTCCAAAAGCTTCCACTAGTAATTTCCTCCAAAGCTAATTCTTCTTGAAAAACTTTTTGTTGATAATCAAAATTAGAGTAACAAGAGAGTTCTTCACTTGATGACCATTCTGAACTTTCCACTACTATATGTCCATGCATATTATTAGGACTTGCATTTTGATTTTCCACACTACTAATCGTTCTTCTAGTACTAGTATTGCTTTCAGTATTATTCAAATTATTATAATTACATTTCTTGCTTGATTCATCACTTAAGTTTGTCACATTATTATAATTAGTAGCGCGCTTCTTAAGTGTTGTGTGCCAATGATTCTTTATCTCATTATCTGATCTTTCTGGCAAGTGAGCAGCAATCGTGGACCACCTGCAATTATAATTTCACGTCTGATTACTAAACTTTTCACCAGCTACGTACCAAAGTAATAGTCATGTGATGGTACTATGAAATTATTTTTGTCACATCAAAGACATTGAATCATATCCATTGTCATAGTAAAATGACAAAATTATCTTTTTTCATATTAGAGTATATAACTGAAGTCTCTGTGAGTATATTAAAAAGAATTTGAGGAGGTCTATTTAACCGACAATCCGCAACAAACTAATGAATTGAGGAAAAATAACTGGTGATTTAATTGGAAAAAAATAATCATAATTGATTAGGTTTGGTTTTGATCCCAAAAAAAAAAAAATCAAAAGTTCAAAATCAAACCAAACCAAGCTTATATTATATTTATACAAATTTTATTAATATTTATTAAAATGTAATTTGTAAGTTTTTCTCAAACTTTATTAATTCACGTTCTTAACATATTATTGTAAGTTTGAACTTACATTTTTCATGGTACAATATGTATTTATAGAATTATAGCTCATAAATCTAGTAAATAAAGCTTAGATTAAACCATTTTTATTATCTCTTATTGATAGTACTTGTTTTTTGGGTTTTCATTATCTTTATTATTCACTATATCAATAATCTAGTCGGATCTAATGTACCATACAAAATTTTCCTTTAACAATACATATTTTACTATAATAACATGACTGACTTCATATTTTTTTTATTTTTTCCGGAAGTGCCATTTAATTATTGTATATCTTAACTGGGATAAAAGATATATTTAGAAGCATTAGTTAAATGATTTGTGTTACTGAGGCTTTATCGAAAAATAACCCATAAAAAAATCAAATCAAACCAAATCGAAAATGCTTATTAAATTGTAGAGGTTCGTTACTTCATTAGGATTAGTAAAGTAAGACTTAACCCTTTTACTAGTACTTTCTCTTTGAGATCCTTTTTTATTTATCAATAAACATCTAGCTCTAAATGCCTTGTCTAGCGGATTTTGTTAGATCCAAAAATCGACTCTTGTTGGTTTGACTCGTAAATTTAAAAAACCGACATAGTTAATTTAGTTTGGTAAATGAAAAAAATACCAAACAAACCCTATCTGACACAATAAGTTCAATACTGAAAATTTTAAATTATGAATTTGTCTCCGACTTGGCTTGATAAGTGTTAGCTCGTAAAATTGGGCAATGTGGTAGAAGAATACGTACTTATTCCCAAGTTGAGCATGGAGGTTCAAGATGATTTCATCTTCTTCTTTGGTGTAATTTCCTCTTTTAACATTTGGCCTTAAGTGATTTATCCATCGAAGTCTGCAGCTCTTTCCACACCTTGCTAGACCTTCACAAGCAACAATAATCAGTCATTTTGAACTCTAAAACAACATTCATAATTATAATGAAACATAGAGGCGGAATCAAGATATTGAACTCATCTAGTGTATTTTTACACAAAAGATAGGGTTCGATTTTATTGATTTGAAATTTATTATTTGTACTTGTCTAGTGTATTGTTTGTTCGGATAACCCCTAAGTTCTGACCTCTACTCCGGATTTCATCACACATTAGAGGTTCAGCCAAAACTTTGTATTATCGTTCAAAAAAAAGTTTGTTGAACATTACAAATCATTAATTTAAAACTTAATAACTTTAACAAACTACAATTTAATTCTAAATTCATAAACATCAAATACTAACTCCGTATTCTCACCAGCATATTTGGGAAGTTGTCGCCAGTTCCATGAGCCATATTTAGTAATATATGCTGCTAATTTCTTGTCTTCTTCAAGTGTCCAAGTCCCTTTCTTCCTTCCATTTTCGTCGTAGCAAGGTGTTCTCACCATCTCTTAATTAAAATTCTCTTTTAAAAAGGAATTTTTTTATATATATAATTAACAAAACAATTATAGCTAGCTCTACCCACTTGAATATATCACAAAATTCATAAATTGAGCCTATTTATATAGAGGAAGCAAAACGTGAAACACATGGGACCTTGTTATAAATAAAATTCTTTTATCGTTGCACAAATCGCAGTACCTAGCGTTTCTTATCATATGAAAATTTGTGGTGAGACTAATTACACACGTCCACACCAAAAGGAAAGTAAAAAAGGTAAAAGACAAAATATATTCAATTGACTGTTCACCAAACTTTAGACGATTCGTGCGATTCATATTATATGATATTTTTAATTTGATAATAACGTTCGAGAAATCATTCACCCCTAATATTTTATAAGTGTTAAGTTTTAAAAAAATCACTTATTCAAGAGAGAATTTATACCACGAATTGGCTGAATGGAATAGGAAACACTATATGAGTGGATAGGCGCAGAGGCGAATCTAGGATTTCAAGAAGACGGGTGCACTATCACTTTAAATATAAGATCTAAAATTGTAGGAAAAAGAGCCTAATATACCCCTTAACTTTGTCATTAAGTGTAGATATACCTCTCGTTATG
Source organism: Solanum appendiculatum (assembly GCA_018342035.1). Lineage (NCBI taxonomy): Eukaryota > Viridiplantae > Streptophyta > Magnoliopsida > Solanales > Solanaceae > Solanum > Solanum appendiculatum. Next base: position 3,374,814 of record JAGDQO010000427.1, read on the forward strand.
AAAGTGACATATATATACTCATACTACTATACAAATGGCTCACATATACCTTTTTCCTCTAACGAAAAATGCAAAAATTAATATATTTAAAAAAACATAATCCATGTAGGGGTATATTTGATCCTTCTAACATGTTTTATTTAGACTTTTTTTATTCAACGGCTAGTTTGAATTTATTATTTTGATGGTCAAATTTATTTTTTTCACTAATTTTAATGTAAAATTTATTATAAATGCCCCCAAAAAAATTATAGATACACAAACTAAATTATAATATAGCCACGAAAAAAATATTTAAATTACAAATATAGCCGCAAAAAAAATTGTTTTAAAATTTTTTCTTACTTTTTCTCTTTTTCTATTCACACTTCTTTCTTTTTATTTCTTTTATTTTTCTACTAAAGAATAATAAGAATAAGAAACTCAAATAATGATAATTAAATAAGTCACAAAATAATTCATGTGTAAAAAAAATCAAATATATCCCTACATGGATTTTTCATAATTAATTACAAATCATAAAATAAATTTAAAATAACTTTTTTCAGCCACACTGACTTTTTCTAAAAATAAAATTAATGGCCAAATTGAGCTGCTAGCAGGGTTCGAACCAGAGATCACATTGTTGAAAACAAGTCCTCAAGCCAGTGAACCATCAGAGCAATATGAGCATGGGTTCCTTTAGCTAATATTTAATATATTCTTTAAGAATTATACAAGTAATTATCGAGTTTAGTCGGATGACATTGGGTTCCGATGACCCAAATTTTATACATAAAATCGCCCCTGGATAGGCGTACGTGTAAACTATATCAATCAACCGTGTAAACAGGTAGGATGAGGAAGATAATATGTTGGACGTATGCTTTGATAAAATGGCTAAGGATAGGGATATCTCACCTGGACATTAAAGAAGTAGAAATAACAAAAATAAAAAAAGACACATGATAGGCTACACAGTTGGGTCTTGGGATGGTAAAGTGAACGGAGATTTTGTTCTAAGGCGATTATAAGGCGATTATTGATGTGAGTGGCAAAGTAAAATTATATAATAGTGACAATAGAATTAACAAGATCTAATAAATCCAAGAACAAGTGATGAACTATCAAGTGATGTTAGACAGATTTGAAGAAGAAGACAAGAGAACAATACTTCAAGTGTCACGCCCCGATCCTACACCCTGGACGTGACTGGCACTTGAGAACCATTACTGATCCCCAAGCGAACCCTTGGCCTAGCTCCTACTCAGCGGAAGACTTAACTCGAGCCTATAAGACTCCTAACACAGCACAAGTAAACTCACAGACTTAAATGAACAGTTAAAATAGTTAAAGTCTTGGAAAATACTCAAACTCTCCAAAATACGGGGAACATAAGTCAAACCCAACAAAAGGAAATAAGAATAATCATGGAAAAACCTATCAACTCTAGACCTGTCTATGAAGCCTCTAAATAACTCAGACGGGTGTCGGAACAGACCCCACAACACCTCAAAAAAACTAAAACAACTTAATAATAAGATGGATCCTCCGGGAGTACTAGGAGGCTCTCCACAACTACTATCTGGAGTGCAAAAGGTATCAATGATGCGTTTGTTGATGACCCTGAACACTTGTATCTGCATCGTGAAAAGATGCAGGTCGAATGACATCAGTACATTGAATGCACTGGTATGTAAAACGGCTGAGTAAAGTAATAACAGAAAAGATAGGGCTCAAGGAATACTCACCTCAACTTAACTCAAAGCAAAACAACTCATACTAACTCAAGTAAAAGTGATACTCAAAAGTAAGCCAATGTAAAGCTTTTAATATATATATATATATATAAGCAACCTCAAGAATATGGGTAAAATATCATAAAGTAAGTGTTTACTCATATTTGGGAGATTCTCTAACCGACAACCATCACTCTGAGCTAAATGATGATACATCATCTCGCCCACACTGCCAGAACTGTCCTATACCTTGCCGGAGTATAAGACATCCTCAACTAAGTGGATCCACTAAGCTCTGCCCGAAGGCATAAAAATGATGAATCATTTACTCATGTTGGCATACATGGTTTATGGGGAGTTTGAGTTGTCTGAACTCATCCCCAAATCGGTGCTCAATACTACTCCCAATAAATATACTCATGCTAGTGTAAGTAAAAATATAATTCTTTCTCTGTTTTTGAGGTAATTACTCAAAAGATACTCTTTAAGAAACAATGCCTCAACTCCTCTTCTCAAAACTCTCTTAGTTATTTTCTTAAAATCAAAGTCCTCTTTCTCACTTAAAAATGATAGTTGGAAAATCAAAGTTTCATTTACAAGTTACTCAAACTGCATCTTTAACTCTACTCACAACTCCCTTCTATTTTGCTCAAAAGAAACCAATTTAAATTAATGGTTCAGTTTAAAAGGCTCTCAAAATAATTCAGTAAATGCTCAATTCATAGGGTTCTTTGTAGAAGATTAAATATGGACAGCCAACTCAACAATTAGGGTTCATACCAGAATCTACGCATGAGTCATAGCAGGATAATTACTCAAAGATATGGATACAATTCTCAAGAATTTAACCAGAATTCAATAGAATAGGCAGACATACGAACTTCTCAATAACTTAGGGTGAAACCCTAAATTTCATAAAATCTGAATTTCTGATGAAATTTGGCAAGTGGACGCACTAGCCCAACACTGAGGAAAGCCTTACATACCTGGAAGATCAAGGATCTTGACGAATCTTAAAGAATTTGGATGAATTCTTGAAACCCTAGCCTCTTCTCCTCTTGACTCTCCTCTCAAGTTTCTCTAAGTGTAATGAATGTGTTTAGATTGTTTTCAGTAGTTTTAGGCCGAAAATAATAGGGAAAAATCGGGATTTGGGTTTAGAAGGGAGGGGAAAGGTCTAAAATACCCTTAATGAAAACTGTCGGCGTGACCTACGGTCCGTCCTGTTCCTCTGTCGTTTGATTCAGAGAGTTTGCCATTTTGGCCTTCCAACTGACGATGCCCAAGTACGGCCCGTCATCCGATCTACGGTCCGTACATGGCCACCGTAGATCAGGCTCTGACAACTGAAATTTGACTATGTCTGGAGGGCAACCTACGGGTCCTATCTACGGTCCGCAGATCAGACTACGACCCATACCTTTGGTCCGTAGAATCAACTCCTGAAACTTGACATTCTCCAACCTCAACCTGGTTTCTACGGTTGCCTTCCTATGGTCCGTAGAACCACCTACGGTCCGTAGGTCGATCCTGTAGAACCAGTGCTACATCATTTTCTGCATTTTCTCCAACTCCAAGTTATGAGGTGTTACAATATCTCCCCCTTGGGAACATTCGTCCTCGAATGAGCCCATACTAAGCCTGTAAGGGATAGGGACATCCAACAATCCAACACAATACAATTCCAAGCAACACATGCCAATTAAATTTAAAAACTCAAAAACTCAACATGTTAAACTTAAAATGGTACTTCGTTAAGAGTTAGTACCTTGCTCTGGGTCTGCATTGATGTTCTCCTGGGCCTCCTAAGTAGCTTCCTCAATGAACTGATTTCTCCACAAAACTTTCACCGATGCAACCTCTTTGGTCCTCAATTTGCAAACCTGGCGATCAAGGATCTGAATGGGGGTCTCCTCATAAGATAGGCTGTCCTTGATGCCAATATTCTCAGTAGGCACATCAAGGGAAGGATCACTCAAGCATTTCCTCAACATAGAGATGTCAAATACTGGATGGACGGCCTCTAACTCTGATGGTAGCTCCAACTGATAGGCTACATTGCCAACTCTCTTTGATATCCTATAAGGACCAATGTTGCGGGGACTGAGCTTCCCTTTTCGGCCAAACCTCATCACACCCTTCATGGGTGAGACATTCAGATATACCCAATCATCAACCTCAAACTCCAAATCTCTTCTCCTAACATCTGTGTAGGATTTCTGACGACTCTGTGCTGTCTTCAACCTCTCTTGAATTAACTTCACCTTCTCCATAGCTTGATGAACCAGATCTAGTCCTATCAATTCAGCTTCAGCAACCTCGAACCAGCCAATGGAAGATCTACACCTCCTCACATATAAAGCCTCATATGGAGCCATCTGTATGCTGGAGTGGTAACTATTGTTGTATGCGAACTCGATAAGAGGCAAATGGTTATCCCAATTACCTTTAACATATCCTCCAAGGTCTGAATGGTGCGTTCTGCTTGACCATCTGTCTGAGGATGAAAAGCAGTACTAAGGTTCACATTTGTGCCCAAACCTTTCTAGAATGACTTCCAAAAGTGCGCGGTAAACTGAGTACCCCTGTCTAAGATGATGGATAGTGGAACTCCATGCAGTCGAACTATCTCGCGAATGTATAGGTTTGCATACTCCTCTGCTGTATTTGAAGTCCTCACCGGTAAGAAGTGGGCTGATTTGGTCATCCGATCCATAATCACCCAAATGGAATCATGCTGCCTGCAAGATCGTGGTAAACCTGTGATGAAGTCCATACTGATTATCTCCCACTTCCATTCTGAAAGGGGTATATTCTGGGTTACACCACACGGTCTCTGATGCTCCACCTTGACTTGCTGACAATTCGGACACTTAGCAACAAATTCAGCGATGCACCTCTTCATGCTACTCTACCAATAAACTTCTCTCAAGTCGTGGTACATTTTTGTGGAACTTGGATGAATTGAATATCTGGAACTGTGAGCTTCTTCCATGATCCTCTTTTGGAGGTCATCTACATCCGGAACACACAATCTTCATTGGTATCTCAACACTCCATCTTCCCCTTATGCAAAAGCCATCACTTTCTGCTTATGCACATTTGCCTTCAACTCAAGCAAAATGGGGTCTTGGTCTTGATTCTCTTTCACCTCTGCCACTAATGAGGACTCATCTCCGTTCATCACAACAACTCCACCTTTACTGGAATCCAATAAGCGAACACCCAACCGTGCCATCCTGTGGACTTTCTTAGCTAACTCATTCTTGCCTTCTTCAACGTGGGTTGTACTCCCCATGGACAATCTGCTCAAACCATCAGCAACCACATTAGCCTTACCAGGGTGATAGATGATGCTCATGTCGTAATCCTTGAGTAACTCCAACCACCTTCTTTGTCTGAGATTGAGCGCTTTCTGACTGAACACATACTGGAGACTCTTGTGGTTCGTGAACACCATAGAGATAGTGACGCCATATTTTGAGAGCAAAGACTACTGCTGCCAACTCGAGATCATGAGTTGGTTAGTTTCTCTCATGAATCTCAAGCTGTCTGGAGGCATATGCTATCACCTTGCCCTTCTGCATCAATACGCAACCAAGTCCAACTCTGGACGTATCACAATAGACGACAAAACTCTCTGTACCTTCTGGTAGGGTCAATACTAGAGTTGTAGTTAACCGAGTTTTCAATTCCTGAAAGCTTCTCTCACAAGCTTCAGACCATTGGAACTTAGTTGTTTTCTGAGTTAACTTAGTCAATGGAGACGAAATAGATGAGAACCCCTCAACAAGCCTTCTGTAGTAACCAGCCAACCCCAAGAAACTCCTTATGTCAATTGGAGATGTGGGTCTTGGCCAATTCTGCACTGCCTTGACCTTCTGAGTGTCAACTCAAATTCCTTCACCAAAAACAATGTGGCCTAGGAAAGCCACGGATTTGAGCCAAAACTCACATTTCGAGAACTTTACATACAACTCTCGATCCTTGAGAGTTTGAAGGACTATTCTGAGATAACTAGCATGGTCCTCCTCATTCTTCGAGTGGATCAGTATGTCATCAATAAACATGATAACAAACATGTCCAGATATGGCTTAAATACTCTATTTAACATATCCATGAAAGCTGCAGGAGAGTTAGTCAAACCAAAGGACATAACCAGAAATTCATAATGACTGTAACGGGTCCTGAAAGCTATTTTCGGGATGTCACTTTCTCTCACCCTCAATTGATGATAGCCAGATCTGAGGTCTATCTTAGAGAAACAAGTGGCACCCTAAAGTTGGTCGAAAAGATCATCAATTCTCTGAAGAGGATACTTATTCTTTATTGTGACATTGTTCAACTGACGGTAATCTATGCACATCCAAAGGGAACCATCCTTCTTCCTCACGAACAAGACCGGAGCGCCCCATGGTGAGACACTTGGTCGGATGAAGCCTTTATCAAGGAGATCTCTTAACTGTTCTTTCAACTCTTTTAACTCAGCTGGGGCCATTCTGTATGGCGGGATAGAGATGGGTTGAGTATCTGGAAGAATATCTATTCCGAAGTCTATCTCTCTCTCAGGAGGGACTCTGGGAAGATCATCTAAAAAGACTTCTGGAAACTCATTCACAATTGGAACTGGCTGGATAGGCGGTGCCTCAACACTAGAGTCATTAACTCGGACTAAGTGGTAAATGCACCCCTTGGAAACTAACTTTTTAGCCTTAAGGTATGAGATGAAACGACCCTTAGGTATTGCTGAACTGCTCCTCCACTCTAGAATTGGCTCATTAAGAAACTGAAACTTGACTACTTGAGTTCTGCAATCAACTGAGGCATAACAAGCATGAAGGTAGTCCATACCTAGAATAACATCAAAGTCCACCATATCTAACTCAACCAAGTCGCCATGGTGTCCTTGTGATGGACGGAGACAATACAATCACGATAAACTCTTTCTGCTAGAATAGACTCACCAACAGGTGTAGAAACATTGAAAGGCTCAAGAAGTTGTTCGGGGAAAATGCCGAACCTCATAGCTACGAAAGGAGTCACAAAAGACAGACTCGCACCTGGATCAATCAAGGCATATACATCAAATGTAAAAACTCAAAGCATACCAGTAACAACATCTGGTGAGTTCTCCTGATCCTATCGAGTACCTATAACATACAGGCGGTTTGTACCTCCACCTGTCCCTGAAGTAGCTCCCCTCTAGTTGCTCATATCTGCTGGAGCTGCTGAAGAAGATTGGACTCTATTGCCTCCATATCCTGGCTTGTTCTATGGACACTCTCTCATAAAGTGACCCGACTGACCACACTTCAAGCAGCCACTTGAGCCATTACGACACTCTCTTGGGTGGTTTCTGCCACACTTGGTACATGTGGGAGTCCAACTTGCCCCTATGGCCACGCTACCCTGAGACTGAGTAGGTCGAGCTCTGGAATTCTGGTTCTTGAATTCACCTCTGTTCCTTGGTGCAGGTGCACTAGCTGATGATGGTGTAAGTCCAGATGACCTCTGCTGAAAAGAGGACAGATTCCCATTTCTGGTCTTCTGGTGGCCAGACTCGTTGCTGGTTGTCTTCGCCCTCTTGCTACGGAACTCTTCCCTGTCCTTCAACTTATCTTCCTCAACTTGTTGCACATGGATCATGAGGCTAGCTATGTCCATGTCCCCTATCAGCATAGCCGCCTTACCTTCCTTACTTGATGTCAAGACCCAAAATTATAAGTCGTGATGGCACCTATGTTCCCAACCGATAGGTAAGCCAACCCAATAAGTTAATCAATTGAACTTAAAATATTGAAAAGTAAATAGCAAGAAAATATCTTAAATACTAAGTCTCTTAAATAAAATGCGGAAAACTGAAATACCACCCCAAGATTTAGTGTCATAAGTACAAGAGCTTCTAAACTATGATGCAAGTCTAGAACTAAATAACAACCCTAGACGTAAAGAATATTCTGTCTGAATACTAAAATAAAATAATAACTAAATACATAGAGGGAGGTGTGGGCCACAGAACAGCCAAACAACTCACCACAACTCCAAGATAACTCAACTCTGAAAGCTCCACAAAATGCCCTCGAATTTAAAATCCAATCTGCACCAAAAAAGAGTGCAGCAAGTGTAGTATGAGTACGAAACCACGTGTACCCAGTATATCTCATAGACCGACAATGAAGAAGTAGTGACAGGAGTATATAAGAAAATAATCCTTTAAATCTTACAACTTCATATTATACTTATCAACCAAATTTTCATCAAATAGGGATAGTCAAATGTCACGTAATATCCAAACAACAATAAAGCACATAATCAAACAAGAATGAACGATGCAATGAGATGCAATGCAACGTGACCCATGAAATGATATGCCTCAGATGACAAGTACTCTCTCAACCGTATATACACGATACTACTCGGAAATACATCGAGAGTTCGTGACCCATGGGGGACTCGCGAGGTCCATATACCGACACGGACGATCTCCACGTGTCTGTGCGGACGATCTCAACGCACTATCATAAAATCACACAATCCCCAGCACGGACATCTCCACGTGTCCAACTTATAATCAAAACCAATTCCTCGCACGGACGATCTCCACGTGCCCAAATTATAATCATAACTCGATCTCAACACGGACGATCTCCACGTATTAGACCTTTACTCATACTCAATCTCATGTCAATGCATGTGCACAATATGATATCAATAAAAAGGGGTGATGCATCATCTCAATAATTCAAATGTCGCTATGACATATAATCACCTCAATTATCACAATTATACGGGTTCAATAAAGAAACACAACCACACAAAAAAAATCAAGTCACTAAATACATCAGCTAATGCCCATATGCTTTGACATTCTCGAATTACAATCTATCATATTATAGTAATAAACTTTCCCTTTAATAACACCGGTACTCGTACCAATGCCCGTCACAGCATTGGTACGAGACCCCCATCTTTCGCCCTTACCCATTATCTATTCAATTTTTAATCTTTAATTAGAAAACGTCCCTCAACGAAGTTTAGGAAGTCTTAACATACCTCGAATGCTGAACACATGTCACGAATCCTCAAGATCTTGCATTTTCCTTTCGCAAAGCTTCAAAGCGTTTCAAATCTATCAAATATGTAGTATTTATAAGTAAATGAGTTCGTAGACACTCATATTACTATGTATCTAACCTAGACCCAAAAATTCACCCAAATCTATAATCACGTTCCTAATCATGATGCCAATTAACATGTCAATTCTTATATATTTTTCAAATTTCAAGCCTAGGATTAAGTCTTAATTCTTCCAAATAACATAATTTTATTTTAAGAACCCTAGATCTAAAACCCTAATTTATCAAAATTATTGTGAAAATTCTATGCGGGATCTGCACATCATAAGATAGGCATGAACGTGATTGTTGTCAACAATCCAGTAACTGCAATCATTAACGTTATCCACCATTATTTTATCCAAAGATTGAATGTTATTATATCATTATTTTAATATAAATTCCATGATATCAATTCATACTAAACATAATAGGACAAAAATAACTAAATTCACCTTTAATAAATGTAATTCTCTAAATTAAATTCAAATTGGTCATCATGACCTCTTCTCCACACCCCAACCGATGCAGTACACCTAATTTCTAACTTCAAAATTTCAATTCTTTATCACCTCAATTTATATAATAATAATTAATACATTATATATTCCATCACTCACTATTTATAACTAAATATGGAGGTTTGTGATAATCTCTTACCTGAACAAGAATCATCAGCTCTCTCGCCATTCGCACAAGTCAGTTTTTGCTTCCCTTTTCTTTTCTTTTCTAAATTAATCAAGTATTAAAACTAACAAACCCTAGTAACTTATTTTTAATAAATATGGGTCAAGTGGTATAGGGTATTTAATAAATTATGCACTTGGCCCATTAACTATCAACTAAATAATTTAATAAATACCCGTCAATTAAATACTCGTAATTATTGAATAGTTTAAAATTCTCAAACCAACTTCACCGACTGATCATAAATGACTCGGGGCAATTATCAAGAGGGGTAAAACGGTAATTTTTATGAGAATTTTCAAAAATGATCTTTCGGGTCATTACACTTGACAAGCGGGATAGCCCAGACACAAACATGCTCAACCTGCTCCTCATATCAGCCACCATCGCTAGAGCCTAGCGGGATAGCTGAGTGAACTTGATGTTGTACTCCTGCACGCTCATAGATCCCTGCTTCAAATTCAGGAATTCTCTTACCTTTGCCTCATTTAGTTCGCGGGGAAGAAACGCCTTAAGAAGGCCTCTTCAAACACTGCCCAACTCATAGGTGGTGCCCCCTCTGCCCTGTTTAGAGCTGTCATATGGGCTTGGCCCATTAGGCCGACCCAACCCAACCCTTGAATTAAGTGGGGTTGGGCTTAATTTTTGTAGCCCATTTAGGAATGAGGCTTTTTGGCCTAGCCTCTTTTTGCCCGCTAGCCTCATAGGCCCAACCTGCGAGCCTCAGAGGCCATCCCGTGGGTTGTGAATTTTAAAAATATTCAATATATATATATATATATATATATATATTATAACTATTAATTTTTGACCTCTTCTACTTTTATTTTTATGCCTAATTTTTTCATTTCTCCTTTGTTGTCTACTTGTCTTGTTTATGAAAAAAGTGATCATATAATGTTTTTTCCTCGGATGAATCTTATGAATGTTGTATCTTGATTATTATGTTATTTTGTAAGTATTCACTGAAGTGTGTGTAATTCATGAATGAATTTTTGTATGTATTAATGTCATGTTCATTAAACATCAACGTTTGATACTCTTTGTAAGAGATATATGTTGTCCATTTTTTGGTTGAAGGGCCAACCCGTGGCCCGCTTAGGGCTGGGTTGGGCCGCTATTTTATAGGCCCTTTAATTAAAAGGGCCAGTCCGTCCTAATCCATTTAACTCTCTAGCCCGTTAGGGTTGGGTTGGGCCAGCCCATTTTGATAGCTCTAGCCCTGTTCTTCTTCCATTGGTCATACCATACCCTAGCAACACCCTTGAGCTGGTAAGAAGCTAGCTTTACACGCTCTGCATCAGAAATACGCATAACATCAAACACCCTCTGCAGTTCCTCCACAAAGTTCTCCGGATCCTTTGTGATATTCGACCATGTGAACTCTAGGGGATTCATCCTCAAGAATTCGCGAACTCTGGATGTATCAGCCTCATCCTGACGATCCACTCTCTGTTGTCCAGCCTAATTTGCCATAACCTAAGTCAGCATCTGAATAGCATTTCTGAACTCAGCATTAGTGACATCTCCTTGCGGGGGTTGCACTTCTGGTGCATTGGGAACTTCTTGACCTAGAGGGTTCACGTTCCTCCTAGCAGGACGTCCTCGGACAGCTCTTCGTGGAGGCATGATCTGAAAAGACACGCGTAAGCACGATTTAGAAGGAAAGTTTTTATAGAGATGAAATCTATAGCACGAGGTGGAACAAGAAGAAAGTGAGAGGTTCTTAAATGTCGCTGCCTCCTAATTATAGATGTTGCTCGCTTCACACCAATAACTAGGACTCTACTAACATGGCTTCATAGACTCCATAGGACTCTTGAACTCTGTGCTCTGACACCAAGTTTGTCACGCCCCGAGCCTACACCCTGGACGTGACCGGCACTTGAGAACCATTACTGATCCCCAAGCGAACCCTTGGCCTAGCTCACTACTCAGCGAAAGACTTAACTCGAGCCTATAAGGCTCCTAACACAGCACAAGTAAACTCACAGACTTAAATGAACAGTTAAAATAGTTAAAGTCTTGGAAAATACTCAAACTCTCCAAAATACGGGGAACATAAGTTAAACCCAACATAAGGAAATAAGAATAATCATGGAAAAACCTATCAACTCTAGACCTGTCTATGAAGCCTCTAAATAACTCAGACGGGTATCGGGACAGACCCCACAACACCTCAACAAAACTAAAACAACTGAATAATAAGACGGATCCTCCGAGAGTACTAGGAGGCTCACCATAACTGCTATCTGGAGTGAAAACGGTATCAACGATGCGCCTGTTGATGACCATGAACACCTGTATCTGCATCGTGAAAAGATGCAGGTCGAATGACATCAGTACATTGAATGCACTGGTATGTAAAACGACTGAGTAAAGCAATAACAGAAAAGATAGG